>VYXB01009277.1:636488-652195 GCA_013397135.1 Pachyramphus minor | reverse complement strand
AGAGAGAGAAAGAAATCTCCAGCTACGACACTACGACACACTGAACCTGTCGCCCTAAAGATAACAGAAAAGAAACTTTACAGTCCTACTAAATCGCTTCAAAAAGAAGAAATCTTTCTCCTCCTGGACTAATAAAGAGGGGAGAAATGCTTTTGTAAATACCTGTGATGGTTTGGACCTGGTACCCAGCTGGATGTCTGGGCCCACAGCAGGGGGGCCTTCCCCCACTCCCTTCCCTTCCCAGGGCAAAAGAGTAGAAACTGCAGGACCCGAGACCAATCGAACTATATAAGTAATAACCTAACATTCTCTTCACAAGATAAGCAAGCTTAATTAGAACTCTTGTAGTATATATTATTCCTTAGTTTTTATCTTATTAGTAATAAATTAGTAATAAATATTATTATACATCAAGGCTCTATTTTGTCTGTATAAAACCTCTCTCAACTTACAGTAATTGTGTAGAGTGGGGAGTTTGAAAAAAATTAGCCCTGGTAAACCCACAACAAGTCTTGAGTTTAGAGGAGGTGACTCAGCAATCCCGGATTCCTCCTCTCCCTGGGACAATCACATGGGTTTGTTTCAAGCAGAACTCTAAACAGAGCAAAGTTTATTCCTCTGAAACTCAAAGTTGTGATCTTATTTGCCCTCTTATTTTCTCTCAGGGTCCTGAACACCATCAATTTATGGCCACTTCAGTCAAAGCCATGACAGTCTTCACATCCAGTTCCTAATTATTGGTACCAGGTCCATTAGAGTGCTTCACCTCAATCAGTCTGTGTCAAGAAGGCATCATCAGTTCACTCCAGATGTCTTCTGGATGAATGCTTGTGTTGCTGTGTTGCCCTTCCAGCAGAAAGGAATTTTTAGATTTTATGATAAAAAGCCTGATTTTTCCTTGTCAGAAATTGCCTAATATGTTTATTTAAAAGTAATGTTTACAGGCATAGATGGCAACTCTGAACCAACAGGTAGTGACCACCAAATTTGACCATCACTGCATATTTGTAATATCTTATAAATTTTAAATTAGTTTGACTGAATCCAATTTTAGCAGTTCAGAAAAATAGCTAAAGGCTAAAATTTCAATAAACAGCAGTATTTATGCATGAAATCTGTGAAATTATAGTAGCTCAAGTTTCCACATATTTTTAATTAGGCATGGGTAAGCAATGGGTAAATGTAACCTTTGTGTCACATTTTGGTCAAGAAAAACATTTGTCAAAAACATAGGTGAGATTTCAGATTTTACCATCCTTTCATAATACCAATTAAGACAGTGGTGGGGATTCCTCTCTCCCCCACAAATAGTCCCATTATTTTGAAGGGCTAGATGGTTTTCAGTGG
This sequence comes from Pachyramphus minor, assembly GCA_013397135.1. NCBI lineage: Eukaryota > Metazoa > Chordata > Aves > Passeriformes > Tyrannidae > Pachyramphus > Pachyramphus minor. Next base: position 650,848 of record VYXB01009277.1, on the reverse strand, counting down.
GACACCATAAACAACCATTCAGTAGGTGGTAAGGAATGTTCAGGTACTAAGTAGAATAACACTGGCAAATCACCATATATCCAAAAAGAACCACTATCCAAGCAAAGTAGCAACAAGACTGCTGATTGGAGCAGTAATCCATGTTGGCTCTGTTCTTTGCATATATGTAGCACTTCCACTTAAAAAAATTAAGATCTTGTATAGAAATATGTGTATTTAGCTGCCTCGTACCCAAATGTACAGCACAGAGGGCAAGAACCCTTGCCTGCTTTGCTCACTTAAAAGTCACTTACAACTACACGTCCATAGCAGGCATTAAGATCTTGTATAGAAATAGAAGACCCGAGACTTCTGTTTATGCTGATATCATGCTGATAACATGTCAGAGAATCAGACATACTGTTGGCAAGCAATTATTCTTTGAATCAATGTGGATACAACCAGGAATGGCAGACAGCATCCCCCCAAAATGGAGAGACAGAGTAATTTCAGCTGCAGATAATACTTCTCAGCAAAATGTGGTGTCTCCAAATGAATGACCGAGTTGAGGTCATAGCGTCTGGCAAAAGTTATTGCAGCAGTACATTTATCAAAGAACATAGCTGTTGTTGATTGCCTTTGGGAAAACAACCCCTAATATTCGAAATAAAAAGTATGCAAAACAAGCGCTAAACACAAGGATATACTAGGCTGTTTTAATTTTTTGCTTGGAAATGACTGTGTCTTACAAAATACACACCTCTGGATAAGGTGAACTTTTCATGGTTTTATATCAATGTAAATAATGATTGAAATTTCAGTAACAGCAATACTATCTTCGATTAAAGACATACCTGATTAAAACAGCATTACATCATAACTAGAATAAGATAATTTAAAAGCAGGTTGGTTTTTCTTTCAATTAAATGAAGTTCTGTGTAATTCTTTACCTTGTGGCACTGATCTTTGTAGACCTTTATGCTCATCTGTCCAGTGGACTGCTGCCACAGTTAATCCTGGCGCCAGTGTTTATAGACTTGTTCAAAGCTTGCAGAAAGCACTGGATAGCAACAATCCACCCATCTGGATTGTCAACACTAAAGAAGCTGACATATGCCAGAGTAATTTGGCTGACTCCAACAGGCCCTCAGTTATGGGAATTACAAGGCACGCTGGCATAGAGGTACGTAATTTGTCCAGAAACTTAGCTGATTTCTCCTGGACAGCTTCCATGAGAACCTCCAGTGTGACTGCCATGCTGTGTAGTTACGCTTGAAAACTTTTATAAGTATCTGGCTGAACTTCTGAGTATCAATGGTGGCACAGTCTCATCTGCAGACAAAGGTAATACAGAATAGAAACTGCGTGATTAACAGACTGCAATTACTCTTCCTCAGAATCTGTGAGACAGATGTTTCAACATATACAAAATTCACATGTTTGGTATGAAAAAGACCTGACTCTAATTGGTATAACAGAAGCAGATACGTTTTGGTTAGATTGCTGGCACAGATAACAGTAAAAAAAATATGTTGCAAGGACACAATAGTCATTAAATCATAACATCACCCCTAGGCCTTGAATAACAATCACAAGCACTGCAATAATCAAGAGAAACAAACATTGTGACAGTCTGTACACCATAGTGCTAATATCTTATGGATGGCAGGAATAACATCACAGAATGGTTTGGGTTGGAAAGGACCTTAAATATCATCTAGATCCAACCCCTTGTGGAGTAAACAGTAGACTAGCCAGTTTCAAGGACCAGTATGGCAAATTAAAGAGAGAATACCTGATGGGTCCTTTGTAGGTTTGAATTTTACTTCACAATACAGAATTTAAAAATAACTGATTCCCTGTGCCAGAATGCAGGAGGAGAAACCCAGAACCACACCTTAGGTATGTGACTCAGCTTACCACATGAAAAGAATACTAGAGCATTTCTGTATGTAAACACCTCTGACTTTTATGTTTCTTTAAAGAATTACTTACAGAACAGCGTATCTCAAAGCGTATCTCACATCCAAAGCAGAGTAAAAGTACCTCATGGACTCATAATGTAATGTTACTGTTTCACCAGAAAAAAAAAAAACATTCTTGACAACTGAGGCTTATACTCTGCTGCAGAAAAAAAAAACATTAGTAGAAACAATTCAGATGAAAATGCAGTTCTTTTTCAAAGAGAAAGAAATGTAAAAAAAAAAGAATAAAAATTAACAATATTGGCAAAAAAAAAAAAAATCGACAAGTTATTTGAATTTTTACAAAGAGCCAATTTACTGCACAGTTGCTCTGAGGAAGAGAAATTGTGGTAGAGTTGGTTTCACTCTTCTTATAGGCCCACAGGAGCAGTATGTCAACTTTCATCATGCAAATAGACTCAGAGGATTCAGCTGAGTAAGAGAACCTGTGCTGACCTGTGTGGAATAAAAGTACAAGTTCTATAGAATTTATGGATAAGACCAGTGACAAAGCTGTTAATAACATTCTTTTACCTTATCCAGATTTCTTTCATACAATAGCAAAGAGAAGAACTGTTGCTCCTCCCAAATGCAAGCCATGGTCAGTCTTATGATTACTGTGTAATAACAGAATTCACTGCCTTTAGAGGGCTTAATCCACTAGCAGTCCCAGTATCATTGGTCAAGAACTTGCAAAAGGCAATACTTCTAAAGAAATTCTCCTGCCTTAGGGTTAGTTGTGCAAAAAAAAAGACTCACCTCAGCACTATCAAAACCATATGAACAGTAATGATGAAGAGTGGAAATCACAGGAATGTTAGCAGACTTGCACTGGATAGCCAGCTTCATAGCCTCTCCCAGATATCCTGGGAAGAACTCAAATGAAGTTCAAAAACTGCAAGTTTAAAATTGCAGTTGTACCTCCTGCTTTTTCCTGTATTTTTTCTTGGCTGAAATTCTCTCATCTGCCTGCAAAGAAAAGGGGCCCAGTCTTTCTTATTCTCTTTATTATTCTCATAGGAAGTTTCTGCTCTTGGCTGTTTTCAGAATAATTGACAGTGGCTCATCCACAATAATTTTATGCACTAGAGACTTCTCTCAGAAACACAAATTTTTATATGAAAACAGAATATTTCAAACTCTTCTTAGAGAATATGAATCTAAGTGAAAAGAGAGACATATAAAATTGTACTTGAGTTTGCGTGACCATGTGTTAGTAGTGGGGAGAGAGGGGGCTACAGGGGCAGCTGCTGTGAGAAGCTGCCAGAAGCTTCCTACGTGTCCAGTGAAGCCAATGCCAGCTGGCTCCAAGATAGACCCACTCCTGTCCAAGGATGAGCTCCACCAGCAACAGTGGCAGTGCCCCTCTGATAACATACTTAAGAAAGGGAAAAATAACCCCTGCACAACTGCAGCTGGAGAGAGTAGTTAGAATATGCAAGAGAAACAAGTCTGCAGTCACCAAGTTCAGTGAAGAAGGAGGTGCTCCAGGTGCCAGAGCAGAGATTCCCCTGCAGCCCATGGTAAAGCCCATGGTGAAGGAGCTCTCCCCCTGCAGCCCACGGAGGTCTGGTGGACTTGTGACCCCATGGGGGCCCCACGCTGGAACAATTTGTGAAGAACTGCAGCCCATGGGAAGGGGAAGTTTGTGGAGGATTGTCTCCCATAGGAGGAACCCCACACTGGAGCAAGGGAAGAATCTGAGTCCTACTTCTGAGGAGCAAGGAGCAGCAGAGAAAACATTTGATGAACTTACCAAACCCACTATTCCCTATCCCCCTTTGCTACTGGGGGAGAGGAAGGGGAAGAAAATGGGGAGTGAAATTGAGCCTGGGAAGAAAGGAAGGGTGGGAGGAAGGTGATTTTTAGATTTGTGTTTATTTTCTCATTACCCTAATCTGATTTTATTGGGAACAAATTAAATTAATTTCCCTATGTTGAGTCTGTCTTATGACTGTAAATTCTGAGAGATCTTTCCCTGCCCTTATCTCAACCCACAAGCCTGAAGTTATATTTTCTCTCCCCTGTCCAGCTGACACAGTTGAGCAGCTTTGGTGGGCACACGGTGTTCAGCCAGGGTTAACCCCCACAAAGATACAGCTTTTTCATGAGGAACATTTGAATGCAGAGAAACAAAATTGTCTAAAAAGATATACATAAAATCAGGGCATTCTGGCTGACACAGCGAAGTATTCTAAAGGGAAACTGAGGTTAATAAAGCTTTAGAAAATGACAACAATTTCATCTATACTCTAAAGTCCAAAGTTATTATTTGGGTTATGATACTAATAAGGTTCTCTACTTACAGATTTATTGTGAAGCTAACAGCTTCTGTAACCAACAGATCAATATTTATAATTCTGCTCTTCAATTTCTGCCTAGTAGTCTAGATTTACTCAGCGCATTCACTATCATCACTGCTGTTTTCTTAATTAAGAAGCTAATATTGCCCTGAAGTTATATTTTCCTCTTTTCCCCTTTCCACTTTACTGATTAATTGGGAATCCCTTAATAGACTGTTTTGCAAAAGGTCCTTCAGAATAAGAAACTCAGTTGTTGGGGGGCGAGGGGGACAGGTTTTAGAGATTTTTAATTTATTTTTAAACAATAAAAGGAACTGTTCATAGAATATTGGTAAATTATTCCTACAAGAACAGACCACTTCATTATATTATTAAGGAACAGAAACAGTGACCAATATGCCTATCATTACCTTTGCCAGAAGGAACTATACATACATTATTCAGTTCTTCTGCTGTACAATTCCTTAGGAAATATTTACATTTCCATGCAGTTCCTCCAAATGAAATTCTGAAATGCCTTTCCAAACAAACAGTAGAAAATATTTTAAAGTTTTCCCAACTGTGAAATTAATTTTTAACACAAACAAGTGCAACATTTCATTCCATAAACACACAGACAATAATTCAACAGAGAACTGAAACGGTTACTCCAGATCTTGGGCAGAAATTCACTAAAAGTCATCCAGTTTGTGGGGACTCACCCTCACCCTTTTCTTGTACATTCTCCAGGCACATACACAGAAGATGACTTTAAGTTCTCGAAATATTTAGAGCTGTGCTCCTGCACAAGTCCAGAGTTGTCCTGTTATAAGCAGCATTATGCCTACTTTATGCTAAATCAACCTGATGATTCTGGGTGACTACCAATTCAGCAGGGAGGGACAACAAAATGGTGCTGGGCAAGAGTCTTAATTTCCTACAGTCAATATAGTGAAGAATGCTGATTACCTGTCGTATATCCCGTGAGCAGCTGGTAAGTTCTTTTCATTATTGCACAAAGAATCTCTACTTCAGCACCTGCTTGTTGGATTTGAGGTGGGAGTGGTTTGGAACTAAAATATTTAGGTATTTAGATGGACAGTCTGCATCATTGGGTCACTGAAAGCAAGTGTCCAGTTCATTGAGGAAGTTCCAGGATCTGGTTCCAAAATGAGCAAATGTATGAACAAATATAATTGATACAGCTAATACTCAGCAAAGGATTAAACTTTCAGATACAACTCATAACCTCATTACTTCCTACTGAGCAGCTGTAGGTAGCTTTTTGGCAAATATGCTTGCTGGATTCTATAAATCCTTTCTGGAATATTTCTACCTCCATTTGTATCATTGCTAATCAAAATGCACAAATCAATTTATACCACCATTCTATTTTTTTTTACTGTGTCCAATATCACAAGAACAAGAATCAGGAAAAAATAAAATCTATGCCTGAGAAATTAAAACAGTTTCACCTAGGTGTCTGACACAATACACAATGTATACTGATAACTCTTCTGCTAAAATTGATCCTTTAATAAAATAAATGCCACAGATTTCTTCATTCTGCTACAAAAAATATAATATATTCAGTTATTTAGCAACTGAAGAGGATGTTATGTTGTTATTAAAAATAACCAAATCTTTTAAGTAGCCTGGAAATACACACCATGCACATAACTGCAAGTTTTTACACTCTGCAGGGATAAGAAAGAGTCTGCATTTCTTTCTCTGCTACTAGAGGATCACACAAATGAACAAGCACTATGAAGAGTTGGGGTTTGGTTTTAGTTCAGTCTTGCAAAGTTTCAGTATGTGTGGCATTTCTTCAAATATCAAATATCTTCTGCACTCTGAAAGGACTAAAATACAGCTGTTTATATAAAAAGTACAAGATCCAAACTAAAAATAAAACGAACAAAAAAACCCCAAACCACCTTTCAAAATCAGAAGTAGTATGCCACTGGGCAAATTAATATCAACCAAGTATTTTTGTGCTATTTTACAATTCACTAAAGTGATTTATTTAGTGATTGCTTAAGTAGTCTCTCTTGCATTGCAAAATTTTTCAATTCTGATGATAGGGAGAAACAAAATTGACTTTATACAGTACACACCTGGTTTATTTATTGTTTAGTCAATACCAGGCATTAGGTTCAAACCCTTGCATATGGCAGTTACAATAGTTACAAAACTAAATGAAACTATTACAATTGTTTTGTAACCCATTCCTAGAAAAATTTAAAATAATAATGAGAGAAATTCCAGGTACATTATCACCTAGATTTTATTCACTCACATATAACTTGTGAGATTTTGGATGTTAAGAGTTTGTATTTTGTTGTTTCTAGATGTAGAAGCAAGAAGAGTTTCTCAAAATAATTATTATTGTTCTGGAAGCAAAACTGGGTTACTATTTACTATTTTGAAAAAAACAAAACAATTTCATAAACGACGATAAACAAAGAAGCTGATATATTAAAACATTATACATTTTTACTAAAATTGAAAGTTGCAGGGTGAAAAGGAAAATATGTATATATCAGTGTTAGGATTCAAAAAGGCATTATTAAGAGCTGTACACAGCCACACACATTGCAAATCTGCAGGTGCACAAAAGTTTTCTGCCTGCTCAGAGCAGTTTAGATAAGTCATTGGATTTATAGACATCAATATCAATATGCTATTGATTTACTAGTCTAATTAGAAGTCACTAGAACCACCTTAGATATCCAACAAAACTTAAAAATTAACAACAGTTCAAGATGCAGTGGAGCATACAGGGGGGAATACCACAAGTCTGCCCTGGTCTTATATTATTTCATAGACATGGGCTTATGTCTCATTGTACACAACTAGATAGACACTGTAGAAGGACTTTCCAAATGATCCAGGCCAGTTGTACTCATTGAAACTGTTCTTTGTATTAAATGGGAGAAGAATTTGGAAGTGAACAATGTGTGATATAGGCTGCTTACCTGTGGGTGCTATAGCTTCAGTTAGGCAGAAGCTCGTTTCACATACACAGTTACGGGGTTGAGAGCTTTTTCCCCAACTCCTAATATATATCAGAACATAAAAAGAAAAGTTTGCTGCCAACACAGCTCCAAAGCACTCCTCCAGTGCTTTATTAATTGAACAAAACTATACAAATATGTAATGCGAGGGAAAAATACAAAGCAGCAAAGATATTGGATGACATATTTTGCCATGAAACTTCTTATCAGGAAGTTATTTTGGCAAGGTAGACGCTAGTCCAGGAAGTAACCAGTGATCAGTGCTCAATTTCCTAGTGGTTTGCCTTGAATAGCAGGATGTTTGATACCCTGCACTAAGCTAAAAGATAAAACAAACATGAATTACTAGCTAAGAGGAACACAGCCACTGAATGGGTGGTTTGTATCACTGCCATTAAGAGATTAGCTACATTGCAGCTGGCCCATTTGTTCTCCAGATAAGGTAAAGAAAACCAACAAACCCCACACACAGTATGTGGAAATTTCAACTTTTCCTTCCACAGGGTAAAAGGTACATTTCAAAGACATATAAAATGAAAAAACTGAAGTTTACTTTTCTTTCTACATTATTAGCAAGTATATTTGACTATGTTATATTTGTAGCTGAGAAAGGTCCACTTTCAGTAAGAAAATGAAGACAAATACAGTTATTTAGGCATTAATAAATATTTCTAGACATTAACTCTGAATAATGCAACCTCATACAATGGACATCAAAACACAAACTAATGATTTCAGATCTAACACAGTAGCAGTCTAAGCTATCATTAAATTTCAAGATTCTCAACTATTTAGTGAATTAAGTTTTGATCAAAAGCTATGATACATCAGATCTTTACAGCAGTCTTCCTTAATTTAAGTAGATTAGTTCCTTTTCTTGAATTGCCTTAAGTGGAGTAAGGCTTTATAAACAACATGAATGGACATCATTTTTTCTGTGACCTTTGTTGTACTGACCCATCAAAAGGAACTAATCTGTGCTGTTCTGAAAACATACAAAGAAACAAATTATCCATGATAAAGAAAAGTTTTAGTTCTAAACAACAAGATGGGTTTAGGAGGATTATAGAAAAGGTTACTCCTTCATATGAGTCATTTTAAAAGGGTGAACTCATGAGCCACTGAAGTAGTTTCCATTCAACCTGTAAAATATATAAAGTGGGCACAAATGGAGAATACAACCGGAAAAGCTTTCTTAAAATTTGAGAACTGCTGAACTTCTATGCAAGCGTTAGATAACTAAGAATGTGTATCTCATCATACATATTAATTCTCTCTCTTTCTCTTTTTTCTCAAGGTTTTCTACTCTCAGTTTCAAAATCTCTGCAAGAGGTAGAAGATGAAGATATGTTGCTAACTGCACTAAATCTAGGAAAAACTCTTCGAAATGGAGATAAAGCTATGAACAGAGGAGCTATACCTTTGCTGAAGCATTACAAGACTGAAGACAGCATTGTTTTCAATGAAAAGAATGATGGAAACATGAAGTTTTTGGTGAGTTCATTTTTATATTTTGGCTTAATTATAAAAAAGAAATTTATTTATATCCCTTTAGAAAACAAGTACAATAATTTAAAGCAAAAACCTGCTAAATATACAAAAATATGAGTTTAACATACCATAGTCAAGAATCAATTTTCAGCTGTAAGTATCTAGTGCCAGGATTTTGCATGTGTAACTTGGACAGTTGAATTAAATCGGATTTTTACAGAACTATATGTACCCAAAGCTTGTGGGGGAAAAAAAGCCTGTATTTATGTTTGATTCACATGTCCCTATATGCAGCAACAGGTTTTTAACTTTACCAAGCATGAGGCTTATTATTTCATTATGTTCTTTACCATTAAACCTTTTTGGCCAAAGATGTAATGCAGGTCATTACTTTTAACCTATGATCTTGAAATATAAAATAGTTGCACTGTGAAGTATAAAGTATAAAATGACAACTGACTGTAAATAAAGATAAATCACTACTCTTGTTTTCAAAACAGGACTCAGGTTCCAGAGGTGATTTCTTAAATCATGTTAGGCCAATCAACTTAGGTAGAAAACAACTACTGAAGGGAGCCATGGCTTTTCCAGCTGACGCCGAAATTCAAAATATTGAGTCAATACAGGAAAGAGAAACCACAGATGAAGAAAATACAGATAAATTCCCTATAGGAAGAAGAGATTTTGACAGTAAATAAATTTTATTTTTACACAAAAAATCATTTCATTCTGCTAAAGTATAGTGCAATGTCAATATAGCAATTTGATAAAATTCCATTTAGAAACTCCGTGTCTGTCGTGATTCAGTGCACAGGGGAGGGAGCATTTTTTAAATTAATGTTGTCAGAGACCATGAGAATTCTAGTTCTTTGCAGATTTAAACCTTCAGATTTTTTTTTTCCCTCCTGTAGTCCTCAGGTGTATGCTGGGAAGAGTCTATCGACCTTGTTGGCAAGCATGAGAACTACTGATCTGCACCACCATCTTTGAAGATTAAACATTTTGTTTTGAATTTAATGTAATTTGAAGTTACTGTGTTTTAGTGGCTATACATACGCATCCAAAAATAATTTCCCATTGCATTGTAGAGGGATACATAATTCATTATCAAAAAGAACATACTGCAATTACTAACAATGTATTGCTATTATGAAATAAAAGGCTTCAGCATAATCCAAACTTGTAATAAGTTGTCTAATATTATACACGAGCTACTTTCAATTATTTGAGTATGAAAGGAAGCAATTAATGAATTTCACCCTTTTTCCTCACAAAATTCTACAACCGTCAACATACCTTGTATATCGAAAGAAAAAACTATAGTCGAAAAAATTGAGTTAATTTTGCCTGACCAGCAATCAACTTATTCTTACTTGAAGTTTTAGTCTGTTTTCTTTTTCCACCAATTTTGCTGTCCAATTCTTTCTGAGAGTTGTTTGAAGTCTTAAGTCTTTTAGCATTTTTTTGCAAAGATGGTTCACTTTCCTTGTCACAGATTACTTTGTCATTATTCAGATCCATCTGTTCATTCTTGGAGTTCCTGTTCCTTGGCTGACAACTCAGCTTTCCCATTTCTGTACAACTTCTAGTCTGGTGAAGACTTTCAGAAATAGTTCCAAGCACTGGTACATCAAGACATGAATTGGTACCTTCTGTCATGTAAGAATATAAAAAAACATATGTGAAGAAATAAAAAGTTACCTGGGAATATACATCCTTTTTATACCAAGATTGCCATGTTTGGGTTTTTTTAATCAAAACTAATGTTCCACAAATAAAACAAAGCTGGCCATGGCAATTACATTTGCTATGTGTTCATAAACATATTGCCAATTCAAAATGACATTGCTCAAAAACATGTAATAGTAACTAACTGAGGGAAGTGGATTTATAACTTTAAGATATTGGAAAAGATGCTTAAAGGATGTAGAAATTTTATATATGATACAACTTGTAGTGGATTAAAACAAATTTCCCACCCCTCTTAACGGCAAAAGCACAAATTTCACTTAGCTTACTTTTGTAAAATAAGAACAAACGTTATGTAATATAGGTAACACATATAATTTTTTTACCTCAAGACAGCATCAACACGTAATTTTCAAACATCCATATTTCCAAAGCATTAGCATTACAATTTTAATTCAAAGAGATTTAACTGATTATAGCATGCACAGAACAATGAGGATTTTTATTCTTGAAAATATAGTTATACTTGAGTTCTACTCAAGGCCTTTTGGATAACATTTGAAATATTAGCTATCACATTTACTTTTTCAGTCCTACCACAGCTTACCTGTCCCATATCCAGCTTTCAAATGTTGCTTTGGTGCAGGATGTTTGCAGGTTGGAATTTCAAGGGAATGCTGATGACTCATTTCACTCAAATCGTTTTTATATGTACATGCAAACTGGGATTTAATTGAAGATTGCTTCATCTGCAAAGAGCAACCTACTATTAGCTTTAAGTATTTACAAAAGTAAAAAACAACACCTGCAAGATTAGTAAAGTAAGCTTTCCCATTCTTTCCACATAAAAACCAGATGTATTTAACCAGAATTAACCAGTATTTAACCAGTATTAACCAGAAAAAACAAGTACGCTCACATTAAAAAGGACAAAAAATTTAAGTGTTCATTTACGAAGTTAAGGGCTTTCAAGCATACTCATTTATTATGCTATTAAAAGTCCCAGAATAATTAAAAAAAAAAACTTTTTTTCAGCTCTTTCAGAAAGTTACACATTAACTCTTAGAACTTCAACTTAAGGCTTTCTGCCTTAACTGAGCCCCTTCTTTCGGCAGGATGCCGACTCTACTGTTTTGAGTGTCATAGCTACTAAAGTCAATTTTTATACTTCTGTAGGTCATCATTTTATAGATGTCCATTCACAAATGCCAAGTATAGGATGAGTCTCTCCTCTTAGCCAATTTATACATAGAGGAAAGCATAATAGCAACACAGAATAGGAACGATAGATAATATAAACTAAGCTTCACTATACCTATTATCTAAAAGTGGAATAAAAAGTATTATTTCAGATTCCCATTTACTCACAAAATAAAGCCGTTTCAACACTGAATGCCAATGTCTAACTCCGCATTTGTTGGAGCATACTCATAATAGCTTAAATTGCCAGAAATCTACAGTAGAATTGAAGAACCTTTCTGTATCTGATTCTGCATGCTCATCTTCATCTCCTAGTCTTGGAAGCAGGGAACCTAGTCTCAGATAAATCAAAATATTTGGTTCAAATATAAAAAAATATATTTTTTTCAGTATATCCATATATAATGGAATCAGTGGTTACAGGTCAAATTTTCTCAGTTTACACTCAAGTCACAGTTTCACATCAGCTTAGAATTTCAGGTCAAGCTTTGTACTTTCTGTACAACTGATCATAAATACTATAGATCCTGAAAGATGAAATCTGCCTCGCTTCAATTTGAAAGTGTACTGGATTATATAAATTATGTTGAAACATATAGCACAGAATAGATAATAACAATAAATCTGGATTTTTAGCTAATTATTCTATCACAACAGCACAGGTGAATTCAAATAAATTTGAGCTGAACAGGTGCTACAGTACAAACATCAGGAAAAAGAACAAGCAAGAAATATTGTTACAGATGAAATGTTGATACATAACTAGATAGCAGGAGTAATTTGTTGAATAAAAGGTTTATAGCCACTTTTCTGATTAAGAAGATTGCATTATGCAAGTCCACTTTTCTTCTTAGCATAAGCATGATTAAATCTTACAGTTCGGATTTGACCCTTAGAGATATAATTTTCTTCCAACTCAAATTCTCAGATTTAGACAGAAGGAAAGAAAATAGTGTTCCCAGAAGCCTCCTTTCACAGAGGACTTCATCCCCAAAATTCAGTCACAGTTTATTCCACTTTCATCAGATACTGCTTTCATGCACATGAGCTAATAGACCCAAGCTTATCACTGAAATGCAACTTAATTATCTCTTTATGATACTGCTGTTGGCCGAGTGAACACACCTGATCTATTTGCAAAAAATATTTCATTCATTTACAGAAACATAGTTGATCTTCCTAGTTTAATATGCCTGTTCATATGTAGTTTTACTTTAAATCTTAGTATTCCCTCCAAGAGATAAAAAGTCCTGATTTTCCCAGCTGTCCATCACTCCCAACCTGCAATTTATCTGTGCCAGATAACAGACCAAGAAAGAAAAGCAGATTTAAAAGGGTGAACCAGCTAGCCTGACTCAACTATTCAAATCTTCTTCAAGCGTTAATCTGCTCTGTACTTAAAACATGTACCAAAAAATAAGACCATATACACTGACAAGGTTTTGTATGCTTCAAAATTATGCCTCAGCTCACTGACTCTAAGTACAATCATAGAATATCCTGAGTTGGAAGGGACTCGCAAGAATCATCGAGTCCAACCAGCACAGAACAGCCCCAACAATCACACCACATGCCAGAGAGCATTGTCCAAACACTTCTTGGACTCTGTTGAGCTTGGTGCTGTGACCACTTTCCTGAGGAGCTGTTCCAGTGCCCAACCAGCATCCAGTTAAAGAACTTTTTCCTTAATATCAAACCTAACCCTCCCAAAAAACTCCACCCCATTCCCTCAGGTCTTATTGCCTGTTGCCAGAGAGAAGAAATCAGTGCCCACTCCTCCACTTCTCCTTGTAAGGAAGCTGTAGACTGTATATATCATTAACTTTATACTCTCAACAACATCCTATTGTACAATTACAATATTAAGACTACAAAGGACTTACAGTAACCTTAAGCTTAAGGGAAATGTGCTATAGGTGAAAAACATTTTCCTGCATTTGATATATTTTTGAAGAACTTCATCTTTTAAAAACTCTTCAATTTTCAATTACAGTTCAGCAAATGACCCACATCAAAAATTATGCAACAATAACTTGCACAGATTTCTACTACACATTCATATTGCAAGAGGCAAGTAAGCTACAATTTGTGCTAAGTTGATGAATCTATAATAAATACAGCATGAAGAACACCAAACATGAGCGAGCAAGCCAGATAGTTACCATTCTATAACTAATAATAATAAATCCAGTTATTGCTTTTATGAACATCAGGGTTTATTTTTACCACTCCCATCTGACACTTCACTGACTCAGTTTGCAAGGATAGAATATGCAGAGTCAAAGGGCAGCAGTCAATCTCAAATACTGAAGAACTTGCAGCATAAACCCGTGTGTTTCAACATCACTGAACCTTGAAATATGCCTCAAAACTTCACTCCATATTGCATCACACACCATTTAGACATTTGCAAACAGTACACAAAGCTCTACAAATTCAGACTGTTGATGCTAAGGTTAATCTAGAGGGTATACATAAAGAGGCTAAGACATAATTTGTTGAAGAAGTCAAACTTTCTAAACTGTGTAGGAGTGTATATTCAGTAATATACACTGGCTGAGGTAGCAATAAGCAAATTTTAACAGTCTGAAGGCAGCACAAAGAGGCAAAAGTCTAACACTGAATTAGGTAATAGAGCTTCACTGGAATGTTTTTAAGAATAAAGATCAACTTAAAACTTGATTGAAGCACACGTAATGAAGGCAGTCAACAGCTTGAAAAAGCTCTTGGAATAAAAA
>VYXB01009277.1:623792-636424 GCA_013397135.1 Pachyramphus minor | reverse complement strand
AAAAAAAAAAAAGCTCCAAAAAAAGCTCTTAGCCTTCTTTTATATTAAATTCCCTGAAATCCACTGCTTTAAGAGTACCACCCCAATGATCCACAGCTCTGGGAGAGAAAAAATGTTGGGAGATCAGTTTGCTAATTGAGTAGTTGCACGCAAATGGTATGCAATGAACTCAAGACAGTATCGTCTCTCCTCTTCACAAGCAAGTGGGATGTTGCTGTTATCCCTATACCAAGAAAGAAATACTCCTGCATTTAAGAAAAAAAGGGTTCACTGTTATCACTGTTCAGCTGGAAGAAAGTGTAATAGAATTTAAGACATGTTTCAGCACAAGTAGGTCAATTAGGAGTCCTAATGAGTAGATAAAGCAGGACATTCTCCCACCTTGATATCTGCATCGAAAGAAATTTTTCATTTGTTTGAGATGCCCATATAAACCATTCATTTTTGTATGAAATATTAATGGTGCATGCTCTATTTATTTCTGAAAGATTATAATCTATTCCAGATCTCCTTCCAGCATCTGCATAGAGACAGTACTGCCAATATTTAGTCACTAAGAATGTTGAGATTTGGGTTTTATACACTGGAATGGCATAATAGAATTTGAAAACCTGCATCAGTAACAATAAACACATGTTTTTATTTTCTAGCCAAACAACTAGAGTACTATTTGGATGAGAAAAAGAGATAAAAAAGAAAAGTTATTTTCTCCACCCTTACCCTTGTCCTTTTAGAAAAAACATTTTAAAGGTAAGCTGAAAGAGAAAGTTGAAGAAGGGAAGAGGGTGCAAGGGGAAAGAGTAATGAAACAATAAATGGTATCATTGCCAAACCAAGGCATCATGTTATTCCAACACAAAAGATATCCTGAATAGCCCAGGTTTTAATTGTACCAAAACCATAATTTTACTTTTTTTAGCATGACACTGTACTAGCCTTGTGCTATCCCAAAATAACCTGCTACCGTTTTGAGAACATAAATCTCAAATCACTTCATTATTGGCTTTTGAAAGTGTTCAAAAACTCACAGCTAGAGATCCAAAATAAAATAATTTAGGGGTCCTGTAGAAACAAAAATCGTGTTTTCTATATAAATGTGGTTTATCAACTGACAACAAGGCTTTCTTCAGATACTGTGCTGAACGTAACCTTTTCTTCCCCTTCTATCCTCTGCTAAATTACTAGTGACTTTAGTGTTCTCTGTTCTCCATAATTATAGTCCACTTAGGAAATAAATATTTCTTGCTACAATAGATGAGACTACTACCTGAGGAAGATGGGTCTTCTCTATTGCTATGAATTTTCTGTTCACAATTATAGTGGGCATAAAGAAAACTCTTGATAACTTCCCATTGACAGTTTTCCAAGTCATAGTTTATTTGTACTGGAATCACAAACAGGCAAAACAATTCTCTCAAGTAACAGCATTTAGAGAACTAAACAAGAGCAGTGCATGAAGCTAGATATTAAGTCATTTTATATAGACATGAAAAAGTCACATGAGAAAGGCAGACAGATTTTTTGCTTTGTGGAGCTTTTTTCTTGGAAGGATTTCTATACACAGTAAAATTACAATGAACTTCAAGCATGCCAAGATTTATTAGAGTTCTTAAGCCACAAATTCTTTTTAAAACTAAAACTGCAGTTATGTTCCCAATTGGAGGGAAATAGTGCCTCATATAGGAAAGGTTGTCTCCGGTTACATGAAGAAAAAAACACGCCAAACTACTGAAAGTCCTTGCAGCTGTTTTAGGGTAAGTGTGTTAACAATGCAGCAGGATTTCTAAAGCAATATATCAAAAGGCCAAAACAATTTTAAGTTTACAAAAAAGATCTGTTACTCTCTTATATACTGCATGCTCACAGCCTAATAACTTTTGTCCTTCCCTTCTTAACTCCTGAAGTTCTCAGTTTCACCCAAACCCCTTAGTTCAGGAACAGTAATTTACCTACAGCTTGAAAGTTTCGTTCATATTTTGCACTGCAGAAGAAAGATGAAAATCCTATTATGCAATATTTTTGTTGTCCTAAATTGCTCTTCAACCAAAACAAAGCAGCTTATTGTAACAATCTGTCAATTCTCCTCTCACACCACTAAGCAGGACTTTAATAACCCCATGGAAATCAACCAAATAGATAGACAACGGGGTACCTACCCATTTCATATATATAGAAGTATGATTCTAAGAAGCAGACATAAGGCTGGATGAACCCTTTCCAGATAAAATAATTCTCTCCTGTACAATTAAGTTTTCTACATATTTCTGTAAAGCAGAAAGGAGTGATAAGGATAGCTGACAACTCAATAGATGTTCAACAGACCTTTCTGTATAAAAGGTTCCTTCTACAAAGTATCAGTCATCAGAAGACACTTTACTTAAACCATAGATAACAAACTTGAAACTAAATTGTCTCTCAAAGGTAGACTTTGAAAGGAGTTTATTATTTTTCTTACCTACTTTTGCTAGAGGAAACGAAACAATGCAACATGCTTGTCCCCCAGACTTCTTTCTCCTCAAGGAGTAAGAGCAACAGCTTTTCTTCCTAATAAATGCCATTATAGTTAGGTGATCTTTCTGCATTTCTTCCAGTATTTAATGAGGATTGAAAGACAAAAATATTTCTTTGTTACTAACTGTTGCCAGGCATTTGTTTTGGCACAATGGAAATATCCACAGACTTTTTTTTTTTTGAACAGCAATTCCAGTTCATAACTACCTGGTTTTTATCCACTGTCCATATTTTCAGATTATCCACAGACTACACATGATAGTGTGTCCTAGGTCTAAATAGTATCAATCTGCATTCCTCCATATAATTCCACAGAATTTGAGAGATCAGTTCCTCCTAAAGAAGGAGAGGGCATAACTATTTTCTCTCTCACTTTTTTAAAAAAAATATTTTGAATTTATTTCCTGTTTTTGCTTTCTAGATTCTCCTAAATTTCTTTATTCAACACATACATATTGATGGGACTCAGCATACAAGCCAACACCACTGGTGTGGTTTTCTTCTTCTCACAAATATCATGGGAAAGGAAACTTTTGTGGGACAAATTCTAGTGAGAGATGTTAATTTATACTGTAGACTAACCTATCAGAGCCAGCATGGTAAAAAGGATCTTTTGTAACTAATGCTACCATCGCACATACAGCAAAAGAAACTCCTCTGAAGAATCACAGGTATCGAAAGGAAACATTATAACTGCTATTCTTTTATTCAAAAAACAAATGTCTGGTATCTCCTCTGAGTTGATTGCTAACACAAGTGTATTCTGCATAATGAAATTTATAACTGTGAATTTCACCAGCACCCTGTACCCATTTCAAGGTAGTTGCATGGAATAATAATGAAGACTGATACTCAGCATATGAAGGTGATACACATTATTACAGGACTTGAGATCTATGGTCATGGACAAGGAATTCTTTGTCCTATGTGCTGTACAGTAAGGACAGAAGAAAATTCATTTCTACCAAGAGACAATACAATCCAAGACAAGAAATATATGGATTCACAGAGAAAGGAACTGAAATTAGTCATTGTAATGGGCATCCATCTCAACACAAAGCACTGCTAAGGTTTGGGGAGAGGTTTTGATTTAAAGGTACTGAAAAAGGTTTTAAAGGAGTATAATGAGTTCTGCAGATCACTACAGGAAATCCCTTCAGCCATAAGAAACAGTATAAAAGACAGCTAAAAGGGCTCATCTGAAAATTAACAAATGAATACTGGTATTGCAGGCCAAAATGTAAGCAAGAACAGATACCTCAAAGCAGCAAATCAGAAATAATCAACGGATTTGGAGAGGTTAAAACAAGTAGGTTTATATGTACCACAACATAGAGGAACAGATTGAGAAAAACAGTAAAGTGGCATCTAGTGTCTAATCATGTCGAATACAACTTTTTGTATGACAATCTCAGTGATGAAAAGTAGGCCAAAGCAGCAAATATCAAGTCCAAGAAAAATACACAGCATCACCTCAAAGAAGTAAAACAAGCACTTAATATATTACAGTTGAGTAGACTTACAGATAGAGACAAACATATCTCAGAGGTGTTATGGAGTGGAAATAAAACATGTATGATATCATCTTCAGTGATAAACATACCAGGAAAGACACACATATCACCTCAAGAACAAGAACTGGGTATCCATGAGATGGTATAGAATTAACAAAAGGTCAGTTTTGACACAAGGGACACTTCAGTCAGTTGTAGGTGTGTGAACTGTTGATATATGAACATCCATTCATAGATATATTCAGAAACAAAGAAGGTACAGAAAGAAAAAAGAAGACAGGGACCTAAAAATGTCTTCGTATTTTTAGGATATGAAGTGGAAAGAAAGAAAAAGGAGTAGAAACATGCAAAACAAATTGTAGAAATTGTTAGAAAGGTTGAGAGGAAAAAAAAACAAACAGAAAAAGACAAAATGAAAGGTCAAAATTTCCAGAAAGAAAGTAGGATTTTATGTGAGAGGATGGAGATCAAATATGAATGGCAGAAAACTATGCAAGCTTTAGTTACGAAAGCCACTAGTTATTTGGCAACAGCCATTTTAGTCAACTGGAAGGAGAAGCAAGACTAAGGTGAGCACAGGAATACCAAGAGAATAATTCCATACTTCACAGGAATAATAGTGTGGTTTAGATGCCAATGTTTGGCCAATACACAGAAAGGAGAATTGCAAAGACAATGTGAAACACTCAGACATCTTACCTTGAGTAAGGGGACCCTACGCTGATACATAACTGAGGTATATTTACACTCTGACCTGCACGATTTTATTCTCACTTTTTTAAATGGAAACACATCTTGAGATATTTGGCCTCAGTTTCATGATGTACATGGTCTCACTGGTCCAATAGGATACAATGGAAGAAAGCCATAAAGAAGACTGATTGTGATTACTAGAGGCAGTTAAGCAGCCTCAATGTTGCTCCAAGATACAACTTATATAGCCCCGAGCAGCTATTCAGTTCAACACGTTGATCATGTTACCAGCCACATTGCTAAAGTAGGGAAGAGAGTTCACCACCACTAATTTAATCTAGAAAAGATGATACTAAGTAACCTCTACAGTCTTCTAAGGTAACAAATTAAGTCAGGAGTGTGAACCACAGGCTTTAGACCTGCCACTTGTTCTCTTTGAATTTTGGTTTCCATAGGACAAAAGGTAATTTATATTTTAATATAATCCTCCTCAATTATATTAGGCACCTGGTGAGCATTCAAACTCAGTTCTACAAGTTGACTGAAAGATCTCAAAAATTATTGGCTAAATCCAGATGTGTCATTCTATTTTGCTACAGGTACTTCTATTTCATCAGTCACAGTGAAGCAAGACTAGGACAGGTATTAAATTGACAAAGATGATAGGAGTCACAGAACCCTTATCAGAGTCAGGCACCACAAAAGCAGCACAGCAGACTGTCATAATGATCTTTTGCAAGCAATTCCTGCTCCTGAAGTAGAACTCATTCAACTATTCAGAGACCTCTGAAAGAACTACTATTTGCACAGAAATTAGAGTAGTTAATCTATTTTTAAATTAATAAAATTGTTTCCAAAAAAGTTAAAATATTTTCATAATATGAATCAGTCTCTAAACTCATATTTGATTGTTTCTGTTAAAAACCTTATATGTTTCCAGCAAGTGTCTCAAATGTGACAGGTAGTAACTTTTAGATAATTATTTTTGCACTTTGATACTGTAAACAGCTGTTCATTAATTCAGTTACAGAAGCTCCATTGAGATAAGAAAATTATCTATTTTAACATTTTATGCAAACATGATAACACATTTTTGCTATTTGTTGAGTAAAGCTGCAATTTAAATGTGTTGTTTATATAAAACTAATATAAAGAAGATTCTTTATCAGCTTCAATCTTTCATAATTTGGATATGGGTTTGAAACTAAATTTCACCACAATTAGTGCATGTGTCTAAAATGCCCATCATTCACTCAATCCCAGAAAAAAAAAAAAAAAGAACTCAGAATGAATTTGGAGCATATTTAAAATGCATGCTGGAAATACTGACAGTGCTTTTCATTTTAATGTCTATCTACTTCTTAGATATGTACAATTGTGTTCAAGTTATCTTTCTGTCACTGGATATGAGGTTATTTTCCATTGTTCTCAAACTAATCCTGATGGCTTAAACACCCCTTATATACTAATTAGACTTGTGTTTTTACACATTGTCAGTTTGTAAAAAAATATTGTGTCATTACTTTTATTTAGCTCTCTTGAAATACTGTGGAAGACAAGCTCTGTCTCCCTTCATAGTCATAACGTGCAAGTTTGGCAATTTTGAAGAAAACAGACAATGTAAAATACAGTACACTGGAAGACTGCAATTTTCACAAACATTGAAGCTGTTCTTTTGAATAGCATCTCTCACAATACCAACAAGTTCTTGTAATGTTCTATTTCATCTAGAAAATAGCAAACATTAACGTCTTTATTTTATTGTTCACACAGCAGTGTTACGGAAGTTGTCCTGAGATTGGTACAAACAAAATGCATCAAAAGAAACAAAAAGGAATAAGAAAGTCATTATTACACTTCTACAATGCCTTCTACAATTTCAGAACTGAAATCAGGTGCCTGTGTTCAGCTTTACCTCTGTTTTCAAATAGCTTGTTTTGTTGTTATGGTCCTGAAATACACAGATGGGAAACTGAAGAGATAAAGATTAATCCAGTATACCTTCATTAAGAAATCTTCATCAGGAAGTGCTTTTAAGTTTAAAGCCTTTCTCTTCCGGAGTTTTAGATATTTCCATTCACACTACAACACTGTTCGAGTTGGGCTAATTACCACAAGTTAATCACAATTACAATTTTTTTAGCTATGGGATACATTTCAACATGGTATTTGAGCATTTTAACACTTATTTTCAATTTATCACTCTTATTTTAGTGCCTTTATATTTCCATAGCAATTTCTACATAGTACCTTAATTGCTTTCTCCTCCATAGATTTCTGAATACGTTGTCTAAGAGGTTTTGGAGAAGATCCACTGGATTGTGCTGGAGATCTAAATTAAAAGGAGATAAGAAGTATTTAGAACATGTAAGCAATTAGTTAAGGAAAATTGTTACCATACCAAGTTCCTCAGGAACAAGAAGGCAAATATCTTCTCTACCTTCCTAAGTAACCACATGTACCTGTGACAACTGCTGAGAGCAAAATGAAACCAAACCTACAGCTCTAATTTCTGGTACCATTTTGCAGTATGTTTACAATATTTTATTTCTGAAGCCACAATATTATTATATGTCATGCTGGTGATGAGTTTCCAAGCCACCATTCTACTTAAACACCCCTTAATAGCATCTGGTTGATACTCAATATAATTTTCCTCATATTTACAGATTTTTCAACAGAAACACACAAGATATCTCTACCTTCTTACATTTCAGTATGTAAATAGTTACATTAATGAAAATATTTGATGCATATATAACACAAAAAATTATTGATGCATATAAAGGGGGATGTTTTGGTCTTGAAATAAGAACTAATCTGTGCATTTGTATATAACGACTTCCCTGTTTAAGCTCATGGCAGACCAGTGTGAGTACAAGGACAGTTTTTTTCAACAATAATTCATTCTTTATTTTATTTATTTAGCTAATTTTATCCAGTTTTCCCATAAATAAAATTTGTTTGTTTATTTTTAGTTGTCTGTTGTGAAGAGTTTCTGCACAGCCTAGCAATGGTTCTGCTATTTTAATTGCCAACAGATTCATCATGCTAATGTCCATGCTATGGTTCTGGTTCATGAATCCTCTTTGTAACCCATGGAAAAAATTCTCAGCATCTTGTTTTTTTCTGACAACTGATGTTTCATCAGGACAAGCGGTTGATTAAGTCATCACTGGTTCTTCAGTGCATGGAGAGGTTAGTTTCTTGTCAGTGCCCATAGAAAGGGGTTTTCAGGAGATTCTCTGTTTAGAACACCACACCACATCAACATGGGTATTCTTTAAACAGAAGGAAATATTTTAAAAAAGCAAGAAAACAAATGAGCATGAAGTAATTACTAGCTTTGACATTAGCAGGACAGAAAGATGATGGGAAGGATATGAAAAAAATCAGCAGCAAACACAAAGGTGCCTCAAACGCTGAATACCTATTGAACGTGCAAAAACCACAAGGAGAACATTTCTTGCAAAAAGTTACGACAATATTTAATCCATGGGCATGCAAAACTTAACTCTAAAACATAAATAATATCATTAATTATATCAGAATCTCCTTAGTTTGTTTTCACTACCATCACTACATTTTTACATTTACTTAAAAAAAATTTGAATACTATGGTAAAAATAGCACACTTCTGCCTTGCATATAGTTTCAAAATATCAAAAAAAAAGCACAAGAGAATTTTATTTGAACTTCTATAACAATATTTAAGAAGAATACTTTCTAGCAGACTGGAATGAGGTGCTTGCACAAGGAATATGTGAAGGATATACTAAATGGCAGATTAAGCAACTTCAGCTTGGTTTAGGAAGTTCTAAAACAAAGGGATGTATTACAGAGCTTATATTTTCAGTTTCCAAATAAGCATGCATTTCACAAATTACAATGAAAATATTTTTAATTAAAGCCTGTAAAATATTAAACAGAGTAGCTGCCTCTCAGCAGGAGCTTCTTGCAAGATTTCAGTGCAGAGAGATAAATCTACCCAATCTATCTAGAAGTTTATTAAGAGTAAAGCAAAGGAAAAAAACTTCCTACAATGCTGATGTTTTGAGAAAAAAGATGTTCTCATATAACCTCCATCTTCACCTGAAAAGTGTTCAGCATTCATAAAGCAATTGAAACCTTACAGCTGCTAGACAGATGCAGAACACAAAGATTCAATAAAAATTGAGAATAGGTGGTGATTGCAAGTTTCATTTTTTTATTCCTAAAGCAATTATTTAGGATCATAATTTCAATTCTTAGAGCAAATTAATCCTGAATCCAATTTGTAATTGGAAACACATAGATAAATATTTAAAAAGTTATATATTGGAACATAAAATCTAAACCAAACTAACCAATAAGAATTACCAAGGAAAACAGAAGAAGTGTCTAGATTTATTATATAAATTCCCAGATAATAGTACCTGCTTTCACCTACATTGAGAAGATTTGAAGTCAAACAAATGTCTTATCCTTTTGGGCAATGTTCCTGAAAATTAATTCAGTTGAAAATTTAAGTGAGGTAAGTGAAACCAAAGAACTCAGGGGGCAATCTTCTTCAGAAATAAATGGTTTAAAGTCTATTTTAATTTAGAGAGTTGCTTTAAAAAAAAAGTCAAGATTCTAGCTCTGAATAGCAGTGTTTATTTCAGAAGAATTCAGGTGGGCCTTGATTCTATTCACATAGAGCATTAACCTGAATCTGAAGCAATGGAAAAACAAAAGACTGAAATCAGGGTTATTTTAAGCTTGTTACATAATGAAAAAGGAATGTACAGCTAAAGCTATCCACAGGTATTTGAGAAGTGAAAGGAATATTCCATAGTATGTTGTTACAAACTGTCTTTTATATTAAAGTGATTATAGGTTTATTTAGAATTCTTAATAGTAAAAAATTTCTTTTAAAGTTTTATTAGAATGTGCTTGCTCCTTTCATTTCATAAGAGGTTGAACAATAAATCTAGTGGAACTCTTCAATTCTTCAAACTTTTAAGATCCTCCATCTTCCAGTTTAGGCATCTTGAAATTGAATATTAATCTAATTTTTCACTGGACAGCCCATATTTGAATTTAGGAGTTCAAACTCAAGAGATGAGTATTTGGAATGTTTCCTGCACACAATTATATCATGGGGTTTGTGCAGCCCAGAACTACTTGAAGTCCAACTTCTTGTTACAAAAGTATCTTGAAGTTACAAAAAAGGCAAATTAAGAGGCAGAATACTTCTGAAAACTCAAGACTCTTTCAAAATCGTTTTCCTTTTATTTCTAATTTCACAGTAGACTGCACTTTGGTCATTTGCGTTGTGGAAGTAACACCAGTGCTTTGTTAGACACTCAGTACTAGATCTTCAAAAAAATCCAAACAAACTAGCACAACACAAACTCAAAAAAACTTCAAATACTCACCTGAAGAGAGTCAAAGCAGAGGTGATTCCAAACAAATCTAAGCTTTCATTGTCATATAACAGATCCGCTTTGTTCTGGGTAGGAGGATGGACAGATTCTTCATCCAGAAGAACCAGTAAGACCTTTACTGTATCTCTGCCACAATACGCAGTGCCATGATTTATGGAATGCAATTTTGGCTGAAAGTAAATAAGAAGGAATATTAGATAGGAAAGGTCAACAAGTCCCAACAAGACCCAATACTCCACCTCCAAAAGCAACCCACATCAGCACAAGGTGAGAACCCCCTCCTTCCCCTTCACAGTAAACATGGCAAACCTCTCCGTGGGAAAGTTTTTCTTATCCCAAAACATTAGTTGAGTTTAGATCACTACCAGCTACAAGCACACACTGATGAGCAAGTCACACCAAAAAATACACAAATCTGTGATGAAACTGTGCGGCACAAATTAACATACTATTTCTGGTACACAAACACGTTCTGATGAAGCCCAACCCCTCTGCCTAACTGAATCTGCTAAAGCAGTCGGTTAAAAGTGAGATTTCTATCAAGACTTGACAACAGAGGTACTTTGGCACAATTTCCTGTTGTTTGAAACAGGGTAAATTCCTCACGATTTTCCACAAGAATAAAGAATTCCTTAAAGAAAATAATAATCCACATCTGGAAGTGCTCAATGCAAGAGTCAGCAGTCAGATGGAGAAATCCATAGCCACTATGGGACTATAAGAATTGCAAGTTTGCTATATTTTTCTTTAAAAGTACTAGGAATTCCACAGAGAAATTTAGGGCTTAGTACACAGTAGTAGTTTTTTAAAAACTATAGGCTTTCTTATTTACTAATACACAGAAACATTGAATACTCTGACTGTATTCTGAAGGACAAGACAAGCAGCAAACTGCATTTATCTAATCAGTTAACTGCTTTTAAACACAGTCTTGAAAAGATAAAATTCTATTTCTCTCTGTATTTGATTACATCAGTTAGTGTATGTAGCTTTCAAGAAACCATAGCAACACATGTCAGTCAGCTACTATAAGTTATAATCAATAGTTAGAAATAGCAATTACAGAAATGGTTGTTACTTGGCCTTACAGAATTGGCCTATTTCGGTTCTGCTTAATTTCGTTAAAATTTATTCTGGACCTCTTCAGTCATTACATCACCACCACAAAGATCTTTATTAAATGTCACATATGTCATGGTAAACTTGTCTTAATGACAAAAGAACAAATTTGGAATAACTTTGACTGATAATACACAAACGAAAAAATAATCTTCAGGAAATAACATGACCTCCTAACTACTAAAAAATAACCTTCAGAAATCTCAAGTACTACAACAACGGTGCCTTGTTGAACTAATCATGGACAAAAATTCTATTGTCCAAGGCACAATAAGAACTCCAGGTAAGACAACAATCCCTGTAATAAAAAAACCCCTTATTAATAATTAAGCTTAAAATCATGAATCAAATTATTTTTAAAATAAAATGGTTGCTCAGTCTTTCAAGGGTAATGACCATTGGCTACTCCAGATTATTCTAGTTAGTTCCAGAAACACCAGCCAGATTCCATTTACAGTAGTAATTTTCTTAGGAAGAAATTAATCATAATTCCTATTAGTCACTCGTGAAGGCTTCAACATGAAGTAGTGCTTCCTGCTGCATAAAGTAATAACTTTTCCTGGAGCTCTAGATTCTTATAAAACAGGTACTTGCAGGAAAACTGAGCAATGATGGAAGAAAACTGCCACTGCCAGGAGAAAAGCAAATATTTTTCTAACAAAGTAACTCTTTTCAGGTACATTTTATGAGGAAGTAGCCTTCCCAGGAGCTAGTAGTGGCAAAATTTTCACCTCTATATTTAAGATCATATTGCAAATTTGCACTCAAAGAAATAATTCAACCTCTTACATATGAAAAAACATAACATCCTATCAAAACCAGAACTTATGCTGAATATAATAACTTTTTCTGAAAAAAACATGGCTTCAGGGTTTGGAGGTTTCTTTATTAAGTGAAAATCAAAACAAAAAACCCAAGCTCTGTGTAAAAATCAGCACAAAGCGTTAATCTTTACTCTCCTGAGATCCTAATGGAACAATATAGATGGTCTATTTTTTTTTTTATAGAGCTCTAATTAATTTGGAAAACTTATGGGACTTTTTCAATTTTGCTTTCTTTTTTCATTACAAAATGTAACCTACTGCTCTACATGTTTAATAAAATGTTCTTCCACATTAAGCTCCACTAAAATATGCCATTTGATATCACTGTTTTAAAACTTGTATAATCTCCCTTTTCCACCCTTTGTCTCTATGAATCACATGTATAAGAACAATCATTAAAATATACCTTCATCACAAATCTTCACAAGACTTCATTTACATCAACAAAAAGAGTTTCCTACACCAAAACCAAAATAACAAACATGACACTAACAAAGGCAAACAATTTACACACACTCTACCCCTCATCCCTTTACAATTACAAAAAAAAAAAAAAAAAAATT
>VYXB01009277.1:503669-623762 GCA_013397135.1 Pachyramphus minor | reverse complement strand
ATTTACCCACCCTCTATCCCTCATCCCTTTAAAATTAAAAAAAAAAAAAAAAAATTCAGAATAGGACCTTATTCCCAGACTCCTTTATTGCCCTCTACACTTGTCTTACAGAACTTTAAATATCCTGATTCCTTCCATGATTAAAATTATTAAAACCATTAATAGTTTCATTAGTGTCTTGAAACACCAAAACACTTATACATTAAATGCTTGAGGTTTTTATTTTTATTCCCCTCCCGCTCCACATTTCACCACGTTTTAGACTTCTCATATTTAACCTTATTTTGAATGCCTTACTCTTAGAAATACTTGATGCTGACCTAATTAAAACCTGTGTATTTTAATAAAAAATTACTGATACATGTGCTCAAGTCTTAATTCTACTTTCATGAGGTTCTTTTGTTTGGAAATTTGTTAGAGATTTACTGTCTTTAAATTAGTGGTAAACCCAACACATCTAAGTATTTACATCTATAATAACTGCACTAATAAATAAAGTTCTGGAGAGTATTTTATTTACAATATTGAGGTAAGAAATTTAGTTTAAGCAAGTCCGTTATTTGCAATCCACAGTGTAATCCTTAAGTGAAAGTCTTTCAACAAGTTTAAAACCACAGTGTAGAGGAAATGACACTACTCTGTACTGTTAGAAGAAGATTATACTCTATTGATAGCCCTTTAAAAATTAAAAGGAAACAAAACAAGCGAAAGACATTTGCTTTCTTATAAAGCTAAATAGTAAAAAGAACAAAAGAAGTCCCATTACCCGTGTTGGACTGACTCCAGTACTGCTAGCAGTCAAGATTTCCTGTTGTGAATCGATAATATTTTTAATCTTCAAATCCAAATCTTGTACAACTTCCTCCACTGCCTGACAGAAAGGATCCCCATTGCTTCGGCCTTTTATCAAATGCATCTTCACTGTTGACAGAATTCGCCCCCCTGCGATTCTGAAAATAGGCACAGGGTCATCTCCACATTAATCTTGGCAACACTTTAGTATACCTATTAATGCTGAACATAGCCAGTCTTCATACTTAATCAAAGAGAACAGCTTTGATCTTTTAAATCAAACAGCAGTGTAGAAGTATTGTCGAACATAATAGTTTGCTAAGAAATAAAAAAACCCTAAAGATTATAAGGAAAGGTAATGAATTCAGCATTTAATAATACTCTAAGCTGCAATACAAAACTAACTTCTCCTTAAAAGTTCAAAGAAAAGTGCATCCTTTAAACCTACTGTTACTGTTTTGTTCATAAACTGTTAAGAGTAAACAACATTTTTAACTCAAACATGCATTCCCATTTAATACCATATTAGATTTGAGCCTTTGTGCTTTGTGACAGTGCTTCAAAATTCCAATCTGCTTTCAATTTTATTTAAATACATAGTAATTAGACCACATGAACATCACAACAACTCTGATAACCTCTTTCTTCACCAAACATGTCTTGACTAATTAAGACTTTGTGAAAGACAGAACAAACTCCCCTGAGTTAAGAGCTTAATAATATTGTCCATTATCTACACAAAACATTAAGTATGTTTTACCATTGCTTGAGCTTGGGCAAAGAAAATAAGGCATTACAAGAACTACTCAGCCCTCCTACCTCAGAATGTATCTCTTCCCTAAAGCTTTTTTCTTTTTTTTTTTGATTAGTTAGGTTCATAATCCAGATCAAAGCAGAAATGCAGCATGTTAACTATTACCTAACATCAGTCTATCTAGCTCAGACACCACAGATTTAACCATACTATAGTACAAAACAACTCCATATTTACTCACAATCCTTGAACTCTTGTGCTGCTATTGGCACTTACAATAGAATTTTTAGATACATCTATAATGCTGCAAATCACAGTTCTGTCAAAAACCCAAAGCCATGGCTTTATTGCTCCAGGTCATGCAGCCGAGAGTGACATGAGGACTCATTTTCAACTTCCTCTATGTTTACTGGTGTCCTTCAGGCTGCTGCTGAATTACCCTAAAAGGTAACCTTGCAAATTCAAAGAAAGGTATATTTTGTAGACATTAAACTCTGAAGCTGAATTTTAGAATTCTAGTTGGGAGAACCTCCATCACATGAAACTCTGCATCTTTACATTCATATAAAATATAAAATAATTGGGCAGAACTAGGTAAGAATAAGAATTGAGTCAGAGGAAAAATAGTTTGTTTATATTGTTTCCAGTTAAAATACATGGAGGGAACTGGGCCAAGGACTTCACTGTTTTGGCTTATTCTGGCTGAACAAGACTCCTGCAAATAACTTAGAAAACCTGAAGTTAACATGAAACTTTTCTGGGTTTTTTTTTTACCTTTTTTTCTGGGTAAAACCCAAGTATTTTCACACAATTCTCAGCAACTCCACACTTTTACAGATTAAAGATTATTCAATTCACATCAGATTTGCAGGCTTCATTAAGCAGAAAAATTTATGCTTTGCAGAAGTTTAAGCACAATGTAAGCACTCAGCCAAATGAAAAGTCACTATGTCAAATCTCACTGTATACAAGTCAAAACCCATCCAGATCTTAGACACGATAGTTTAAAAAAAAAAAAAAAAATAGATGCTGTTGTACCACTGCTCCAAACCCCACAATACAATCTAACCACAAAAGAATGAAAAGTTCAAAGGGAGGAAAATAAAACCCACTGCAAGCTGTCCAGAGGTAAGAAGAGAGCACTGTTGAAGAACAGTTCTGTCTCAGAGATGCACATAGGAATTGTAGCCAAATCTCCTGATGCTTCTTGCCAAACTGCTCTATTTTCCTCAAACTTACACTTTTCAGAATAATATCCTCAAAAGAGAGAAGTATTGTATTAAATGAGGAGTATCTGTTCCATAAATACTGTGCTGAACCTAGAACTACTAGACAAGCAAGCAGGTGAACAGATTGACTGAAATTCCCTGCAAAAACCAGGTTCAATTCTTTCTGTCTACAGATATAATGACCTTATCTACATCTTTATCATTTCCACACATTTAATATATATATATATGCATGTACATATGCTGGAAGAAAAAGTATTATTATACAACTAGCACTGGGCACCCACACAGTGAATTAAGATAATTGTTATTCTTCATTTGTCTCATCAGCTGCAAAGGGTCAAACACTACCTTCTTCCATTACACAGCCTAAATTTACACTCTTATTTCCTATCCACAAGAGCCAGGACTGCCAGGTGGGTGGATGAGGGGGAAGCATGTGATTGCACAATTAAAGACTATGTTAATGAGTACATCTCAGGCTGATGCCTCAAAGGTCATTACCCTTGAAAGACTGAACTAACACTTCACTAGCAGCCAGTTAGTTTTAGAATGTTGAATTAACTTTTTTTTTTTTCAATTAAAAAACTCACAAACATTTTAGATCGACTGACAGAAGGAATAGCTTAACTTTTTCAGCTTTAACCAGCACTAAAAGAGTAGACAGTTCAGGTGGGATTCAGCTCACCTGTCTTGTAGCTAGAGCAAAACAGATGTCTACATGTAGATAAAATGAATCACATGCTAAAAATGCCTTATTTGAACCAGTGTTTCTAAAGTGAGTTTAAAAAAATAGTAGAATGTAAAACTCTACCTGTTAACTAGGCATCAGACAAATCATATCTTCTGTCACTGGTTTCTTCCACTAAAAATATTCTCAGATCTTGTGCCCACTGGAATCCTTCCCTCCTTAGATCATCTTAGTCCCAGCTCTGACTATTTCTACCTCCTTTTCCTTAGCAAACCATCTTTTCTTATGTAGAGGTAACTAATTTATGAGAAACTAATAGCATGCTCTGTCTATTTGGTTCCTACTGAGATTACACTTAAACAAGCTCCTCTGCTTACTGAAAATCTAAATGGCATTGGCAAGAGCTCTTACAGAACAGAGGCCTTAGTATGAAAAATTAATATAATGAAGAGCACTTTTATTTATTTTCTGGAAATAGATCTTTTGTGGAAAAGACTAAAAGACTAAAGAAGATAAAATGTTGAGGAAAATGGACAATGCTTAAAACCTGATAAAAAGCAGAACAGACTCCTGAAGCCTATTCCAAGAACAGAAAAGAATATATAAATATTCTATTATACTAAGGTCCTGGTGGTCTAGTGGTTAAGGACACGGCACTGTAACTGCCGAGGCCCGGGTTCGATTCCCGGTCGGAGAAACTCCCCGGGTAGGTGGAGCCCGTGAGCCCTGTAAGGCGATCCACCTACGTCCTGAGGACCTCGCTGCCACTGTCCAAGCTCGCTTGGCCCCGGCAGATGAACCTTAGGATTAAAGGGTGGGCTCAGTTCTGCGCGCACTGTGTCCCACCTAAAATAAATCCAATGTGCAGGCTGGAAGGCGTACAAAGACCTTCCACAGATCTTCGTTTGCGAAGTCTGGCCATTATTATTATTATTATACTAAGGTCAACATTTTTATTCATTAATTTCAACTTCAGAGATAAAAAAATAGATGATAAATCTATAGCTATCTGACTTAGGTAGTAGGAACAAATGTCTTACAACAGATCACAAACACCTAGGGATAACAGGGTGGGGTGGAGACCATAGCCTTTTTTCTTTGTTATGGTGTCTTAGAACTTGATAAGAACTGAAGTTATCTAAATTTTTTAATTTAGAGCTATAGGAAGACAGCAGCAGTAATTTCAATCTCACACACAAAGCAGCATATGTCAGCTAGAGCTTCATATACGTGGGTAGAAGAGTGGGACAAAATTTATCTAGGAAACAGTATAAAATAAAAATGTTCCTAACAGAGCAGTAACTGTGCCTTTAAAGCAACTCTAAAGTGTTTTTTTCTCATTATGTTATAGGAATAAATTAAGAAAATTAATAGTTCATGTTAATTTAGATTTCAAAATTTCAACGAAAAAATCATATCAGTGAACTTATCTAGATATTAAATATATCTGTAAAATAAAAAATAACGATATCAAGATACTTACCGTGTTTTGATGGAATTTACATAAAAATTTTGCGAAGTCTGATTGATGTCTGCATTATTACTCTATCTTCTTAAACCCTACAGAAGTTTATACTAGGTAAAGACTCTACCTTAGACCTTTTGGAGTTTTGCAGATCATTAGATCCATAATAAAAACACAGCAAAAAAGAATTCTGTTGCTGAGTATTTTTCCAGATTGCTGCTGCTGATTTTGCTGTATTGACTAAAATTTCTCTTTTAGTTTGGTGGAAGAAACTAGAGACTCTTCATATTCTTTATACCAAGCTATGCTAGTGAAGTCCTGTGATAAAGTTACTGTAAAACTAAACAAGTATTCTTCCCAGAACAAGATTCTTGATTAGCAGCCATGGAATCCCATGAGAGAAAGTTATAAAAGGCAAAGGAGCTCAGGAAATCTGATGTTATTAATTATAACATTTAATTATATTATACAAAAATAACACTACAAAACACAAGAATAGTCCATCACAATGCTTAGGAAAATATGTAGAAATATTGGTAGACCAGCTTGGCTCAAACAGTGAACTGATGACAGTTTGAATGCAAAAGGGCTTCACATCCTTGAAAAAGGACAGTGAAGAAGGGATGGGTTACAAACTACCTAAAAACATTGCCTAGGCATCTAGGTTTGTTGTCAGGAAAACCAAAGCTCAGCTGTAGTTGCGAATCACAAGGAACGCTAAAGCAGCTTCACCTACTGAACAAAGACAATGAAGAACCTTTGCTGAAAGGCACAGTCCAACAGTGCGGATACAGATGAAATTGAGGTCCTCTGTTCTTTCTCTGACTCAGTCTTCACCAACACGGCCTCCCACGCCCCTGACTAGAGAAAGTTTTCAAAAAAGAACTGACAGCAGTGGATAAAGATCAAATCAGGCTTTACTTGTCAGTACTGAGTACATATAAGTACATAGAACCAAATGGACTGCATTCAATAGCATTTAATAGAATTGCCAAATGCCCTCATAAGACCACTCTATACCATCTTTGAAAAGTCATGGTGACCAAGGGAGGTCCCTGACAAATGGAGATATGCAAATCATTGCAAAAAAAAAAAAAAAAAGTCTGGTTGGATGGACAACTACATGAGGAAAAAACTGGTTAGATGATCAAGCTCAGAAGGTAGTAAACATGTTGTACTTTGCAGATGACACCAAATTGGATGGAACTGTCGATATGCTTGAGGGCAGAGCTGCCACGCAAAGATACCTAAACAGACAAAAGGAATGGGCTGACAGAAACCATATGAAATTTAACAATACATACAAAGTCTTGGAAAGGAATAATCCCTTGCAATGATACAGGCTGGGGAGCAGCTCTATGTAAAAGAACCTGGGAGTCTTGGTGAATGTTCAGCAAGCTAGCCCTGAGCCAGGAGTATGCCTTGGCAGCAAAGAAGGTCTACAGTATCCTTGGCTGCATTAACAGTAGCGTAGCCAGTAGTCTGAGGAATGTGATTATCCCTCTCTAATCAGCACTCGTTGGACCAAATTTAGAATACTGCATCCAGTTTTGGGCCCCCAGTCCAGGAAAGACACTGATAAACTGGAGTGAATTCAGCAGAGGGCTGCCAAGATGGTCAGGGAGACATGCCCTGTGAGAAGCAGCTGAGGGAACAGCTTGTTCAGTCTGGAGTAGGGAAAGCTTCGGGAGGATTTACTGACAGCTTTCCAATAACTACAAGGTAGCAACCAAGAAGACAGAGCCAGCCTCCTCATGTTGACAGTGAAGAGACAATAGACATAAATTGAAACAAGAGGGGTCCCAACTATATATAAGAAAGAAAACCCACAACTTTTCACCATATGAGGACACAAGCAGTGCAACAGGTTGCCAAGAGGGAGTTTGAAAACCTCCAATGATGGAGTCTGCACAAAGCTTAACTGAATAAAGCCCTGATTAACCTCAGCTGACCCCATAATTGACCCTGATTTGAGTGGGATGTTGGACCAAAAACTTCCTCATGTTCCTTCCAACCTGAATTACTCTATAATCCTATATACAATGTTTTGCATACACTTGCACAACTTTCCAGTAACTTTAGACCACAAAACTCCAGTGCTGCGTGAAAGCTGCCTGATTAACTCAAACACTCAGTGCAAGCCCAGATAAAGTACAATATGTTGTGTCTCCCAAAATACTGCATCTCCAGATGCAATCACAGTTTCACAAAGGCAACATACAAGAAATAGCATTTTTCCCTGTCAAGGGAAAAGCTGAATGCACTAATCCACACGATCAAGGCGAGCTGTGTAACTGCTTCAACCCACTGCAGGAGGCTGCTCAGGGACCCGAAACGCAAACCTACTCCGAAGCTCCACTGTCGCTCCAATGGGTTGAGTGAAACAACACAGAGAGCTCGATCCAGCTCCGATGTGAGCTGGGCGATGGTGACACCCAGTGGTCGCTGCCTGCACCGAGGGCAGGGCCCAAGTCCAGGAGAAAACATGCTGCCAATCTCCCAACTTTCCTATTCCACAAAATCAGTGTGTATATATATATATATGCGCACCTGCCCTATACAAACCATCAAGTGCAGCAACCAGTACAACAAAAGACTTCCCATCACTTGTTCAGTTTTAAGTCACACTTTTAATCAACTTGAAAAAAGGCATTCCAGAAATATATTAAGTTCTTCTGGCCTTAAAGAAAAGAATTTCCAGAATGATTAATTAGTAGATTAATGATTTTTTCGTTCAGACCAACCAGAGTTTTCAGATCCTAAAGTGTAGGATAGTCATCCACTTCACTGACAAATACATCATTGATATGTTCCTTGACAAGAAGCAGGCACAACAAAGAAGAAGATCCAAGCTCTCCATTTATGTATAAACATTGTCCTAGTCTTATATGTACAGTATCTACAAATAGTTTTAGCATTACAAGTTCAACAGCATCCTCAAACGTTAAGGAATGTTCGTGTTACTGATTCTTGAAAGATTAGTGATTTCTCCTAATCTTAGACATCTGGAGAATGAGGAGAGGCAAACTTGAACTATTTCAGCATGCCAGAGATTTGTGAGACTGTTCGTTCTGCTCAGTGAATACACCTTGAAACTGCCAAAGTTCATTTTGTCTTTCCGTTTCTCCTGCTATCAGGAGTGTCATATTTGAACCAAATCATCATACTTTCATTAAATTTCCACTCTGACAGATTTTCCTTCCCTCATCTCATCTACTGTTCGTGTTCTTAGCTGAATGATGGGGAGATGAGAAACACATTTTTTTTAATTCTCCACAGATGAGGAGTTACTTGGTTGCACAATATCTCCCACTATGTTCAAGATATCCTTAAGCACATCCCACCACTGTCCAACATCTTCAGTTTGGTTTCTAGATTTCCGAAGCAAAGGACTGGATTGAAGCAGATGAAGAAAACATTTTTCAACATGTGTCCCACAACATCCTAGCACTTTTTTAGCTACTTTGTATTTTGTGCAAGTATGAGTTTCATAAGGTCTCCACTGTATCAAGATGGAACTGAAATAACAGACTTAAGTAAACAGCCAAAAATACTCTGTTTTTCTAGTGGCGAAACACATACAGAGACCTGGTTATCGCAGGTTTGCTAATCTGTGTCAGAGAAACAGCAGTGCAGCAGACAGGCTGTCCAGTTTGCTCCTGGGTTTCTCAGCAGGCTTCTAAAGACAAAGCAATTGAAACTTCTGTTGCATTGCTGCTTTCTTAACTCTGCTCTTTAGTTTGCAGGAGTTCTACGAATTTCTTGAGTAAAACTGCATCGTCTCAAATTTGCAACAACTGCCATATCACAGGCAGGGCACACAGACAGTCCTCCTTTATGTGACACAGCAAACACTTAAAAGCATCTTTTTTTTTCTTGACCAATGCTGTGACCCTCACTGTTTCTAAGCTGTATACACCAGATCTATAATATTTGAGAACATCAGCATAGTAATTAAGATTCTTTCAAAGACAGACAACTGACTGGTATCTTTCTACAAGCACTGAGCTACTACTGAGATACATATATGAAGACAATACTAATATTTTATGTTGTGAGATTATAAAGCCCATATAGAAAGATACTAGAAACACCACAGCTTCCACTCAGCAAGACCACCAGTGATACCTGTATGTATTTACTCAACTTAATGAACACACCAGAATCTGAATTTAACAAGTCTGATATCCCAGAATAAATGGGACAGCAGGTATGGCAGGGAAACCTACAGAATAAATATCTCAATGCCAAAAAGAATTTCCAAGCTCTAGAGAATTCATGCAATTCGGAACTGATAATTCCCAGCAACTATACCACTCTGATTTTTGTCACATTTAAACGTTCTCCGTTTTAAACAGAAGGGTAATTAACAAGATGAAGCATTTTATGTTATACTTTTCTGAACTGCGTATATCTGAAAACGTGGTCTTTCCGTCCTAAAAAGTAAGTTCATGCACATAAATGTTTTTCCATTTCTCATTTTTTAATCAAGGTACAGTGTCAGATACGATTTAAATAAAGAAAAAAGCATATAGCATAAGTTGAGCTAAGAGTTTTCTTTAATCACCACCAGACAGTACATATTTGGCATCCAGAATGTTGAAATGAAAGAAAAAAGAAGTAGAATAAAGAGACAAAAACTGCAAAACAACTTCAGAAATAATTCCACTTCCAGCCTCAATGTAAACTGAACAGAAACTTAATAATGCTTATGGTTTTTCTTATAACATTTTGCTTTCTGCTGTGAGGATTAGATTCAATTCAAACTAAAAAAACCAGTCTTTAATATCAAGGACAGAACTATTACAGCTGATTTGCTAACGTTTTATATGGAAAAATTACTGATTGTAAATGAAAAAAAAATTACTTATTTCTCTTCTGGTTGTAGCAATGGCAGCACTTATCAATTGAAATTCCTATGTTATATTTACACTTCTTTAATTAATCACACATTTATAAGCCTGCCCAAAAGACTAACTTCAGGTCTTCAAAACCATTCAAAGTCTCCAATTCAAACTCCACCAGAGCCTTCCTAAGAAATAATTCATATGCTTCACTATTGTAGATAAAATGAAGAAAAACACTGTCATTTTTTAGCAGCAATAAAGACTCCTTTACATAAGGGTAAACAGAATGAAATGACAAAAAGGAAGTCATTAACTATCAAGAAGTAATGCACATGTCAGTTTATGTACTTACCAGACTCACAAGACAGAAATCTTTATAAGTTCATTTACAACTAGGGAACTAACCAAATCACCATACATATATAGATTTGACAAAATTTTAATACAAAAAAAAACCTTCAAAAAGCCATAATTTTACCCCAGTTTTGGTTTTCAATTAGTTATATTTTAAAATAAGGTTTAATTTTCAAACACTAACTCTGAATTATTTAATAAGTACATTATTTGATTTTCTTTTGTTTCTTCTCATTGGGACACATGTACAAGAAAAAGAGGTGCTCAACAAGACAAAAATATAACAGAATCTATTACCTGGGATTTAAGATTTCACCAACAATTTCTTGCAGCTTGTCAATAAAATTAACAAAGTTGGAGAGCCCCTTTACATGGGCTCTTAAAGGATCATATAAAGAAGATGCACAGTCCCTTCCTCCAAGTTCTATGGTTCGGATAAAAGATGTTGCCATCTATTAGGAGAAATATTCAGAAATATGAAACTGTAGACATACATGAACTGTACACATTTTGAAGTGGGCCTCTCCTACAGTTTTGCAAACAGTGTATAACAGCTGGTTGACAGGAGAAATAACTTATCTGAAATCAATAGAATGCCTCTTAATGGCAAGTTTTGTACATCTCACCATCACTATTTGCAAGATCAATACTTAAACAGTACAGTAGTATAAAAAAAAGAAAATACAAGCCGAAGTTAAAATGACCCAATGAACCTGATATTTATATTAGCTCTTTGAAAGCTTTGAAAAAAAACTTATTAAAACAGGGTATAGAACTCTTGCTGTTGATGCTGTTTAAACACTCATGCTGGCCTCACAAAAACTACTCTTATATTGAGCACTGTCTGTGACCCAAGAATGATTTTAATATAAGCATGTAAAAGTTGACCTCAGTATTACACCTATTTTCAGAGATGCAAACAATGTATATTCAAATTTAATGAAAAATGATGACAAGGCTTTTATCCTTCTATATATTTTTATATGTTATAACACAATGAAAACACGAGATGTGTCAAAGCAGTATAACTTGAGTATGACCCTTGAAATTTTAAGGTAACAGTCAGAACTAAAATCCTCAGAGTTGTCCAGAAAGGTGAAAGTAAAGATAACAATCCAATACACTTGACACACATGCAGTAATATTAATTCTACACATAAATTTTAATCTCAGTCTGCAGAGCTAAATTGTAAAGATCTTAGGACTGGAAAGAGTAAAACTGGAATGACTTCAGCAGAGAAAGTAAACCTGCCAGTATTCCTGTCTTTGTACTAAAGATTTCCTGCGGATCAAGTACACAGTTCATAGAACCTTGCCTTCCCAATGGAAAATATTCTAGGTTTGCAAGATTTCTACAAGACACAGATGCCAGAAAAGAAGACTTATTTAGATGGTAGAGAAGTTTCCCCTGTGGCAGCTATGAAGAAGATGTAGTAAATCCTATCCAAACACATACATGTTTTGTTTTTGGTTTTTTTTTTTTACAATGTTAATAGAGCACTAGGAGCTAAAATAATTAATACTGGAACTGAGATTTCACAAATTTTCCATATTTATTAAACCATAAAAATTGAAAATGCAGCTGCTTCAGTGCCTGCTTACATACCCACATTTTTTTATCCTTGGACTGCTGTTGTCTGCACTAAGGCTACTCTGTACTCATAATTTGATAATTATTTTGAATATGAGGGACTACAGTGGTTCTTTGGAGAAAAAATTCCTATTTACCCTATTTGAACTACTTTTGAGATGTCTCTGTGCTGACTATAACTACTGCAAGGATAAATACACCTCGCATACCAAACTAGATTCTTTAGCAACAACCCTCTGGGAGCACTGCATGTTGATGCTGTAGCTTTAATTCCTACACAAGGGCATTGAGAAAGTCTGTGCCACTGTCTGAAGGTATTTTTTTCTAGTTCTCTGCCTTTGAGAGTAAAATGAGCAGAAATGTCCTATATCAATCTCACCTTAAAGTGTATTTCAAGACTGATCAAGCTCCAAGTGACTAGAAAGCATTACCCTCCCCAAATTCGAGTCAAATCTGAAGAAAATGCAATACTGCCCTTATGAACTTTGGACTCTATTCTAGACTACATTTCAAAGGAGAAATTTTGTCACCAGCTTACTTTAAGAAATTTCTACACAGAAATACTTTAGGTTCCAGATGTCTAAACTTTGACAAACACACATAAAAATGCTGTTTTACTACTTAACGAAAATACCTACAGCACTTCAAAACTGAAATACATTGTAATACATCATTAATGGTTTGGTTTTGTTACTGTTAATACTGCATTCTGATATTTATTGAATTCAATCTCATTGCTGTATTGGACTTATACGATCAGGTTTTGGCAGGAGGGGTGGCTGCTGTGAGAAGCTGCTAGAAGCTTTCCCTGTGTGTGATAGAGCCAATGCCAGCCAGTCCAAGACAGACTGAGCCCATCTGCAACAGCTCCTGGAATAAAATACCTCAGGATGGAAAAACAAAACCAACCCAACCTGCACAAGAGCAGCTGAAGAGAGTAGTGACAACATGTAAGAGAAACAGCTCTACAGTCACCCAGGTCTGTGGAGAAGGAGGGGGAGGAGGTGCTCCAGGTATCAGAGCTGTGATTCCCCCACAGCCCATGTTGAAGGCTATGGTGAGGCAGCTGTGCCCCTGCAGCACATGAAGGTCCACACAGGAAGCAGATCTCCACCTGCAGCCTGTGGAGAGCCCCATGCTGGAGCAGGTGGATGCCTGAAGGAGGCCGTGATCCCTCTAGGAGGCCAGTGCTGCAGCAGGCTCATGGTAGGACCTGTGGATCCGTGGAGAGAGCCCATGCTGGAGCAGGTTTGCTGGCAGGACTTGTGATACTGCAGGGGTCTCATGCTGGAGCAGACTGTCCCTAAAGGACTGCATCCCATGGAATCAACCCACACTGGAGCAGTCTGCAAAGAACTGCAGCCCAGAGGAAGAAGAAGTTTGCAGAGAACTGTCTCCTAAGGGAGGGACATGGAGCAGGAAAAGAGTCTGAGGAGTCCTATCCCTACAGAGGAAGTTCATTGTTCTACAGGAAGTTTCATTTGACATACGTACCAGGAAAATGGACATTTTCTTCTTCTGTGAGGCATGTTTCAGGTTAGTAAAGGCTTCTCTACCAAGTCCTCTGTCAGGAACATTTAGAATATGAGCCAATGCTAGATCATCCTTAGAATTCACCAACAGGCTTAAATATGAACAGACAGACTTCTTTGCCAGGATTGATGCCTGTATAAGAAAAATTGGTCATTCCACTGCTACATTATGTTCCACTTTATTTTAAAGCTAATTAGAGATGTACTGATATGATTTCTGGAAAGAAGCGTAAGACATTCACCTTGGATAATTTCTGGAAGAGCAATAGTATAATTTCAAAATGCTACTTTATTCATGAGGACTCTGGAAGCCTTGATGAAAAGTAAACATGTTAAAAATTAAGAATTACATATACTATTCTTGAATATTCACAAAATATTTGAGGGTTGGATCTCTAGTTATTAAAATTGGCTATAAATTTCTAGTTAGAAATGTCTTCACATACATACCTTTTCTATCCTAAGGCAAATATTAAACTACATAAGCATTTGTCATTAACTTCAAATAGACTAAGATTTTAAACTTCTTGCCAGCCCTGCAACAGATTCAGTGATTTTTCTCTTGACTTCCAGGGGATTTCAATCAAAGGAACTCCACTGATTG
The DNA here is from genome assembly GCA_013397135.1 of Pachyramphus minor. Classification (NCBI taxonomy): domain Eukaryota; kingdom Metazoa; phylum Chordata; class Aves; order Passeriformes; family Tyrannidae; genus Pachyramphus; species Pachyramphus minor. The sequence goes on along the minus strand of VYXB01009277.1, from coordinate 609,903 downwards.
AGTTTAGACAAAAAATTTTGACCCAGCCTTACCCACATAACCAAAATATAACATTGTAACTGCTAATATTGCCGCACTCTTCTGGACCCTGTAAGAACAACAGTCCCAGGACAGAAGAATTTGTAGTTTGGCTACAAGCAAAGAAAAATCAAAAAAAGGCCATTAACAGAGGAAAGTACAATGAGAAAACTTATATCTGCTATGGACTGTCTTCTTATTCAAGAGAATGTATACAACAAAAGTGTAGACAGTATCAAAACCTAACATGTATGTGTGACAGCCTGCAAAGCCCTAAGAGAAAATAAAAAAAGCAAAGAACATTTTTACTGCACAAGTCAGAGCAGCAAGAAAGCCATTATGTTAGTGGTACAAGTGCTATTTAGGTGAGAGTTTGAGAGATATTTTCTTGTTCAGAAATATTTTGAGTTACACCGAAATATTGATTTGAAATTGCCACTTATTATGAGAAAAGCAAGTTTGGAAATGAGTAAAGCTACAGCATTTCAAGCACTCTTATATTCTTATTTTGGTGGTCGAAAGGGCAAAAGGGAAGAATCCAGTACTCCTAGAGAGTCCTCAGTTCCTCTACTGGGACAGCCAAACTTTGTTTGCTTTGCTACAGCTGCCACTACAGTGGTTATTTAGATTTCTTCTATATGTAAAGGAGTATGAATTAACAAAATGAAATCAAATAAGTTTACCTTATTTTGCAGCACTGGGAAAATCATTTAACACTTACTCAAGACAATGTCTGAGTGATGGTGTACTTGTAGAAAAATTTATTCCCTGTTGTTTCAATGCAGATTAAGACGATATCAAGTGCCTGCAATTAAAGGACTGTCTCCCAGGATATAAATTTCAGCACATAGCCCTGTACACACCTACAATGCACTCAAATGATACAGAGTTTGTATACACAGGTTCTGTACTTTTTAAACCAGCCACATTTGAATACCAAAATTGGAAAAGGAAATAATGCTATATTTTATCTTTTCAACATATACAGAACATTACAACAGACAGCAATAATTTTTACCTTCACATTCTCCTGGCCCTGTCTGTTGACTTGTGTAGGAGTAGAAAGAACAGAACCATTACTTTCTTGTACATTCATTATGCCAGAAATGAATTCCAACAGCTGAACCTTTAAAAAGACCAGAATAAAATTCAATACAAAGATGACTAGAAAGCAAAAGTGGTTTTATAACCTGGTGTAAACCTGCATCTCTGCCAGTTTGGTCGTGTTTGAGGTTAACGCAGCCCTTACAATCTACTTTTGGTTTTACTCTTTAAAAGTACAACCTATGTTTTGGAGAAAATTTAATATCCTATGCCAAGTTTGGGAAGAGCTCATTAACCCACTTAAGTTCTCTGTCTTCCCCATGAAAATAGTGAGGGAAAAAGACACATTAAAACAAATAAACAAAAGACCTGCAACAAAGTGCAAGAGAGCTGTAACTGAGTGGTTGAAGTGGACCCTCTTTTGGTTTCTGAAAAAAATCTAACATGGAACTAAACATATTAAACAGAAGGGTTTGCTGAAAGAGCATAGTATTTTCAAGATGGTAATAATTAAAAATATTATGCATATCAACGTACATCTAAAACTCCATGGCACATGCTAATTACTAAGCTTTGTTCCAGTTTTACCAAGTCTCTACAGTTTTGTTTTTCACTTCCATTTATGGCAAGGAGTAATATATTTGTAGAAGAGTTATGGGACTCACGCAGCCATCAGGACAAAAGGAAGAAATGATTTTTGAGTAAATTTAAAATCTCTTTAAAATATTTAGTAATTTAAACTCCAATGCTTCCCCAATAGAAAAACTAAGTAACTTATGAATAACTCAGAGACCCTGTGTATAATTAAAAGTGTCATAAATTCATGGAACAAAAATATGCCAAAACAACATCAGAGATCAAACAAACATAATACTTACAGGGGCTATGTTTTCATCTTCAGGTAAAAGTCCAAGACTATAACACTTCTGACATACGTCTACTAGATCTAACATATTGCTTTTCACTAAGAAGGCGTGATAGGCTTTTTTTACATCAGCATAATTTTCAGGTTCTTTCATGTTTTCATATGATAATCCCAGTTTGTCATGTAACAAATAGTTCCAAGTTTCCAGCACATCACTAAGTGATACTGTGAAGTCTCCATGGTGCTAATAGAACAAAAAAAAGCAAAAAATATTGTTTCATATTCAGCATAGCTTTAAAAAATAAAAACAAGTTGCATATATATCTTTCAAAAAACTATTATCAAGTTTATAATATACAAATTCTTATAATAAACAAAAAAAAAGTTGAAGTTCTTCCAGTGCTTTGCATCTGCAGTTCAATTTTGTTAAACACAGTATTTGTGCCTGAGCTTTAAAATAATAGATATGCATATTGGTCTTTACTCATAAGAAAAGACACCAAATGTTGCAGTGTCTGAAAGTTGCAGTTGCACTCAATGTTGCAACTGAATGTTGAACTTCTTGCCTAAAGTTATTTATTTGCAGAAACAGTTTTCAGTATGGCAGGCATTTACTTCCCAAAGGCAGTAAACATAGCTTTCTTACCTTGCTTCAGGCAGTAATTTAGGAAAATATGTCAAAAAAAGGAGGGTTTTTTTCTTGTGTTAGCACAGCTGTACTTTAGCATAATATTGTTTCTAGATCCTTCTAATAAATACATTAAAGCAGTGCACACTCATCTGTTACTAGCACCACAACTAACATTAACTATACAATATAGACCACACTCATACCCAGCTTCTGGCCCAGTCTCCCTGTAAAAATTATTAGATTACGTTCCACGTGCCCCTCTGCCTTCTCCTCCAACTCCTTGCTCCTACCACCTTCTCTTTCACAACTGGACTCCTCATTTTCACCCACACTCAGCACGTTGATCTACATACCAGGCCCCACTTCCTGCTGCTAAATTTTTTCACCCAAGCTCCTTCTACTTGAGTTAGACCTCAGAAGATGTGCAATAAGTAGTCTCAGATTTGTAGAAAAATTCTCCAGTTTTCATCAAAGAAAGAGTCCACGCTACTGGTGTCTAAAGCATTCCCCAACACATGGCAGCAAAATAAAAAAAGCTGTCATGTAATGCATCATGTAACACAATATAAATGCACTGTAACCAAGTAACAAGCCTTCCTTTGCTATGTCCATAATGGCAGATAGTGCCTGTCTAGTGGAAAGGTTTAATTTTATTTCATGACATTTTCACATTAAGCAAATTAATTACCTATAAACACCATTAGCAAGGGAACACAACACTTAGCACAAAAACATGAGAAAGTCTAATAATTTAAGTTGTTTCGACCCAAATGATCCCTCCTTGGGGTTCTAGCATATTTAGCACAACTTTCCCAATAGACCTGGTTAAATACATGATTCCAAAATCCTGAAAGTCAATTCTTTTAAAATTGTCTAGGAAAAGAACTAGGAGTGAAGAGTACTCATACATATTGTTTTCAGAGCACTTTTTTTGCCTTTTAATTTGTGCATAGCTTATGATAAATCAGCTCTATGAACTTACATGCTATTCCACATATCACCAGAATATTAAAATGTCACATTTTCTGAAAAGCATCTGACTTTCATTTGAACCCCTCGAAATTAAACACATAATCATATTATAACCAAATTTAAACAGATCAAAACAGGAGTAGATTGGGGAAAAAAAATGTTTTCTCACTTTGTTTTGAAACAAAGTCCTCCAGAAGTACTAAGTTAAAGTACTACTTCATATGGTATCTAATAAATCAAAACCTTTCCTCACCAGATCAAGGGCCTGCAGAGATTAGCAAAGTTTATATTAGTGCTGCAAAAATATTTTAAATCCAAATAAAACTGCATTCCAGATACTAACCTTTGCGATCAGGTGTCCACTGTGATGGTATATTCTATTACTTACACAGTCCATTAGTCAAGTCTCTGGTTTTAAAATTAATTAAAGAAATAACGTGGTGTTTTGCAGCAAGCATGTCAGCTGGCTCATAGCTTAAGGAAGTTCAAAAAGCTTCATGCTTTCATTCCATTATAGGCACGGCAAGTATTTTGCTTCATATGCATAGAACCAATAAGATATTACTGGTTCTATTCACTTCACTTCCTGGTAGTGCCATATGCTAAGTTTCCTTGGACTCTTATATTAGAATATCTGAAGTCCAGTAGCAACATCAGATGCCTTAAGACACCATTTTTTAGTATTTTTGTAGGTATTGCACACTTTCTAGGGCTAACCGCATAGCAAACCAAATATTTTACCTTATTTTGACAGAAAATTGTTTTAAAAAACAAAGTTGTATATTTCAGCAATAACATGTCTCCCACCTTCCCCAAACATATGGTCACTAACCATTTTTGATTAGTATGGGTAAAAGACTTCTGTGCTTAACTACTACCCACATGTTATCTCTAGCTCTATTATTTTTAGACATGCTCCTAGACTGCAGTATCATTTCTGGCTTTGTCCTTGAGTTTCTGAGATTCTGCAGTCTTGTCACCTCTGTTCCTACTAAGCCTTCATTGCTTGCATACACTCTCACACAGAGAAGTTCCCAAACAGTGTTATGAAAAGCATATTGAAGTAGTATAAAGCAGCATTTTGACTAAGTATCCTATAACAGTAAATGTTGACATTGCTGTGCACAGATTTAGTAACTGGTTTGTGCAAACACAAGTGTATGGACAACTGATAGTCATTATATTGAATCTGCAGAAGCAGTGAAGGTATAGGCCAATATCCCAAGCTTAGAGGAATTACAGTATTACTTGGCATGGGTACTGAAGACCTTTTTTGTTTTGGGGAAGGGAGGGTGGGGGTGTAGACAGTGGGGCGTGTCAAGCAGAAAAAGCACCAGGGTCAAAGAGAGTAAATGTACTCTCTGTTTAAGGAGGACTAGAGAGCTACTGTATGTATGGGTCAATAGAACAGTAGTTGCAACAACAGAATCATGAAACAGGCAAAGTAAAAGTTGTAGTCATCCAACCTACAAACCAGTACTTTCTGAAGTCAACACTATCAGCTATAGTGGTAATAAAAACACATGACCAAAAATTTAAAACCCTCTTGGCTAGAAACGAACAACCCCCCCCTCACCACCACCACATCCATGCTCCCCCTTCTATCCCTCAAAACAGACACCTGTAATACTACAAACAAGAGGGGTGGGAGGAAGAAGAAGACAAAGTCCTATTGCTAAGTTGGGAAAGATGCCTCAAAATTTAAATAGCTGGAGTTTTAACAGAGTTAAAACAACTCCAGCTGTTAAGCAACACAAAAATACAAGAAACAATAACTTAAATATTTATGATTTGGTTACAGAGGTTATAGGGAACTACAGTAGAACAGTCTCAGTATATCATTTGTTGTTAAAAACAAAATCCAATTAAATATTTATTACTTCAACCTTTTTGCCTCAGAAGAGCCTGGTCCCTATAGAGGAGGTTGCTCAGCACTGGTGAGATCACACTCAAGTACTGTGACCAGTTCTGGGATTCTCAGCACAAGGGAGACACACTGACAATGCTGGAGAAAGTCCAACAAAGCTCAGTTAATCATCCACAAGGATGATTAAGGGACAGAAGCACCTCAGACTGAGGAAAGGCTGAGAAAGCTGGAGAAAGGAATGCTCATGGAGGATCTCCTCAATGAACATAAATTTCTGACAGCAGGCTGCAAAGAAGATGGGGTCAGGCTTTCTTAAGGTATCCAGAAGCAATGGGCACAAACAATGGGTACTTTCTTAAGGACCAGAAGCAATGGGCACAAACTGAAGCACACACAGGTTCCCTCTGAAAATCAGGAAACACTTTTTTACTTTGAAGGTGACTGAGTATTGGCACAGGTTTCTCAGGAAAGTTATGGAGTCTCCATCCTCAGAGACATTTAAAAGACATCTGGACACAGTCCTGGGAACTGGCATCGCTAGGTTGCCCTGCTTGAGGCAGGCTGACTAAGATGACTTCAGAGGTCCCTTACAACTTCAACCATCACTACAGTATGTTATAAGCAACATATTATAAAAAATTGCTTCCAAGTTGGCAGGAGAGTCTCATTACCAAAAGGGAGACAGATCCAACAGTTTAAGGGACTAACGCTGTAAACCAACTCTGCATTTTTCTTCATTTGCCAACATGGAAACAGGACAATTTGGAAAAACCATTTCAAGAAATACAAGATACTGAGCAGAACATAATATTCTTCAGTCACCATACAAAATGCACTCACAGAAGCATGGAGTAGAACCAAACCACACACCAAAACTGCTTTTGTACAGACCAGAAATGTACAAACACAAATTCCCAAAGGGAAAATAAGAACTTTTTATCCTCCAGTATCACAGATAGAAGATATTTATCACAGTGTTAGAAGATATTTACATTTAAGAGTAGTCTGAGAACTTAAACTCACAGTTTCAGGAAAAATAGTTGTTTTATACAATTTTGGTTTTCCCCACTACTGGCTAAAACAACCATGGTCTGAAAATGACAAGCTAATTATTTGACATCATAACCTATCTTCTACCCCTTCTGATCCACAAGTGCAAATAAAACAATTAACCTGCTTTCAAAACAATTAACCTCAGCTGAACTTCATCTTGAAAACTTAAGAAAGGTTTTTCTCTTGAAAGTGTTCCTAGATTTTAGATCTGTACTAACACATCTAGGTAAAAGGTATTCGCTTTCTCCACAGACCTTAAGCCACTTGTCTTTATGTTGTACAGCCACAACTGTGGCACAAAGCAAAGTATTTTCAGAGGAATTCAGAGCATAGATTTTCTTTTTTCTTTCATCCCTGCTATTTGATCAGTGTTTATCACACTGTTTGTTACCCGCATTCTGGTGAAATAGATTATTAAACTTTTAAAATTTTCAGGAGTTCTTCAAAAAGCTATGTAGCTTTTTGGAGTTCAAATACACACCTAAAGCACTTCCATCATCCCATCTGTCTTGCAGTTCTTTTTCCTAAGCCCTGATTCAATAATCATATTAAATTTAGTGCCTTGCTGCATCTGACCCTCAGATGCACCGCTTTAACAAACAGCAACGAAGTGACCAAAACTGCCATTTCATGTTGGTGCCTAAGCAGTAAGTGAACCAAGTTTGAGATGTAGTAAGTATCAAGAACACACTGAAAAGAATGCTAACCTGTTTATTGACTTCAGCCATGGACAGTTGCAATGCCATCAGCATGCAGTCTGCTCCACATACCGTAGTCCTTTCAGAGTTTGAAAATAAATGCCATTGTCTTCTGAAACACTTGACCAAGTTTAAAATTTCTTGCTGGAAAGTAATCATTGTCTAGAGTAGAAAACAGAGATAATCAAGAGAAAAATTAACATAAATATGCAAAAAGCACATGTATGTCTTCACCTTCCAACAAGCTGTGCAAATCCCTGTTGTATCTTCTTAAAGATCAAGTTCCTTCAATAAACTCTTCCCACAAAACCAGACTTGCCTCACTGTGACAAAGCAACTGTGAAGATAAGGGGTTAAAAGTATGTCACACCTTCATGAAGATCTCTTATTTTCCTTGTACATTATACAAATGTAAAAGAATGTAATCACTAATAGGACAGTCCAGAAGTCTCCAAAAACAGCCTCGGACTGTAGTTCTACTCTTCTGTAGTTCCTCCATTCACTATACATTCAGACCAGGGTATATGAGGATGTTTTAAACCTGGAGAAAAGAGATTTAGTATTTCTAAGACTTACTAACAAAGACAACTCTAAATACTTTTGTTATCTATGCAGGGGGTTTTTTTGTTTTTTTTTGTTTTGTTTTTGGTTGGTTGGTTTGGTTATTTGTGGGTTTCGTTTGTTTGTTGTTGTTTTAATTCTGTAAGTCATTCTCTTTCCTATTTCCTCTGACAAGAATTGGACTACTTCATGCTTTGGTCTTTTTCACCTTCTTGCATTTGTCAAGACATAGTTACTAGACATGGTATGTCTAGTAAATTTGCCTTTAAAACGTGTTCTCTCCTGAAACAAAGTTCCCTAATACCACAGTGGCAGTAGAGGAGCAATATCCATACTGCTTACTTCCAGAACACAAACCCAACCGTTTGGTTTACTTCACCTAAGGCAGACCCACAGTGGGTTTGTTTTTTGGTGACTGGCACGACTGAAAAAAGGGATGAAGCATGTGCGAGAGGCAGGGAAAGCAGGACACATCAGGCAACAAGCGAGACTGCAACAGCAACTATACCCTGTCACTCTCCAAAAACGTCTGAAGAGGACAACAATTGTTTTTACGCTGACATGAAGTCACGTGGAGGCCACAGAGTTCTGAAAAGGCTGGGCAGCTGCAAGTCAGCGTGGGACACACTAAAACCTCTCCAGAGGCTTTTCCCTTTCTCCCTGCTCCAAAGGTTTCCAAAAGACAACACCTGTCACCTCCGAGCAAAATCCCGGGGAAACAGCCCGAACAAGCCAAAAACCCTGCGGAGCAACCCCTAACCCCTGAAGAGCCGGCATTGGCATCACCAGTACCGCTCACCCGGCCGAAAGCTCCCGGCCGCGGCCGCCCTAGGGAGCCCCTTCCTACAGTTCCTTCCCCACCGCCGCCGCCCCGGGAACAGCCGCGACCCCCCGGAGCGCCTTTACCCCCCCCGAGCCCGGGCCGGCCGGGGCGCTGCCGGTCCTCCGGCGGTGCTTCCTACGGGAAGTGTCCGGGCTCCCGGGGCCCCGCGGGCTCCGTTCAAATCCGCCGCGCTGCCCAATGGGCGCGGGCGCCGCTGCCCCGGAAGCACAGGCAGCGCTCCCGGCGCGGGAGGGGCCGCGGCGGCGGAGCGGGAGCGGCGGTGGCCGTGCGGGGGCCGGGGCCGCAGAGGGGTCTCTGAGGTGCGGGTAGGGGGACCCCCGGCCCGGGGGCAGCGGGGCAGCCTCCCTGGGGAGCAGCAGATGCGCCCTGAAGGGACAAAGGGGGAAGTACGGGGGTAGAGGAGGCGGATGGATGGATTAATGGATGGGGGGAGCTGGCGGGCACGCACGCGGCTCTGTTGCCCTAAGCGTGCTTCCTGAAGAAATAACTGTTTGTTATTTTATAACTGTTTGTTATATGATACTCTTGATATCTTCACTTAAAGGTAGACTGATGGCTGATGGTTCAGGCTGAGAAAGTTGGGGCTGTTCAGCCTGCAGGAGGGAAGGCTGCATGGAGACCTCACGGCAACCTTCCAGTATCTGTAGGGAGCCTACAGGGAAGCTGGAGAGGGACTCTTTGTCAGGAACTGTGGTGACAGGACAAGGAGTGATGGATAAAAACTGAAAGGGGAAATTTAGGTTAGATATTAGGAAGAAATTCTTCACTGTGAGGGTGGTGAAACACTGGAACAAGTTGCCCAGGGAGATAGTGGATACTCCAACCAGGGCAGTGTTTAAAGCCAGGTTGGATAAGGCCTTTACCAACCTGGTCTAGCGGGAAGTGTCCTTGCCCGGGGCAGGGGGCTTGGGACTAGATGATCTTTAAGGTCCATTCCAACCCATTAACACTCTATAATGGCTTGTGTTTGTGGGAAGCCTTAAAGGAAGAAAACTACAGATAGCATTAGAACTTGCATTTGGCCTTAGGAGCAAAGCTATGCAATTTATATGGCTTAAGTGTTTATGGTGGTGGTTTGTTGGATGAATTAATAAATAAACACACAACTATGGAGAGCCTCTCTGTGTCTGAGTGATGCCCCCGTGTCAAACCTGGCTGGCTCCCAACCAAAACATTCAGTCTTGGATGCTGAGACCTTCAGATCATTAACACAGCAAAGGTCTGAGATTTCAAGCTGGTGTTCCACAATGCGTGTAGTTAAAAGTCTGATTTCCCAAAAAGGCATAAACTAACATCAAATCTGTACTGGGACTAAAAGGAGTGATTCTGAAATCAGTTGTGTAGCTCAACCTCCTCACAAGAACCTGATTTTTTAAGAATTGGCTAAATACAGTCAAGTACAAGTTTTAGTACACAGAGGTACTAGGTGCTCTGCAGTTGGGGAGGCTTAAATCATGAAACCGTGTTTAAGTATTATGCATGACTATTTTATTTGTAGTTCTGTAGCTTTGGTTAACTCTGCTTTTAGTTAGACAGTCTTTAAAGAGATAGGCAAGTAAAGAGAGTTTTAAGGCAGTAATGTATCATTTCTTGTCATTATTTGAAAATTTTAAAATACAGTATGTGACTTTTCTGGTGTGTGCCGTTACTTAGTTTCTTGTATTGCTATTGAGTTGCCAAGAGTAGCACAAAATCTGCAGTTATTGCTGAAGTCTGTAGAGATAGTTTTGAACCTATGCTAGGTTAGTAAATATTTTGATTGATGAAACTACATTACATCTAAAAATAATAAGCTTAAGTGCACCTTTTGTGTTCTTACATATGATGTTACAGGAAATTTTGATTTGCTCTGCCACAAATACCTTTTACATTTTTTCTTTATGGAAATGAGTAATCCTTGTTTTTTAAATCTTTCTGTGTAGGAATGTAGATTTTCATCCTGGAGAAGACGTTGCTTCTGTGCTACGTTGACTTAGTCCACTGAAAATGAAGCAAGATTCTACTAGAAACATTACTTACACTGTGGATTGTGAAGATTATGTGCATGTGGTAAAATTCAATCCCTTTGATAGTGGAGATGCGTGTTCCCTCATTGCTTATGGTGGCAATAATTACGTAGTTGTTGGGACCTGCAGATTTCAGGTTAGTCTGTGTTATTGTTGATTTTCAGTTGTGTCCTGAAACTTACTTTGCCAGCACCTCTACTGTAGGAAGACTCTGGCCACTTTCCTCTTTCCTCTTCTGCCCCTGTAAACAGGGGACAATTTTACTTGTTTATTACATTAACAAGTCTGGGATACTTGTTCTTCAGGAAACTAGAAATATGTATGAAAATAGAAATATGTAGAAATGTGTATGTATATATAAAATACCTACTGATATAATACCACCTTGCTGATATAAATAGGATGGTATAAAGTTCCTTTTGATTAGAATCATAGAATCACAGAATGGTTTGGGTTGGAAGGGATCTTAAAGATCATCTAGTTCCTCTTTCCACTGGACCAGGTTGCTCAAAGCCCCATCCAACCTGTCCTTGAAGAATTCCAGGGACGGGCATCCACAACTTCTCTGGGCAACCTTTTCCTGTGCCTCACCACCCCCACAGTAAAGAATTTCTTCCTAATATCTAATGTAAACTGGCCCTCTTTCAGTTTAAAATTCTTACCTCTCTTCTATCACTATACTCTGAGTAGACTGCAAAAAGCAGAAGTATTCGACTGGAAGAGTAATCCCATGTTAGTATCTCTTGCTAATGTTGGTGAATGTCTCGGAACTTAAATGCCCAACTTTGTAAATATGTGACTTAATCTTTGCTCTTTATAATATATATATTTAAAAAAATTATATAATATATTACACATATATAAATATATAAAATCTTTATTACTGGGTAATTTGCACATTTTTGCACGGTTATATTTTGTTCATCCTAGATTTGCTGTTTCGATTAAATTATCTTCTAAAGCTTTCAGCTAGCCTGTGAAACAGAAAAGATTACAACTACTATCAAGCTTAGAACTAACATGTCTGTGCTAATTTTGCAGGTATTTCTTTTAGGGAAAGACTGTAGAAATAATTACATAATTTTTATGTTTTTCTTTCCCAATTGTTTTTGTTGGATCTGTTTCACAGACTGTTGGAAACAGTAAAATATGCTTTCTTACCTTAAAATTATTTAGTCATCATATTGTAAATGTAAATATTAAAATGTGAAATACCGAGTACTGTATATTCTTATGTTGTATAAGATGTTTTTAATTAGGTAGAGTTTTTTGCCTAGATGCTTGAAAATCAATTGGAGACAATGGTTTGAAATTTTAAAACTGTTTTCCTTCATCTTCCTTCTCTATTATACAGTATTATTTTTGCACTTTGGCTATTATGAATAATAGCATAACTGGTATTTTTATTATTGTTATTGCCCGGGGTCTTACTGTTGGAATCTTTTCTGAAAGGCACCTAGTGCTGACCACAAAAACATACTGTCATATGTATTGCTCTCTACCTTGTTTCTAGTTTAGGCATCAAAAAGGAAGCAATTAAAATTTTGACAACCTCTTGTACCAGGTAGTTTTCCTATAATTTTCATATCTTCTCTTCCACATGTGGAGTCACGGAGTATTTCAAAGTAGGGGGAGTAAATGCTGTTCTTGCTCCCTGTTGAGAAGCATTGAAAACTGTGGATAATGTCATGCATCCTCTGCTAGGTTCTGGTTAGCCTCTACATTATGCAGGAGGTTCTTTACCCTAAAGCAGAATTGTGACATAGAGAAAATTTTGTAGAAATATCCACTAGATGTTTTGAAAACTTATGAAAGTTTTTTAGAGGTCAACTGATTGATGGAGTCCACAACTCCAACTCATTTCATTTTTCTCACCATCCAGTGTTCTCACCAGTGGGAAGAATAAACAAGTTTGTAATTATGGTTAGATGACAGAGGGCACCTTTTTAGCTCCTGCTGTTTGAAGACTGCTGTTCTGAAAGTGCTAGCATTTTTCCATAGTGTAAAAGCAGCTCAGAGAAAAGAGAGCTTAAATGATATGCTTGCTTTGGCACACGTTGTTTCTCCTCACTGCAGTGTGTACTTACTTCCCATGCTGTTATAAGTGGCTTTAGTTGTATCTGTGAAGATACTACCTGGAATGAGCTCAGCATCTTTTCAGCTCAGTTCTGATTTTTTTTTTGTCCTGGCCTCTGGCTTGAGACTACAGTCATTTAATGTATTTTTAAGTGCTTAAACTTTTCAAGTTAATACTTTCCTTATCTTCCAGGTTTTCACTTTGATGGTGTTACGATCTAAAAAGTTCCCAGATATATGTAATTTTGAAAGCCTTTCCATTTCATGTCAATCTGATTTGTTAGAAGTTGCCAAGACATGGTTCTGAATTGGCTAACTGCAATATTCCTGTAGGAGGAGGATGCAGAAGTGGAAGGCATGCAATACAAGACACTAAGAACATTTCACCATGGAATCAGAGTTGATGCCATAGCATGGAGTCCCGAAACTAGACTTGATGCTATACCTCCCCAGATAAGGTACTTACAGTAAACCATTACAGTGAATCCTTGTCTCCTACCTGTTTTCTCTAGTTCCTTAATACTGGACTGTTCAAAGCTTATAAGTGAAATCTAACTCTTGAGAAATCACTGATGAAGTCTCTGAACACTTAAGTAGAACATTATCGTGTTTTTTTTGTTGTTGATTTGTTTGGTTTTGTTCATTTGTTTGTTTTTTTGTTCTACTTCTTGTGCCCCTTGACCCTCTCCCCAGTGAATAAGCAGTAAATAATACTTTATTCATTATTTTCATGGACCTCAGACATAGTTAGTTCATTCTTTGTACATCTGTGAAAAAGGATTTAAGAACTTTTCTAAGTGCGAGATCATTGTAATGGCCTCCTCTATAAAGCTATTTATTTGCATAGGCTGTGCTGTGTTTTAGAGCAGGTCAGATATTATTTGTGAGAGACACTGAGGTGTAACTCTAGAAAGATAGTTAGCTATTAAATGTGTACTTAAGAATTAAAATGTTCTCAATAGATAGTATGATTCTTCAGAATTATGATAGTTGCTTAGTGCTGCATTTTTATAGTGTTTTGGTTAAAATATGTTAGAAATTGGTTTATGAATTTTATCAGTGGTCTAAAATAACCACTGATAATGAGGGTTCTTTTTTGTGCTCTGCCTCTTAACTTCTTCCAAGGGAAGTTTCAATGGCAGTTGTGAAAGATACTTCAGGTAATATTCAGATAATTGGTAATTGAGATTTAACTTTGTGAAATGTCTGTGAAAAAGTATTCTTGCCACTTGATTGATCAATACTGGCACAGTATTGATAAGTTCCAATTATAACTCTGCTTGTTGCCAAAGCAGAAAAGTTAAGATAGATGCTTTTGGTATTTTTCAAAATCTGGTTTTTCCTTTGCCATGTCACTTTGCAGGTTTAAACTGAAAGAAAACTGCTAAAAAATCAACCATTGCAATGTTGATTGACTGAAAGGCTTTTGTTTGTCTGTCGAGTATAGGTTTTGTACTGCAGCTTCTGATAGGAAGTTAAGGCTGTTTACTTCAGACCTTCAGGACAAGAATGAATTTAAGGTAAGGGCAGCTAAGCTGATTTTTGAAAGATAATTTAGTCTTTAGTGAAGTCTAATCTTTAACTGACATTCTGCCTCATTTTGCTTCATGTACTGTATGAGATAGAGCACAGAACTGTGACATATCCTATATCCATCATCTTTAGGGATAATTATTGTACTGTATATGCCGTCCTGTTTTTAAAGTGGGAATTAGTGTAATTATCAGCTACGTGATCTTTTGATTTTCTTCAAAGTTCTTCCTTTGAAACAATGTCCAAGTCTAAGTACTACTATCAATTAGATATTTGTACTGTCCAGTTTGAATTTTTTTTTTGTGAGGTCTTAGCTAAGAATAAGCAAAGTTAATCAATACAAAGAAACCTGGGGGAGGGTTTCTTGGTTTTTGTTGCTTTAGAATATGATAATACCTCTTTTGGTGAGAGTAGTTTATTGGCTATAAAGGAGAAAATAGACCTTTTTGTGGTTTGTTAACTTGTATTAGTAAGACAATGGCATTTGTCATACAGAAACTGAGTGAATTGTGGATGTCACTGATCTGGTCATCCTGATAATAGAATGAATAAAAGCATGGCAAAGGAACTAAAGATGGATGCTACTAAAGCCAAAATGTCTTTAAAGAAAATGCTTTTTATGTTGCTTCATACATTCCTTTAATTTGCATATACCTCTAATTGCACATACCTTTAATTTCCTTCTTTCGTTTTTGTTCAATTTATGTGACTTTGCCATCAGGGCCATGGGATAACTGACATATTTATTATCAATTTGGGTAGCATTTCTGACAAAATAGTTCTGAAAGTTGTGTCATTCCTTAATAAAACTATCTATTTATGTAATATCTGCCAGTTTTATGATATTTCAGAAAAGAGGCTTTAATGTTAAGTTGTGAATTAAATATTTTAACTTTTTAGTAGAATGTAAAGTTACTTTAACATTGTAACTGATGGACTGATGGATAATAGGTGGAAATAATGAAACAGTGGGATAAGCTTGGTACTACAGACTTCATTGAGCTAAATTCAGCTTCTAAATTCTAATTTTTTAATATATTTGGGATTAGCAAGGCTTGTATCAGAAATAGTGTGGCCAGCAGGACTAGGGAAGTGATTGTCCCTTTGTACTCAGCACCTCAAATCCTGTATTCAGTTTTGGGCCCCTCATGACAAGAAAGACATTGAAGATGCTGGAATGTGTCCAGAGAAGGGCACCAACGCTGGGGAAGAGTCTGGAGCACAAGTCCTGTGAGGAGCAGCTGAGAGAGCTGAGGGTGTTTAGTCTGGAGAAAAGAAGGCTCAGGGAAGACCTTATTACCTTCTACAGCTGCCTGAAAGGAGGTTGTAGCCGGGTGGGGGTCAGTCTCTTCTCCACGTAACAAGCAATAGAACAAGAGGAAGTGGCTTAAAGTTGTGCCAGAGGAGGTTTAGATTGGATATTAGGAAAAATGTCTTCTCTAAAAGGGTGGTCAGGCTGCCCAGGGAACTACTGTAATCACTGTCCCTGGAAGTGTTCAAAACAGATGTAGATGGGGTGCTCAGGGACACGGTTTAGTGGTGGACCTGGCAGTGTTAGGTTAATAATTGGACTCGGTGATCTCAGAGGTCTTTTCCAACCTTAATGATTCTGTAATTGTTTGGTTCGTATTCAATACAAATGGCTTGAATTTAACAGTAAAGCTATTAGCTTTGTTTATGCCAGCTCCATCACTGGAATTAACAGTCTAAAAACTTTATTAAGAATGTACTATGATAGATATTTTTACCTATTAGCAGGGAACTCATTAATGAAAAGAAAGAATGTAGACTAGTGTGTTTATATTGGTCGAAGTTGTCTTTGAGAAATGTCTTCTGGGTTTTTTTTGATACAAAGTGTGGAAAATTCTTTATCTGGGTAATGATCTTAATTTCTTATCCCTGGACAATCATTAGACTTCTTGTCAAGAAAAAAGTAACGCCTAACTCTGATTTAAAGCACATGCAGAGTCTCAGCTGTTCACAAATTCTCTGGGAGCTACTACACTGAGCTGGCTTTCAATAAAGTTTGATACAGTGGCTTCTTAGTAACAGTTGACTGATACCTCAGGAAGCCAATTTCATAAACCTTAGGTTGAACTGAGGATGAACACATGGAAAACTTTTATCCATTATATAGTGCACACTTACCACATGGGATTTTCAGGAGAGGTACAGAATGTGCAAACAACGCTGAAGGAAGTATGTGATTACAGTCACAATGTAATCTCTGAACATTTTGTCTTTTATAGTAAACAGTTTGTATGTGTTGCTTCTGGAGGGATAGACTCAGTAATCTTACTCTGTTTTCCCCATGGAAAGGCTGTCTTGATGTAATTATCAAGAAGGAACTTGAAGCACACCAAGTTTTCCATTACTTTGTCAACACAACTAATCCAAAATTTATGGGTTGGATCAAGCCCAGAACAAAAAAACAAAAGGTAAAATATGACTGATGGATCTTCATGAAACCTTTTTCTTCTTTTGAGGTTTTCATTTGGAAGTGAGTTATGGCTTCCTTCTCCTGCTTCAGATTTTGGTTAATAAAAAGCATATTTCATCAGAACTGTGGGAGTAGAATGAGGCATTTTTCAGAACGCTGAAAATTTAAAAAAAAATTGGCATTTCTGTCTGAATAATTTAGCATCATCTCAGACTATATTTGTTCTGGTATAATCCATTAGGTTTTAATAAAATTAGGACCTATTGGAAAAAATAAAGTTGGCTGCTGAAAATGTTTTTTAGAGAGCGGGATTTAGTTCTTGTATGTGCTTGAGAGATACTTTTTTATAAGTTCTGCATTTGTTCCTCAGAATAGCTATACTTAGAGAAAAGGTAGTGTGTTTTCCTCAGAAAATTGTGACATTTGTTTTCCTTTGACCTTGTTTTCCTCTGCAATCTCTCCATCCCATGCTATTATCTATAGGATGTTTTTGTCTCGTTTTTATGACACCTTGCTGGGCAAAACAAGAGCAGCTATGCCTGGAGACTTAATCAGTGGGACTGAATAGAAGAGGATGGAACAATACCAGATATATCTACATGTGGACATTTGCCTGTCAAAGACATCATAGATGTATTTAATGAGAGGAAATATGTATAAATGCTCAATGCTCAGACAGAGAAAGCTGATTTTTTATGCTAATGAGACTTGAGATGATTTAATCATACCTAGCCCCCATGTGAATGAATTTGAAAGTACTTTAACTGGACCCTAAATGAGATGATTTCTGCATACTTGGTTAATGCTAAATGTGTATAAGTTATTTAACTTAGGTTTTTGATGATACTGTAAACTTCAAAAGATTACTGATGTCTGTAGATAAAAACAAAACACTTAATAGAATTAAGAGGGGTGGTGGAAGGTGTTTTGATATTAAGGCCAAAATAACTGAAGAATCTTCAAAATATGTAAGAATTATATAAATTTTAGTTTTTACTGAAACTGGGATTTTTTCTTTTCTTCAGAAAAGCTGTGCTGCTAAATTGGGTTTTGTTACAGATAAATGTTTTGCAGTACTTAGAAATAAAAATGTCATGATTAAGAAACATCAGGTGAGAAGAACTACATAGTAACAAGGTTTCCACTGAAATTACTTCATGGTTTCTGATAGAACATCAAATGTTTGCTTTTGAGTGACAATTCACATGTGCATTCACACCATGAATGCTCCTATCCTATTATTTGAGAGTGGATGATCTATTAATTCATGGTAAAAGGAGAATGTGAGCTATACCTTATTTTTTTTCCTCTTAAGCACAACAGCTTATAAAGCAGAGAGCACAATGCACTGTGTTTGTTCTTCACAAATGCTTAAAAGGAATTGTGGGCAATTTCTGAGGTACTGTAGGGCTCAATTTTGCTTCTACTGCTTTTTCTCATTTTTGATTTTCTCAAAGTCTTAATGGTGCATTGTCTTCTGTTTCTTCTTCTTCCACTGAGAGTTTTTTCACTGTTTTATCTAAAGATATCCTTTTAGCCTGCCATCTTTAGTAGACATATCCTCTTAGGGAATTTGTGCACTGACTGCTTGGAAAAGGGCATGTGCTGGATAAGTGGCTGGTTTATTGCTCCTTCGGGATAAAATATATTGCTGTCTGCAGGAACCCCTAGGAAAAATTACTATTCAGAGATCAGAGTTACTTACCAGTAATCAGAGTTCTTTAATATAGGTAGATCATGCACACATTCCCTTCCTGCTCATTCTCCTCTTTGTTTCTGAGATTTATTATCTTCTACCTTCAAAATTCCGTGGTCAAAAGAAGGATAAAAAGCTCTAGTATGATTCACTGATCTCTGTCAAGGAAGAGCATCAAACTGACCTCTGTGGTAACTACAAGGAATAGTGGGGGGGGTATTTTCACCTACAGTATGAATCTACACATGAATTAGATATTTTAAAGAAACCCAGTTACCAGTAAACATTTGTTTTACCTTCCATGTAAAATAATAGTTTTAACTATTAGTACTTACACATCTTTCCATTAGCAGGTCTATTAAATACATTGTGGTCTGATGGAGCAGGCAGCTCTAAGGTAAAAGTATTTATTTTTTCTGGTTGACAGACATTTGATGGCCACTCAGATTACATTAATGATCTGGTGTTTGCCCCCAATGAAGGTCAAGAGGTTGCAAGCGTAAGTGACGATCACACCTGCAGGTATGCATTTTGTTCAAAACACTATTGAAATAGTAGTATTTGACTTTTTCTGTGTGTGAATGCCTTACATGTTCACTTAAGTAAATAAGCATTTATTTTTTTTATTTTTAGTTGGCCTTCATGGCCCACTGACAAGACCAGTCCACTAACAAGACAAGAAATGGACTATTCGTATTACCTTAGGTTGTGGACTGGCTTTTTGTTGTGACTTGTGGGTTGGTTTTTTTCAAAACAGTATTTTGAACCAACTAGACTCCATGTGAAGAAAACTCTTCTGTCTTGGAATAGCATACACTGTTTTTCCCCCTGCTGAACAGGGGAATAAAAGCCATGCATAGCTCAGCTTCTGAATTATATAGACCTTCTCTATCCATTCTGTCATCAGATGAGTCAATTTAAAATCAACTTCTGTGAACTTGTTTGCTTACCCAAATTTATTAGCCTTACCAGGAGGTGGGATGACATAGCCTAAAAACATTACCATATTTACACAGTGATACTGGCAGCTCAAAATACCATGATTATAGCTGCTTTAAACCCATGTATTTAGATATATATTACTGGAAGTAGAAGGGAAACATGGTTTAATGCTTTGGAAAAGGCTGTTTTAAGTTTTGTGGTGCAGGAGTTTTTCCTTATCAAAAGGTCACCCATCCTCCTCTTCCAGTAGAGTGCTTGAATCTGCTAAAAGCGGCTGTTCTTATCCTTCCAAAGCAGTTGGAGAGATCAGAAGAGCAGCTATGCAGGCTTTGCAGGTCACTGCAGCAGAGCAGCAAGAGAGTTGAGAAAGCATCATCTTTTCTCTGTAATAGCTCTGATAATTCAAAACGTTCTCAATGGAGGAACTGTTTTTGTTTTCTTCTCCAATTATGTGAATTGTATATTTGCTCTTTGAAGTTACCACCATATCAATTCCTATATAAATGACTTTGGGGTAAAAAAGGCAATTTTTCATTTAAGCCATCTTCTACCTGTTAGGAAAGAATGGAATAGCTCTTAGAATGATTACTCTGTGTATGAGATTTTGTGAAGGGTAGATCATCAACTGGTATAAATCACAGTTTAGTAGCTTTAGTTGAGCTACTCTGTCCTACCTAAATAGAAAATCTTAAAGGCCTGTGATTTTAACACCCCTGAGGAACTCAGAAATGCTACTTTGAAAGTAGGCAGTTTCTCCATGGATGCCCCATCTATATTTCCAACAAAATCATTAGGAATGAATAGTAGAAATGTATGACTTACGTGTAGCTTGTTCTGATTTATTTCCTCGCCTTGATTTCTTTATTAAATCTAAACTCATATTGGGCTTATTCAGCAAAAAGCTGTTGGACCGTGTGGCCTGTTTTGTTTATTTTATGAAATGCTCAGTGTTCCTGGGATGAAAGAAAACAGTTTTAAAACCAGTAGTCTAACTGATACTAATTTGAAAGGAAATAAAAATTCTATAATTAATATATACTAACAAGATTTCAGCTTAGTAACTGTGAAGGACATTTTATGCCATAAACCATAAAGTCATTGGTTAAAAGCCATGGGAAATAAGTAGGATTTTTTTTGGCTACTTGAGTTCTTATTTTTTCCATTCATACATGTGGGGCATGAAGACTTTTTCTATTGAATTTAAAGGTTACACTTTCAAAACTAATGGAAAATGCATTCCTTGGGACTTACCAAAATCGTTCTGAACTTACTAAGTAATTTGCTTCAGCAGTAATGTAAGAAGAGGAATAATTCTTCTGTCTCTACTGAGTTTCTATTCTGAAATTGTTCTCAGGATACATCATCTGTTAATACCTGTGGAATAAAGTTCTAGATCAGTTAGAACAAGGACACAAAGTTTTGAGTTCCACTTTCAAGTCTTAATAAAATTTTAATACAATATTTCAGTATGTAATGAATATATGCAAACATGTTTCAGTCTTCACTGGCTTTCACTCAGTAGAACGTTTAGTAGTAAGTTTAGCAGAGACCTCTAAGGAAGTGAGATTTTCAGTTTTCATGCACTCAGCAGTCTTGCCACAAGCTGCTGCAACAGTGGCATATCAGAGTTGGGTTCAGTCATTTTGGCTGGAGGACAGACAGTGTAAATCAGGTACTGGTTATATTCACTGTTCTTACTTTTCAGCTGCTGCTGTGTCACTCAGGAATTCTTGTTGTTTCTTGCATGTTGTCTTCGTTGGGCTTGATCTCACAACACAGGACTTTCTTCCAGCTGTGAAGTAGAGCTGAACTAAAAATACTCTTGCATAAAAATATTTGCTGTGGTCATCTGTGTCAGGTGGTTGTCAGTAAAAGTGTTATGTGCGTTCATAGACAAGTAAATTGCCTCTTGAATTTAATCTAATTGTTTTCCTTTAAGTCTAGTTCCTTCATGATCTTTCATATCTCAGTTTCAAAATTCTATATAATGTTTATGTGTAATTAAAGTAATCTGCTTGTCTATTTCTTGGTATCATAAAAGTTTGTATTTTAAAAAACTGAAAAGGACTCATCTCTTTCTTTCCCTCACTCTCTCTTTTTCTTTTATTTTAATTATTCCTTAAATTACATCCTCCTCCTCTCTTTTTGTGTTCAAGAGAATGTATGGTTGCATTATCTTCCACTTTATCTGTGAATATACTTCCCTTTTGATTCCTTTCTGAGTTCTGTTCAGTTACTTAGGCCATGGTTCATGTCACTTCATAGAGAAGGATTTTGTGAATTAACTTACCAGTCACTGTGAAGTTGACAGGTAACATAAATGCCAGTCCATCAGAAGGTTAGCTTTGCTCCCTGGACAGAGATTTGGGGGAAAGGCTTGATATCACTGAAAGCTAAATCAACTAGACTCTCAAAATGTGTTTCATCTGGTTTTAGGGGGCTTTAATCTGTAGCATATTTTTTTTCTACATGGTACTCTTATAATATACTCTCCAATATACTCTCTTAAAATAACTCTCCAGTTATTTTGTGTAGGTTTCTCTCTAGACAATATGAAGGAAAGCTAATGGTAACTCTTGTTTATTTCTTTTGTCTTGTGTTCTTTAATGTATTGCCAGCACATGTTGCACATGTTGCACTTGAATCTTACTTTGTTTACTCAGTAAATATTTCAGTCTTTGGCTGTATTGAAAAGTTGTCATTATCACTTATTTCTACCTCTAAAAATTATATTTTATTTGTATCTTCCCATTTTAGTGCAGTCAATTATAGATTTTTACCAACATTTTTATAAAAGGTGTCTTATTTCATGTTGTTCTATCTTCATCTGTTTGTGTGATTGGATCCTCCAATCTCTCTTCATATAAGAAATGTCATACCAAAATACTTGTCCTTTCTGAGGTGTGCTCGTTACAGTTTATCAAGCTAGTTATGCATTATAATGGATGAAAATAAACAAGAGTATTGACTTCTTTTTAAGCATCCAGTTTTTAAATTTGCCCACTTTTTACATTATCCCTGTTCCCCTGAATGTGGTCTTACACAATTCTGTCATACTTTACATGCAAGTATTAACCAACTTGTGGTGTACTTCACAACCACAGTGCGAATATTAAAAAAAAAAAAAAGCTTTCCCAATCAAATATTTGGAATGTTATTTCAGTCTGGTCTTAAGTGTGGGTGAATAAGCTTTTAGTTAGGAAGTCTTCAAAATTCACAGATGATGTAGTAATTTTCTGTGTGTCGTATTATTGTTTATGTTAAGGGTGCTAGAACGTAGTCTTGCCTATAAATTGTTTTTAAATAGAAATAATTGCATTAGATTTGTTCAGAAGTCACTTTATATTTTAGAAAGTCATCGGCAGAACTGTAATTGAGTTTCTCAGTAAAAGTCATATCACAGCAGCATTTAGTTTTCCATCTACAATGGAAACAATAAGCTGATAACTCTCTTAGCAGACTTTTTTGTTGTTGTTGTTGAAAGGATAGAAATGAAGCTTCACATTTTTTAAAAAATGCTGTGTGGTCTCTGGTTTTGTATTAGATAACTTAAATTCTTTGTCAGAAAAATAAATTACTAGAAATTACCTTGAATATTTCACATGACCAGATAGAAGGAATTTCTGCAGTTCCACTTCAGCCTTCTGTTCTTTCATGTGCTGCACAGTACCCTCCAGATCTTTGATAACCACCTCCATATGGAGTTGGCAGAAGACCTTGGATAAGGCGAATGTTGGTTGTATTCTCTGCAGAGTTAACTAATCTGTCCACTTCCATTTTCCTTTAGTGAGATATCCTCACTCCTTGCTCTCAGTGAGGAAAAATTTGACTCTACCTTTGTGTGATTTCAGTAACAGGAATCCTTCCCTTCTCCATAGTCATCCAGGCTTTTCAGAAGTGGTAGGATTTTCCTTGCACATGGAATATGTCTGATGGAGATAAAGAAACGTATTAAAGTTAGATGTTAAAAACCCAACAAAACAACCAAACCACATTGGATATGAGTAATCTTTGAGTAATGGTTCAAGTATAGTTGATCATTCTTTGTGGTTGGGAATCTTATCAGCTGTCAAGGTTTGTTCTAGCCCCCACCCCACTCACTAAAGTTGTTTGAAATCTTGTGTTGGAAGAATTCCTGCTTTTACTTCCATCTTCTGGGGATTTGAGATATGCCTGAAGATTGCAATATGGTTTTGTTCTTTTACTATTGCAATAAGTCCAGTTAGGATTTGATTCTGCTGGTTAGAATTATTCATAATTCAGAAAATTAGAATATAAAATAAGGATCATCTTCATTGCCACAAGACAGGTTTTCAGAGTTCTAGTAAATACTTTGCCAGCTGTAATAAAAGTCCATTGTATGATGAAATTAATGCACATATGCAGCATGTCATTATCTATATTAATGCATATGACATATAGTTGATCTAATGGAGCTTGAATGTCTTCAAGCTTTGAGATAATTGCAGTTGCCATTTGTTTAATTACAGGATGTGACTGACAAGAGAAATGTTCTAATATCTCAAGAATTTTCTTTAACAACATTTGCAACCGTCTGTATTTTGTGTTTGTTTAAATTTTGAGAGTATTGCCATATATAATTTCTCAATCCTTAGTTACTTAAAAAAATAATTAATTTACTGAGCAGATTACATATTATTTTTGAGACTTCCCATTAATCAAACTTTTGCCATTATTTCAAGTGTGGTCATTCTAACTTTTCCCCATTAAATTTTTTGTGGAGTTTTTTTTAAATATCACCAAAAAATACCACAAGCCCAGTAACAATTCTATGCAACAATGGTTGATGGAGGGAGAAGGAAAATTAAGAGGGTGACACATTGCAGGTTTACAAAAGATATGAATATCTGGAGAAAAGTAGACAGTAGTTTACTTTGGTAAAAAATTGTTGTAATATTAGTAAAGCTTCCAGAGCTCTGAATGGGAGTCATCTTGGATTGATTTACATGATAGGAATGTACACAAAAGTAGAGAGGTTTTTTTAGCATCTGTAGCTGATTTCATTATGATTACTGAGTGAGTAGTTGAAATTCATTTTGGCTAATTTTTGGTCTTTGCACATTTTTTACTTGGGTTAGTCACAAAGAAATTGAACACATATGTAATTGTATAGATTTGCTGCATTCAGACAAACCTCTATTTTGATATGTATTGACTGGTTTGGTTTTTTGAGGGTTTGTTTGGGTTTTCTTTTTTTCAAAACTAAATTAGACCATCTTTGGTATCAATAAAGAAAGAAGAAAATATAAGAGGGGCTTTTATCCCTTCCCCTCCCCTCTCCACTGTTTGTTACTAGCAGTCCTGCCATTCTTACAAGTTACAAGATACAAGTTTGGTAACTTTATAAATAACAAAGTTAGGGAGGTAAAAAAGCATTCCTGTCTGAACACCTAATAACATCACTCACCTCAGGGAAGAAAGCATCATGGCTTGTTCCTTTTGCCAAAATGATTCACCATCTTCTCTTGTATCATAATTTTCTCCCTCCACAGTAAATACACATGGAAAGTGTTGATTTGACTTGGACAAATCTACAAGGCAAAAATTTTGGCAGTAGAAGAAAGTATTGTATGTTTCTAAATTACCTAATCAAGTAGATATTTCGTTTTTTAAACACTTGTCAGCTTTTTGTTTTGACTTTTTTTAATAAGGACACTGATTCTTCAAGATTAGAGACCCTGTGTTTTCTACAGGGAGAACAAATATTTGATCTGTTGTGGTTTGGCACAAGAAAACAACATTGTTCATTAAATATATTTACTTTATTCCCATATATTTTGTCTAGACTTATGATGTATTATTTAAGAGTTTTTTGAAATCTCTTAAATATAAGGCTCTAAGCACCCTGGTGAGATATAAACTGAAAAAGTCTGGAGGAAGTCAGCAAAAATCCTCTAAAATAAACAATAATAGTATGTAGCCACTCATCTAACTCAAAAGACCGGGCAGAACACTGCTTTAAAAATTGGCTGTTTCTAAGGTTTTGCATGTCAGAGAGGAAGGATATATGTCTATGTTTCAGTGTCCAAATGCATATAAATAGTATGCAACCTTGTGGTTCAGACTGATATTCACAACTGTGATGTCTTTGTCCTGCAACTGAGCTACTGATTTTGTAGGAAAAGAGTCAGTTGCTGTGAGGTAAAGTAGGCTCAGTTTTGGTTTTGTTGCATTTTATAAACAAAGTATCTTCATGGCTCATTAACACTCATATTGAATGTGTCCAAAGAAAACTCGGTCATCACCTAATTTTGGTGTTTCAGCATATACTTTCCATGTCAATCCATATTGTCCAAATACTGCTGATTTTTTAACATTTTTATAGCTACTTGATATTTACTGCAAGTCCTTCTAAAGAAAAAGAACAAACTGGCCCATATGATTTATATGTTGAGAGCTTGCCAAGACCCTTTGTTGCCTCATGTTACCTCTGCCATAGATCATTTTGTTTGTCTTTGCTTCATTTCTGGATTCTTATATTTCCATTACTCAATCCTGTC
This sequence comes from Pachyramphus minor, assembly GCA_013397135.1. Taxonomy (NCBI): domain Eukaryota; kingdom Metazoa; phylum Chordata; class Aves; order Passeriformes; family Tyrannidae; genus Pachyramphus; species Pachyramphus minor. The sequence goes on along the minus strand of VYXB01009277.1, from coordinate 584,136 downwards.
TTACCGGGAAATGCTGGAAACTCATATATTAGGCAACCAAAGTACTTTAATGCATGGTCTTATCCTTTACATGTCAACGTGGATGATTTAAGTTGCTTGGTACTACATTCTAGGTTGCTTGTATCAACTGGACCAACACTGACTGACCTTCGTGCTTTGTACTGTCTGTTATTTATGGTAAAGTACAAAGGCTGTAGTGCTGATTTCTGAAAAAAGTGGGAGCATCTCATCAAGATTTCATGTCAAATTATTTTGATACTTAAACAGAGGCTCTGGCTGGCTCATCAGAGTTAAAATACATTATCTGCAGTACTGACCACTTTTACTGACTTCCTGAAATGATACAGCATGAACACTATTTGGTCACTTCCTTTGTGAACATATTGAGGCACTGAAAGTTAATGTATTTGCAGTAATTTTTTTTTCCTTTTTTTTTTTTTAGGGTCTGGGATTTGGAAGGAAATGAAAAGGCCCATTTTGTTTTACGTTCTCCTGGAATGAGTGTTTGCTGGCATCCTGAGGAGGCTTTTAAGGTTGTGGTTTTCAGCTTCTCACCCTCATCACCTTTAAAAAGAGGGGGACTTAACTAAACTATGAATCTTTGGTGCTGTACAACACTGAAGTTTGGGGACCTAGTGTACATTGTAACTGGATATCGGTTGGATCTGCTAATGTGAAGTGACTGTAAATTAATTCTCATTACCACTCTTGTAATTTTACCCTCAGTCCCTTATTCCTCCCATCAGAAATATTCCTTCTTTATTACATACATCTGTTGTTGTTGATAACTATTCTGCTGATTGCATATTAACTTAGAGTTACCAGAGAAAAACTTGGGTTTTACTCAGTTATGGTAACAGAGTTCACCAGTAACACCGACTCTTACAGAGCATGCCAAGCTTTGAAAAGTATCTGTTTGAAGTTAGCAAGGGATTTTTTTGTTGTTGTTCTTGCTTACCATATATGAAATATGTTTTGAAAAATCAAATCAATAAACTGTGATTTTGTACTTATCTGGTAATTTTACTGGGGAGAATTAATCAGCTAATATGTACCCAAATATCCAGCTTCATTAAGGATGAAGTCCCTGCTGTGCAGGATTTATTATTCCTGTTGTGCCTATCAATAACTGCCTTAAGCAGCTACAAATAGTTGTTCAGGTTACCACAAAAACACACTTAAAACAGAGAAAAGCAGTCAAATGAGATATCAAAGTATTTACATAGCAATAGGGAAGAAAGATCTCTATTCTCATCACATTTCCACCAATATCAGTATCTGTCCTTACTAAGAAAGCTTGGAAAACTATTGATCCAGACAGAACCACACTTGAATGTGTTAGCTGCTGTTTGTTAATGGGCAACTTTGTTAGCACAACAAAATTACTAGATGTGCTCAAAAATATTGCAATAGTACACGATCTTACTTATTATTAGCACATCTTTTCTTTGACTGTTATCAGAGATAGGTACAGGATTTTATATTTTTTTTTAAGAAAAGCCCCTTCAAAAAGCTTATAAAACTTGACAGGCTTAGTGGTTGCTGAAAAGCTTATTGCAGGTCAAGATGCTTTCTGTACCATGTCCTTTAGTTTGCTGAAAAGCATGTTTTGGTGACAGTTCTGTTTTTCTTAACAAACTTGAATGTTTGTTTAACACTACCAGAGTAGTGTTTCTTATGCTTCTTTGCCTTATTAATTATTGTTCATGACTATCTAAGAACCAATGCTCCTCATGGAGAAAAATCTCATTTTGTCCTCTGGGCTTTGGAACAGGGATGCTCACTCCATGAAGAGTTCAAGGTCAGGTTGGATGGAGCCCTAAGCAACCTGGTCTAGTGGAATGTGTCCATGTCCGTGGCAGTGGGATTGGAACTTGATGACCTTTAAGGTCCCTTCGAACCCAAACCTTCTATGATTCTATGATTTAATCAGGAAGCTCTTTCTACAGTACTTAATTAACAACTGCTTGAATGTATTACTTTATTGGGAAAAGTTTAGATAAAATCTGTTGCAAACTATTATAGGATGAAGTAAGAGATGTTATATAAAACCAGGAAGTGTGAATCTAGATTGTACAGTTACAGTGATTAATACTGTGTTTAGAATCATAGAATCATTTAGGTTGGAAAAGACATCTAAGATCACCAAACACCACCATATCAACTAAGTGCCAGGTCCAGTTGTTTCTTGAACACCACCAGGGATGGTGACTCCTCCACCACTTCCTTGGGCATCCTATTCCAGTGCTTGGTAACACTTTTTTGCAGCATTATGTCTGTCAGTTCTTTCGATGGAGAAAAGCAACTTTTCCATTTTAAAAGAATAACATATTGCTTTAAAATTCCAAAGACACAGTGCATTAGTGGTTAAGAACCTGTGTTTCTAACCACCAAAATTATATACATAGGTATGTCTAGACACGTAGAGACTAAATAATCTATTCATTATGTATAACAGTGTACCAGTAGTATAGATTAAAGTGCTTTTTATTTATTGGTAGAAGAGGGTCCAGGCGAATGTTTTCTGGTACAAAGTGGAAAATTGTATCTATTTTAGTATTATTAATGTTTGCTTGAATGTACTCTAAGTTTGCTATAGAGTAGAAAAGGTATTAAGTTTCATTACATGCTAAGTTTACCACATTCTATTAATTTCTCTTAACAGCTGATGGTAGCAGAGAAGAATGGAACAATACGATTCTATGATCTAATTACACAGCAGGCCATTCTCTCCCTAGAGTGTGAACAAACGCCACTGATGTCAGCAGACTGGTGTTTAAAAAATACTCTTAAAATTGGAGCAGTTGCTGGAAGTGATTGGCTGATCTGGGATATCACGGCATCCAGGTATTTTTATACCCACGAGAGAGGTTTCTTTAGTGTCATCTTAATCAGTACATGAGGAGATGCAGCAACTTGGATAATACAGCATGTCAGTCACAGAGTCACAGAATGGGTCAGATTGGAAGGGACCATAGTGGGTCATCTGGTCTAAACATCCCACTCAAGCAGGGTCATCCTAGAGCACAGGGCAGAGGATTGCATCCAGTCAGGTCTTGGATATGTCCATCAAGGGAGACTTGACAACCACTCTGGGCAATCTGTTCCAGTGCACAGTCACTCACACAGTAAAGAAGTTCTTCCTCATATTCCGCTGGAACTTCCTGTGCATCAGTTTCTGCCCCTTGCCTCTTGTCCTGTTGCTTGGCACCACTGAGAGGAGCCTGGCTCATCGTCTTGACACCTTCCCTTCAGGTACTTACAGATATTGATGAGATCCCCTCTCAGTTGTCTCTTCTTTAGGCTGACAGGCACAGCTCTCTCAGTCTTTCTTCGTAAGAGAGAGGTTCCAATCCCTTAATCAGCTTTGTAGCCTCAATGCACTATGTATTGTATAAACTATTCAGTAAATAAATAAACAGTTATCAGTAATTACGATATCCACACAGACCGTTCCTTGGTATTCTTTGTTTCATCTTTATCTATCAATATCTGTTAAAAATAACCTTGTCTGTCTTTTTGTCCATTTGAGTGACAGAATCTCACTACTATTTACTTTTCACTGTAAGTTTTATGTGTTAAAGTTTCATTCTAAGTCATAAATAGATAACTATTGATAGTTATTGATATTATTGATAAACTGGATAACTATTTCAATTTTCCTACTCCAGAGATGTAAGCTGCAGGAATGCTCTGGTTTTCCCTCAGCTGTTTCCAAAGAGTAGACAATATGCCCCTTCACTGTTTAAATGATACATGCTTTTAGTACTTACAGTATGAGCTGTAGTTGTTTGCAGAGCAGTTTTTTACCCTGAATGTCTGTTTTAGTTATCCACAGGATAAGCGACCCGTCCATGTTGATCGAGCCAGGTTGTTCAGGTATGAGTTGTCTGTATTCTGTGGGTTTTGTCTGTGTAAATCTATAAATCTATGTATATGCAAGCAGTTCAGTTGTGAGTTTAGGAACCTGGTCTCAGGTCATTTTTAGGGGGACTTGGTCTGTGAACTTTATAGACCCACATTTAATATATATGTGTAGCATTCCCCTGATTTTTTTCTTTTTAACAACAATATGCATATGGGGCTGTGGGTGCTGAATCATTTACAAGCCATTTGGCTAAATTTATTCCTCTGCTCTTAGCAGAATATCTGACATCTTCACATTGTCACAAGGGAGAGAATTCCACTTTGTGTGCACTACTGATCATATGACAGGGGTATTTGAAAAGTACATTCATTTTATCCATAGGTGGTCCCGAGTGAATGAAAATCTGTTTGCAACCACTGGATATCCAGGAAAGACAACTACTCAACTGCTGGTTCATCATCTAGGACATCCCCAGGTAAATTTTTGAGTTCAGTTATTGACTTTAGTCTCATCTGTTCTCCTCATATATACTAAAAAACTGCAATTAAAAACTAGCCCAAACCACCCAGAAATTATTCTTGTTGTACCTATTTTATTTTGTTTTGTGACATCCATACTAAGGAGAAAGAAATTGCAGCATATTTAACTGGCTATTTTAAAAGCTGCTTGATCTATATGTTTTAGTTTTCTTTGGCATATCAGTGCTAAGGAGAAGAAAAACACCTTTAACCTGTTATTTAATAAATTTGTCAATATTTCTAGTACTAAGGAGGCTAAAAACAGTTAGTTAGATAGTTGTGTATTTTACTGATTTGAATGAATTTCATTTTAAATCTTAAATGAAAATGCAAAGCATAGGAAATATGTTGGTTTTGCTGGAGTCAGTATACATTTATACTATTTACAGTGAGAGTATTACCTCCAAACATACTAGTTGTGAGTACACTGAAATAACAGAAATAATGTCATTTAAAAAGGCTTTTAAGTTTGAAAGTATGCCTTTAAAATAACAGTAACATTTACAATAATGTAAATAGTTGAAACAATTTGTTATTATGGACTATTTTGCTGTACTTAAATGTGGTAAGTAGCGACTGAAACTAAACAGAGAGTCACATTTTTCAGTTGAATTTCTGTTGTATTTTAACTGTATTTGTTAAGGAGTACTTAATCTATAGTGATTACTTGTCTATGCAACTTGGTATATGTGGTATAGAAATCGTTTATAAGGGAAGTTGTATTGATATTTCTCTCTCTCTCTGTCTTTTTTTGAAGCCCATTCTTACTGGAACTGCAGCTGTAGGGTCTGGTTTGACATGGCACAGAACTCTTCCATTATGTGCAGTTGGAGGAGATCATAAAATTTTCTTCTGGGTAACGGAAATGTAAAATAAGCATTTGCCTTTAATATGAAACTTTACAGCATAATGCCTGTTTTCTAGTAAAATGAAAACATTTACTCTTTGTAATGGTATTTATTCACTTGGAGAACATAAGAAAAGAACAAGTAAGATATGAATCATTTCTGTTTGACTTTTAGCTTGCAAGTGTAAGAGCTTTCGTAAAATTGGTTATCATACATCTGATACTTGTTTATTTCTCCTAAAATAAAATGTACTTTTTAAATATAGTATTTTGTGTAAAATTAATTTTTAAAATGTTTTTTAAGAGATTTTATGTCCAGCAATCACAGTCTGCAATCTCACTAACACAGCTCAAATACTCTGAAACTGTCCAGGGTAAATGCAGTAATGTACTGTCATAAAATGTTGTCCCTGAACATTTTTGAATTACTAGTTACCACTAACAGTGAAGAAGCTAATGGTAAAATCAGAATGATAATTTGAAGCAGTATTATTTCACTTAAGATGACAGAGGGGTTTCCTTCAAGCATGTCAAACAGCATGGTGGGGTTTTTTCTGTTTACAGCCTTTTACTTTCAGCTTTTACAGGAAAACCAAAGACATTCTGCTTTCTAGAAGTATATTTTTCCTGTCCTTCCTATACAAGACCCAGAAACGAAGTAAAGGAAGAAAAAGACATAACTTCTGTCTTCAGTATCTCTTTTGGATGCTTTTGCAAGTGAAGGCATATCAAGATGTTCTGCTGTAACAGCTCCTTATAGCATCATAGCCATCCTTATTAGCAGTAGTTAGATTTTAAAATACTCTTTTGTTTGTTCCTATGTATGCAGGACACATAAAACCAATTCAGAAGTAGGACAACAAAAAGTGAGACTACAGTCACCTTTTAAAATTCAAGACATATTTTATTTCTCATCATTCCTTATCCTTCAGAACTTTTGCTTTCCAAATGCCATCGGAATTTACCTAAAAAATGAGTACAAAGTTCCTTATAAATTCCGGTCTTGATCGGTGTGTGCTTAAACTGTAAAATAAGCAGAGTGGAGGATGTTTCAAGATAACAGTCCTTTGTTTATCTTGTATCCATAGTTTGACCAGAGATTGCAGGCTTAACAGGAGGTTTAGTTCACTTGCAGACACAAACAAAAATCTTTGTGGATCTGGGAGGAAAGATTGGCCTGGGGCACTGCTGTCCTTCTGGTGTGCAGTGAAACTGAAACAGATTTGGGTTTTTCTGTCCAGTGTCAGAGCAAAGCTTTACAGAGCTCCTAGTTATGTAGAATACCACACACTATACCCACTACTCATATTGACAAGGGCAGTTTGCATTAGGTATGTGCAGGTGCACTTTGACTGAGACTTTTTTTAATTAAGAATTGCTTGAGATTCAAGAGGGCAAAGGGCAGAAATTATCTTGTTCTGTAGTTAATTCAGAAGCCAGATGCTTGGGTTTAATACTGTTTTTAATGACTACTTTACAAAAAACCAAACCAAAACAAAACCAAAACAAAACAAAAAAATCCAAGCAGCTAATGTTTTTAGTATGTTCTTCCATACAGAACAAAATAATTCGTTAATCCTCTGATGTTGCCTTAGCACAGTACTTGGAAAACTGAAACTTGACGAGCCATTTTCAGAGAACTCCAAACCATTTATCATTTACTTTCCATCTTCTTTTTTTTTTAATCTGTAAATTAACATTTGTATTTCTAACACAAACTAATTTCTAATACAAACTAACATTTGTATTTCTCAGTCTGTTTAACTGTCAAGGGTTGATAATTCTCTGAACTCTGTGAGATTTGTACATACTCTGACATACCAAGATCATTGAGTTGGGGGTTGGTTAGCTTAAATTCAGTTGAGAAAAAAATCATTGAAGCAGTATCAGTTTCAGAGAGAAAACTTTACTAGAATACCCTTTGCAAGCAAGGATTTAGAAGACTCAGTGGGAAATCAAGCAAATACTAATCCACACTGACCTTTTCAGCTGTTCATTGGACCACCTTATTAAAAGCGACTATTGCCCCTTGTGGAGGAGCAGGTGACAGCATGTCTGGAGACTTTTTTGGATCAGCTTTTTGTTTCTGTTTAACTTGTCTCTCAGCTGTATAGCTATTTGAGTTCTGGGCGATTTTAACCCAATGTTGTGTCCTGGGGTCTGTAACAGTATATAAGCGCACAAGATGCATGAACCTTATAAGCTACAGTAGCCCTTGCCAGTTTTTCTCAGCTTGTGCAGTTTTATTTTGCAGTTGACCAGAGGTTCTGATTCTGTGCAATATAAAACAATATGTAGCTGACCAGTTTCAATGCTTTGAAACCAATGTTCTTCCCTTTACTTTTCAGTGTACCCTAATCACAAGAAATATTTTTTTACTAATGAGGAAGACAGAGCTTTGATCAGTTTTCTGTACACATGGCTTTTGCACTCTGAGTTAGCCTCAGCATCCTGAAAGTTAACATCTTCAAAATACTAATGTTCAACCAAACTTCATTTCAGTAACTCTTAAACAGTTTTTACTCTTTCCTTCACTGAAAGGTAGAGCTACATGACAGGGCCTTTAAATGCCTCTGTATTTATGAACACATACATTCAGTGTGGGTGTTGGTACAAAGTATATTTTCAAATCGTACACAATAAATCTAGATATTATTACTCACTTATTTTTTATAAATCCTCTAATTGGGAGATCAGTCATTTATAGTTACAGTTGAACAAACCAGTTCAATTAAAACTTTTGTAAGAGGTTTTGGAAAATTTGGATCATTTTCCTCTGCTCTCTGTTTTTCACTTTTCATACTCTGCATTTCCTAACTCCAGCTGGGAGAAAAAGTGCTGTGTTGCACTTTTTTATGTAGTATTTTTGGCCAAATCAAAATCAGGAAGTACCAGAAAGTTCACAGTAGAGCATATTCTTGTGAGGTTTCTTATCCAGCTTTACAGACCAAAACATGCAGATAAGATCTGCATTTACTATGCATTTACATTATTAATTTTCTGTGCCATTGCCTGGAAAACTTGTATTATAGACACTTTATGATAAATGAGATTAATTCTTGAATATAGTTTAGTGGGGGTTTTGAGGTAATTAAGGTAGCAAGATAATTCACTTAATTTAAATAAGCACCTCCTTTCCCCGACATAAATTTGCACAATGCCTATAGCCTAGGAACTGAAAGCTAAACCCACTGAACTTTGTAGATTAGCCCACTGTCCTTCCTTTGTGAAAGGTGACAAATTGCCAACAACACGTCAGTGCTGCAAAGCATAGTATAAATCACAAGTTGTTGAATAATTTGAGCAGTATAGATAAAAACCATTGCTATACTATCTCGGTAAGAGAGTAATAATGATGTGCTTTTGACAGCAGGTTATTCAGAAATATATTATGAAAGAAATAAAGTAAAAAAAAAGAAAAAGCTGCTTCAGTAAATAAATGAGAATTTTATATAAACCTGAGTAACAGAACTAAGTGCTCTAGGTAAGCCACCATTGTTTCTGTATGTGGATTTGTAGAATGCTTAACAAATTGTAATAATTTGTAAATAAATTGAGAATTTTGGTAAATTTGAAACCAAAAGTAGCATAGTACGTTTGGGTTTTAATCTTCAGAATATTACAGTAATTAGTGCATCCTTATCCATCTCATCACATGAGAAGCTTTCAACTGATAGCTTCAGACTATGGTCATTTCTTAACTGCCCTGAATTCAAGGGGGTTTATTTAATGTAGCAGTATTTAGAAGTAACCATGGAGAATTTTCACCAAATATTTTCTCCACTACAATCTGTTTGGATTTACTGCTGTAAAGAAGGACTCCAGATCACCCCAATTTGTCTTGCCTTCCAGTAGTACAAAACCTTTGAATATAATGGAAGCAAAGTTTTATGTAACAGATTGAACTGTTGGTAGTCTTTTGTTCCAATGTTATAACAAACATCATCATTCTAGGATTTTTTCACTGCTTAGCTGAGATTCTCCAAAACTTAGCAGAGGCATCAGAACTGGGAATCCAATGTTCAGTTTGACATCCCATGCCTTTTCCAAAGGATAGATTTTTTACAATTATTCCTGGCTAGCGTGAGAATGAATTCTGATACTCAATGACAGCTTCCATGGAATAACCCAGTAAATACTACTTCCATATACTGTTTAAGTTGGGTTTACTTACAGATGCAAGTGCATGCAATGTTCTGTCTGGAGCCACATCTCTGGGGATTTAAAGGTCATTTCTCATCTTTCATTCGTAGTTAATCAGCTTGGAGGGGGGCATAGATGGATGCATGTTTTATATGCAGTTGCCAGTCCTGACACTCCATAGAGGCAACATGTCCTCAGATTTTTAATGACTTGCTCTTTAATGGTTTTGATCCCAATCAGTTGTCTGGCCATCCCAGAGAATAGATGTCTTAGGTCATAGAAGACCCGTAGAACATGCAGAAATTATTTAACATACAAGATGAGGTTTAAGTATACTTTTTATTCAGCTCACAATCTTTTGTATGTAACTGTGTAGAACTGTAGACATCACATTCAAAATTTTATTAGCACAGATGGCAGATATATTGGCACTATCAGGAGTTCAGGTTCTGTTCCTAAGCTTTCACTGTGCCTATCAATTTCAGCCAGTAGAGCTCAATCAAGCACAATGTAAAAAATCAGATGTATGTCTCAACAAAGAAGTACTTCTGTTGCATTTCTCCTGAAATGTCACAAATCAAGTTGCATGAGGTAGCAGAGTTATCTGTACTTTTGCTACCAAAACCAACTAGATCTTACTCTGTGACCCTACTCACCAAACTCTGGTGTTCAACACACGCTTTGGCTGATTTGATTCAACTCATGAACCAAGCAGAAAACAGACCCTCTAACACTAGTTCTCCACCAAGATGGTGATTGGAACCACCTTAAGGGAAGGATCACCATGTGCTATAACAGACAAATGGTGAAATGGGCACATGTAGCCATTAGTGAGGGGGAGAGAGGCAAGAAACCCTTTCTGATGATGCAGTGCATTGGATGGGTTCAGCCCATCTTCGTATTGGGACCCCACTTCTAAACGGTGCAGTCCTTTGAAACTGCTGTATAGAAAAATAATAGAAGCAACCACTCTAAAATTTAAAAAAAAAAAAAAAAAAAAAAGAGTTTGGTTATTTTACCCAAGTTAGGGGATTTTTCCAGAGGAACATCTGAAAACCTGTAGTCTAGTCCCCATTTCCTTGGAGCGTGGTACCTCTGAGGTTCCTTGGCTGAAAGAGTAGACCTACCTACTCCCTGAACATGAGGATGAGCTGAAAGCAGTGACAGGTACTACTCAGCAAAACAAAAACGTTATAGATTGGCCATGCTTATGCTTACCTACCCCTTTTTGTCTTTTCTATACGCATTAAGGTACAGGAATCATTTATAACATGCTTTTGTCCATTTTAGAAAAACCCAAGGTCATTCAGTTCTCCTTATTTTTATTCCCCACACTGACAGCGAGGCCCCACCCCACCCAAATTATCCGTCCGAGCACAGACGCAGTTTCTTCACTGGCTTTTCTCATTCTTTCTTTGACCTTTGACCGCAGGAGATGACACTTTATCTCCCCAAACAGTATTATCCAGGGCCACGTCCTGAGGCTGTGGAGTGCTGGGAGCCAGTGGGATCCTCAGGACCACGCCAGCGGCTGGGGCCACTGACACCACACAAGCTCGGCGAAAAGCAGCGCGTTTATACTTAACGAGCAGCTGGGGCACGACGGCTCCTGCCCGGGACTGCGCTTCCCAGGAGGAACTGCGCTTCCCAGGAGGAGCCGCGCCGGGAGCGGGCTCGGCCCCGCCCCGCCGAGCGCAGGTTTTGTTTCCGGGCCGAGAGGGTTCCGGGGTGCGCGGAGCTGCTGCGGGTGCGGGGCTGCTCCCGGCCGCGGCCCCGCGGGGATGGACGAGGACGGGCTGCCCATCGTGGGCTCCGGCATTGACCTCACCAAGGTACGGGCTGCTGTGGCCCCGGGGTGCGGAGCTGTCGCGCCTCCGCCCCCGGCGGCGGCTGCGCTGGCCCTGGTGCTGGGCGAGCCCCGTGTGCCCCCGCCTGGCCCCGCTGCCCGGCCCGGGACCGCGGGCGAGGGGAGCTCCTGTGGGATGAGGGGCCGGGGCTGCCCTGGCACCGCCGGCCGAGTTCCCGCAGCGCGGACAAGTGGGAGAACAAGCGGGCTCTTGTCCTCAGCTGTGTCTCCAGGAGACCCATCTCCTGCATGTGTCCAGGGTTCACCCTTTCCAGTGGATTTTGCCACGAGGTCTGCGATAGCATTATATTTAAAGTCTAAGCCGTTTCAGTCGTCTATCTGTGAAGCAAATCCCGTGGAAATCTGCTTTCTCGTGTCTTTTAATTATGCAAACCTTTTGTTTCCCAAATACAGAGTTTAAACACTGGACAGTTCCAGTTGCCCCAATGGTCCTCCCATCCTCTGTGCCACAGGTTTCTGCTAAGGTCATAAGCACTGTGTGACTAGTTTTGGAACCACAGAACGGAACTGTAGCAACCCCGCTATACAGGTGCACCGTCTGAAGACTTGAGATAGTAGCAACAAAAGTGTCTGAAAGAAATCAGGATGTTTTAAGATTTTCACAGTGTAGTGTATATAGTTCACTCTGGTCACAAACTGATGTTCAGTTCAGCTGAAGCTTGGCTGCAAATATTTTTTCTTGTAAATCTTTCACTTCAGCCAGTGACAATTTCATAGGCAAATTTCCTCTCTGAAGGTTAAGACTTAAAACAATTGGCCAAGGTAATTAACCCTGAGACACTATAATTTTATACATAAACTTTTGTGTGAAAGTTCCTGATTCCAGTCTTCTGTAATGATTTAAATAAAAATGCCAACTGTCTGCTACCTTATGGGCACCAGATTTTTTTTTTTACAAACTTAAGATTCTGTCTTTTAGTCTGAAAAGTATGTGAGTATCGGATCTCACTTGGAAGATAATTTTTGGTAATTTTAAGGCAGTTTGGGCTTGCAAGTAAGAAACAGTATGGGTAGCCACTAAATACTGAGACAGTGTCATCACTTTGTTTTTGGTGATGTTGTTGATTGTAACTGAGTATTAATATGGATGACCAAGTTTGCTTTTCCTTCTTAAATTTCAGAAGGAAAGATTCTAATTTCCTCACAGATTTTAAAAGACATTAGCACAGATTTTCAGGAAATGTCACAATTTCATCTAAAGGCGTTTTCCTAAGCAAGATAAGTGTATGTCTTGTTGCCTTTTCTGTGTATCCTGCAAATTCTCAACTGTCATGTTAGTAGATTTCTAGTGGCAAGGGATTTGTATGAATGCATATGCATATATGTATCTGTGTATTAAAAAAGGGTTTATAGGTGCATGCATTCATAGCAAGCACACTTAAGACAGATTTCTAAAGTAATTTCTTCTGAATCACTGGCATTTTTTAACAGATATCTGAGTCCAAATCTGAAAATTGACAAAGATGTGTAACCTAATTTTCTTATATTTTTTAATGCAGGTTCCTGCTATTCAGCAGAAAAGAACTGTAGCGTTTCTAAACCAGTTTGTTGTTCACACAGTGCAGTTTCTGAACCGCTTTTCTACTGTTTGTGAAGAGGTATGTTTATTATTTTCCCAGCTATCAATTTTTACAATTAAAAAAATTCTAGAAATGAGAACCATTCATTTAAATATTTTTGATGCAGTAACACTGGTAGCTTGCAACAAAAAAATTAGTCTACTTTCTGTTCAGGGTTTCTATTGAGTAAGTGCTTAAGACAGATTTTTTTTCTCCCAAGGAATCCACATGAACCGTTGATTATGCCACATTCAATCTTGTTTCCTTAAACTTTTGCATTTGGCACAGTCTTTGAACTTTTTGATATATGGAATTTGTTCTGAGCAGCTTCATCTGTAACCACATGACTTGTTGTAGAAGAAGGATGCCATATTCCTATGGTGCATCAGAACTTACTTTCAGATTTTACCACCTTTAATTAAAAAGGGTGATACTCTGATCTTGGAATGTAAATAATTTTGATACAGAAAAAGTGACATTTTTGGTAAGTGGTTAGTATAGAACTTGAAGCCCTTAACTTCAGTTTGCTTTAAAAAAAGAGAAAAATAAAAATATTTAGGGTTAATAAATTTTTGTGGTGACTTTAGATTCAGTGGAAATGTACCAGGCCAACAAGACTAGAATTGTCCACTGAACACGACAAGAGTGTTTCCTCCCTTGTAGAAAGAGTGTTTTCTAATGTGGCTTTGAGCTTAACCTTTTTGTCTTTAGTGGTTTTTTTGTAACTGTTCATTAGTTTATTCAACAAAGACTTCTATACAGCCCTAGCCAGCTGGGCTAGGGCAGCAGTCAAATCCAATTAGACTAAACTGTGTAATCTGAGAAATTCTGTTACTCGTTAGTAAAGCCAGAACCGTGACAAGTATAAAATTTGGCTACCACATCAATATATGGTGCTTCAGAGGAGAAAAAGTAATTTTTCCTAGATTTTTAAACTTTTTGCAATTTGGTACATGGGGCAGTGTAACTGCCTGATGATGCTGTTGTCATTTGTCCAAAAGTTAGTTGTCACACAATCTCAATATTGCCTTTTACATGGGCACTCTGGAAATCAGAACATGGATATTTACAGCCACTTTGGGCATGGAGCAGGGCTGTGAAGTCTACCTAATAAAGCAGTTATTAGCTAGCCTAAAGAGACTAAATAGTTGCTTTATAATCTCCTTGAAAAGTTTTTTTGTGTTTATGAAGTACAGAAGTGTTTTTAATGTGAAAGGTCACGGTGTAAGTCAGCAGAAGCCAAGAAATTCAAAATTAGGGCTGACACCATCCTTAACTCTAAATTTCTTGGCTCTTGTCTAGTCAAATAGACCCATAAAGTTACATAATTCCCTTCTGTACATCTTTCCTCCCCCTTACCCAGCTACATGTAGGGCACATAGTTCCTTCCAGTAGGAACTAACTCGTCTTCGTGAACAAAGGACCATCTGTAAACAAGTCAGTGCACTATCCAAAAAGACTAACTCCTGTCAGTCTCTTTCTACTTTTTCTAGCATATTGGCAGAACTGTCTTTTTCTTAGGGTGTTAAAGTTCTGCCTCAGAGCCAGGCAGAATCTTGCCAACATGCCAGAAAGCTGTCAGAGTGGTACATATCTGCCAGCCAGGGTGCTAGCCAACTTCTCTTGGACAGGTCTGGTGGAGTATGGTAATGATTAGTTAAAAGACTGACAGTTCTTATAGAGTAATTTAGAAAAACCTGAGTTGTATTTAAAAAAGTGTCGAAATTTGATTGAGGTGCACTTGGAGCATATAAAGTGTCTGGTTAGTTCTGATTCATTGTGCATTTTGACTGTACAGACTTGGAATTATCTGCTGTATTTATCAGATTTTCTCTTTGTATTTGCTCTGTTACATATGCACACATCACATCTTTTCATGTTCCACATTTGGAAAAAGCTTTGAAGAAAGACCTTTTGATAACTGTGAGAATACAGTATGTGTACGATTAGTCTCCAGTTCCCCAAAGGAATACCCTATTTACTTTGGCTTTCTTTTGTACATAATCTGTCTTCATTTCTGTCAGTCATTATTTGGGAAAACTAACTGCAGAGTAAAATTATTTACAATTTGAACCACTGTAGCTACTGTACCAAGAAGGGTTGTCATTGCCGCATTTATTTCATAATGTGATCATCTCATTTACACTCTATTCTGCCTTCAGCAAGTAGAAGACAAAAGTGATTTTTTTTAACTAGATGCAAACTGTTTTATATGTACAATTGCCTAGGGAAGTATTTTCACATCCTAATTGTTTTCTGTTGTAGAAATTGTCAGCACTCTCTCTCCGTATTCAACAAATCGAAACAACACTCAATATTCTGGATGCAAAGGTTTGTATGTATATAGACGTTATCTTCTAGCAGTGACAGCCTCCTAGACTAAATGAACTGGCTTCATTTTCATAGTCTGAATTGAGCAAATAGGTTTTCATAATCATTTGAAGGAGCTAATATGGAATCCTGGTGTCAAAAATTCTCTCTTTGCCTGCCTTGCTACTTACACTGTGTAAAGTTTGAACAGGTAGTTGATACGGAAGAAAGGAACCAACAGCACACAGTAGAAATGTTAAGTTTGTTAAGCATATGGAACAGGAAAGGAGCACACGGGTCTTGAAAAGGCAGCTGAACTATATGGCACCTTACTTATGTTGATTTTACTGTGATGTTTGTGTTTAAGAAAATGTAGAGTCGTTTTTGGATATTCTGATATGCAGCCTGTGTGGCAGGGTTGCAGTACAAAATTGCATTTGCTATGCAAACTGTAATAAAGAAATTTTTGCTCCCTTTATAAAACAGAATTATCTTTGTATGGGTTGTAAGGATTTCAGCTAATATAAGTAACTAGATAGAAGTCTTGTAAGTCTTTGATTTTGAAATGGGATCTTATCTGAGTCTAAGCTACTGCAAATGTGTCTGATGTATCTTCTTTAGCTGAAATGGCAAAAGGGTATAATCCAGGGTCTTAAATAATATATAATTTTCTAAAGGGAAAAAAAACGCACAAAAATCAAAATCTCAAAGACAACAAGCTACGCACTGTGCATTTTTTAACCAGTCCTTCTTTCAATAATGAGAGAGGCAATTTTGGTTGGCTTTTCTGGGAGTAAGAGTGGGACATTTTGAAGCTGTTCATTAAGATCTTTGTGAAAAAAATAGCGTAATAATACAAACAGTGCTTAATAACTCTTATTTATTTCAAAATATTTATGAATTATCAGTATTCGTGTGTTTAATATCCACTCTCAGCATTCCCTTAAAAAAGAGTGAAATATGTGGAATATTGAAAAATTTGTAACCAGTTATCCATCTGTTAGGTGATAGAGCTGTTCTTGTCATGATTTCTTTCACTGTGGAGGAAGTAGCAGAGATGGCATGGCTCTTGTGTGGTTGGTAAGAGTAGCAGTAAAATTCTGGGAAGATGTGGAAGCCTTTCCTGCACTGCAACCCTGTGTTAACGGTGAAAGCTCCAATGGAGTGGTTTGGGGGTTTTATTGTAGAAGCCACCTGAATAGAAAGATTTTTAGTTTGTTTTTTTTTTCCCCAATCAAAATACCAAAACTGTTGAAAAGAGTTACAGTTTTACTAATGTGAAACCTAGCTGAGCAATATGTGGTGAGCAGCATGCTGCAGGTTTTATTGTACATGTAGACTTGTGATGCACTCATTGCTGATTTGATGGTGTTTTATGCATTCAGTTATCCTCTATTCCTGGCCTGGAAGATGTCAAATTTGAAGTGTCCGGTGCAAATACAAATAGTGTTACAAACGGTCCTGTGGCACAAACTACTACAGATCAACAGACATCTGTATCACCTCAGTCTGGAGTAAGTAAAGAAGCATAACTATATATTCTATATATAGTCTGTAATAAATTCTATATATTATTCTCTGTGTACAGAAAATACCAGCTTATTACAAGCAATCAACATTAAGAGCCTATCCCTGCAATAAATTTTTTGTTGTTTGGGGGGGTTTATGTGTGTGGATAGTTCGTTTTTTAACCCAGACTTAAATCCTGCAGTCACCACTTAACCAAGTGAGGCTTTTCAGCCCATTTGTAGGTGGACTTCTTTTCCCACTTTCCTCTTATGGTTCTTTTCAGGGAACCTTCAGTCTCTGCTCATTGTCTTAGTTGGTGAAAGTTGCTGTGGAGTAGCAGTAGCAGGAGTGCTCTGCTGCTGTTACCTGCCTGTCAAAGATTGTAACTCTGATTTGCAGTAACTCTGAGGCAGCAGCGTGGGAGACAGAATGGACAGCACTATGTGTTTCAGCCATGCTAGAACATGACTCACCATTATTTTATTTTTCTTTAAAATGTTCTTCCTCCAAGATATTGGAGTATATAAAGTATATTTAAGTATATAAAGTTCAGATATTTCCGAAAGGAGGTTTCCAGTGCTGCTTTCAAAGGGTCAGTTTTATAGCAAAAATACAGTTTTCTGTGTTCCTTTAAATAGTACTAGAACTTCTTGTCATTTTTCATTTTATTTAACTTAAATACTTTCAAGGATTCTTTGATTTCATTATATTATTCTTTAGATAATGATTTATAATAAAAGGTATAGTTTAAAAGTTATATGATCTGTATGAAACACTTGTTAGGGGGACAAATAAATATTTTGAGGAAAAAATGCATTGGACTACTGGAGGAGATTCATAGATAGAATCCTTAAAAGTATTTCTTTATAAAAGGAACATTTAGATTTAGTGCTGTGTTATTCACTAAGTACGATTTAACAGGGCTATTAGAGGCTTTTTGATTTTTCATGTATTGTTCAATAACTTCAAATTGTGACTGAAAGTAAACAGTCACACTTGTAACAGTGAATAACAAAACAGTTGGATTTTTTGCATTAATACACCTTGGAAATCTCTAATACTATGAATGTAGATCAGAGTAATCTTGACGAAGAAGAATTGTACTTTACCTTAAATATCAAATTTTATGGATTGAAATCTCTTCATGCACCTGGTCTGTACAACCTACCCATTAAAGGTTGTCTTCTTCTTATACAGCAGAACAGTGTACAGGAGGAAGGGTTACAGAAGACGGAGGTGGTTACAGAAAATGTCACAACTGTGGCCAAGGATCCAAGATATGCCAGATATCTCAAAATGGTACAAGTGGTAAGTCAGTTCTTTGGCTACTCTTTTATTTTTAGGTGGAACGTCACACACAGCTGTAAGCGAACATTAAATGTCTGAAAACATACATTGAAGCAGTAATCTTTAAGCTAGGATAACATCACAATATTTCTAGCACATCTTCTCTAATAAATGAGTTAATGTCATATATTCCCTCAGACAGCTCCTGGCAAGATCTTTCTACAAAATTCTGCTGATATACTTGTGAACTGAAGGCGTGAAATGTGTAATGCAAAGTGATATTAGCTGGAGTCACAGAAGATGCCGCTGAAAGTGTAGTTATTCTGGCAGAATTGGAGTCATTCCCTACATACAGACATGATTACAGTTTGGTTTTGCTGTAGGGTACAAAATACAGCTTTGCTAGTATAATCCAGGACAGCAGTACTTCATATTTTTGTAGGGACTAAAATAGGGATACAAGGATTGCTTCACTATGTGGTTCCACTTCAGTTTCCTGTTATTCACGATGCAGGTTTTGTTAACTTCTTTGTCTGTGTTCTGTTCTACATATAAATAGGAAAGAAATTAACGTAATCTCAATATTTACGCATGTGAAAGCTAATGAAGGAATGGAAGGTTGAATAGAAGACTATTTGTGACATTTTTAAGAGCTCTTTTTTTTCACATTCACAAAATTAAAAAAAGAGATTGGAAACAAATAAAATAACCTGTCTTTATTTTCAATCTGTCCGTGGAAAATTTACTCTATGATATATATTATAATTCTGGAAAGTATGACTGTGTCATAGTATTAGTAAAATGTTAAAACTAATGTCTCAATTTCACTCACTCTTCAGAGAAATTATTACAACTGGTGTGCTTGGTCCTTTGGATGATGTTCCAGACCTTGTTTTTCACTTGAATCACAAATTGGCACTTTATAGGTAGCTTGTTACAAACCATTTGGAAAATTTAGCAGTGGGATAGTAGCAGAGTTGAATGCTGTGTTAGTGTATTGATTTAATGCCAGACTTCAAAGTCGACGTGAAAGTGCTGGATGGTCTAATTACTTTGAATTTTTTGTGACTGTTAGAGGGGTGAGATCTCACTTTCCACATTTCTCCTTTGTACTGGCAGTTACTGGCGACGCCTGTGCCAGTTGTAAACAGTGTGGTAGGAAAGTCAAACTAACATACTACAATTTAATGTGTGTTTTTGTATTTGCCAAACTTGTCTTCTCGTCCGGTCAAGTATTTCAGTTGGTGTCATTTATTTGCCCAAACTGAGTTTCTAGCTGAAGATTTGTTTGAACTGATGATTTATTTATTGCTCACAATATTTGTAGTGTATAAGAATTAGCACCATTCTACATTAAAGGTAGTTCTCCTGTGAAATAGTAACAAACTCATTTTGATGGAGTGCAGTTGAACCTACTAAATTCTTACTTTTTAAAATATACGACAATAATATTCAAACAAGTATCATATTTGCTGCAATAAATGTTCAGAATGCTTCTACTGACAGTGTGACAGGAGCAGCCTGTGATTTGAGATAAACTTCATGTTTAAAGTATGAATAGCCTTACTTGATTCTAAACACCAGAAGTGACTGTATAGATGTCGGGACCCCGACTGGCCTGATAATAGATTGGTCCTTGCTTTAAAGGACTGAAATAAAAACCAGACATGGAGAGTGCACTGATCTTCAGCAATTGCCAACATCGATGGGATGTGGTCTCTTTGTGTGCTATGGAAAACTCAAACCCATATTACAAGATTGCCACTTGCACTGTGGCTTCTCCAGGACCTGAACACTTCCTAATCTGCAGGATCTGTCTGGGAGTAGGGCTGGGGTGCACTGTGGAGTATGTAGTGACTTGGATTGTTTCAAATCTTAACTGGATGGAGACAAATGCGATGGAAACTTAGTACTGGCTTGTAGGCTAGAAAAGTACACATGTGCCATTTCAGTGAACCTTATGCTCAGTGTAGTTACTCTTCAGATTTAAAATAGTTTTCTGTTTCATTTTAGTAAGATTTAGTGGTATTAGAATATTAGTATTAGAATATTTTTCCAGATTAAAACTTATGAAACCATGAAGGATAAAGTAATTGCTTGTATTATAAATACAATTGCTTTTATTATAAACAGATATAAGTACAATCTTAATTGTTGTCCTTCAGGGAAAGAAGTCCACTGTTAAAGGGTATTTTGATTAAACTTTGCATTAGTTTTGTGAATCTGTGATATATGAAGGTGCTGAGAGGTTTTCTTCTTGCAGATTTTGATGCACACAATATTGGATTAAAAAACACTACTCCAAGTGTGAACATAAGACCAATCCATTCTTAGAAGTTCCTCTACCAAGTTCCCTTTGACTGAAAGCAAATACGAATTTTGCATTGCCCGATCTGGCTCAATTTTATTTTCTCTTTAAAAAGCATCAGTACAAGATGGTGGTATAAATTACACAATCCATGCTGTCCATATCTATACTATGAGTGAATTTTTAAACTGTCATGAAATATTTGAGTGAATATTCAAAATATTCACCTCTGTATTGCACATTAGTTGTGAAGTACTGAGAAGTTCTTCATTTCAGGCTATTACCATGCAATTATTTTAGTGGCATTTTTGCTTATGTGCCTGATAGATTTTGCTGATGCTATGTACCTGTCTGTGTGCTATTACAGACCGTTCACGCACAAGTCTTGATTGTGATTCTTACTATGAAACTGCACAAGCAAAACAGAGTAAGCAGCTACCTTAGTATTTGCCAGGTTAGCTGGTCAAGAGTACCACACATTTCTCTGTCTACCCTTTATTTTATCACTACTTTACTTACTTTTGGACAAAACATACTTGTTCTATGGAAAAATGAGTCCCACGCTACTTTTCATTTAGCTTGTGAGGCCTCTTCTGCCTTTCCCAGAACAGCTCTAGCTTTGTCCCTTTCAAATCAGAAATTGTATCCTTCTTTTCCACCCCGCCCGCCCCCCTTCCACCATATCCTATATTGGCATGGAATGATCCAGATGGTATTTCTGATGGTTTCCAACAGGAGATGGCAAAGCAACAAGTTGCCTTTGAGCGGCTCCAGTGGAAACATAGGAGCAGTTTGTTGGAATGTATCTCTCCTAAGATGAAGTGGGTCTTGGGTATGTGATCCAAGATGAGGGGATGTTTAGGTGTCGATGAATAAAATAAAGTGCAGAAGCTGTGGAATGACTTGCAGTGAGAGGAAGGATTTTTTTTAACATGTACATAGTTGGCTGAAATCTGTCCACAAGTCATAGAAAATTTAATCCTGACTGCACAACCATTTGTATTCAGACAAGTCACTTCTAAATTGTGCTTCTGTTCTCATGTCCTTCTTGCCTTTCTCTGTATGCTTTTTAGATTTTTCCAGTTTTTAGCACTAAGGTATCCTTCTGGAGTGGCAGCAGATGCACTTTCCTGGTTTTCCTCTCTCTCTTGGGAATACCTTCAGCATGTCCAAGTGTTCTTTATCTTCCTAGCACAGCTGTCCTCTGGCGTCTTTGTGCTACTTTGTGCTTTCTCCACATTCTTATCCATACAGATAACTTCACCTTCCTGGGTTTGTCTGCATGATTTGCAAATATATGTAACCAGTTTTAATTCTCTCACTGCAACTTTCTCTGGATGTTTTGCCATAAATATAAAATGGATTAAAAGGGCTTTAAATCTTAATCATTCTTTGCTTCTAGGTTCATACTGATGGCAACTAAGATTATCATTCCGTGCTCTTGTTTGACAAGTGACCTGCATAAATTTGTATGAAAATGTGGTTTAAATGAACCTGTGTAATTTAGTTCACCTGTTTGTGTCCAGCAGTTTCACGTTATTCTTCCTCCTGCTACACAGGGTGTTCCTGTAATGGCAATACGAAACAAAATGATTTCTGAGGGGCTAAATCCAGATCTTCTCGAGTAAGTAATCTGTGACTTTCAGTAGGTCTGGTGTGCAACATGTGTTAAAAAAACTCTGAAAAAAGTATGCTTAGAAAAGCTTGTTCAAGATGTCATTAATCTGTAAACTATCAGCATTAAAACAAGTTTTGAAGTCTTCCATGAAAGGTTTTTTTTGCATTTTACAAGTCTGAAGAGGACCGTCAGTACCAAAGGAGAAGGGATGTAATCTCAAATATGAGCTGTCTTTTCAGCATTGTCTAGTCCAATGCGTGTCCCAGGAAATTTGGAAACTAGAATGTGGGTCAGTACTGTACCCTCCCAACAGCAAGCTGCAGGACTTTACCATCCAGGCTTAAGAGGACATGAAAGCACTTCTTCCAAGCCAAGCAGAAGTGGTGAGATTCACAGAGAAGGACATAGCAGTGACAGTGTAGCATTTCACAACGTGCATTTAGCAATGAGGAATCAAATAAAATGTCAGTAGCCATTTTCACTGCACTAAACAGTGAGGTTTTTCCCAGATATTTTCTTTCAACGCTTCAATAACAAAATGTCAAAACTGTAGACTAATAAGAACAAACTCAGTTTTATTTTGCTGGATGCGTGAGGGACAGTACAGTTGTTTCCAGATTCCCTCAGTAGATGGAGTGTACAACTTGACTTCAGCATTGTCACTGTAAATTGAAGTCAGCAGTTAAAAATTTTGACTGTTGATTGAGTTAACATGATGTGAAGACTACTAAGAATAGATACTAATTTTCAAAGCTACTTTTCCTAGTGGCCATAAACATTAATTTTAGGGTTATTTTACATTTGACATTTAATTTAGCTTTACTGTAATATTTCACAGAATTTGTTAAAGTGATGGAAGTATTAACTGTCATTCTTACATTATAGCCACCAAACTGTTTGAAGCACTTTTGCATCCTCTTCAGAAACTGTCAGTGTATTAGAAAGTCCGTCTCTCCTTTCCAATGAAGTCTTTTTGCATTCTATAAAGACTTATTCTGAAACTAGCAACTTGTTTAATAAAATAAACCTAAAGTATCGTCATGTGCTGAGTCAGTTTATCTCCCAGGTATTTCCCGGTGTCTAAATAAACCTAAAATAGTTATTCCTCAGTTGATTTTTACTGATTAAATGAGAAATAGGAAAAAGAGCAGAAGCAACTCCCTGTGCAAGTCCAAGGTAGGGTTATCAAACGTGTTTTTTCTATATGTGTGTTAAATGTGCTGTATTTTTTACTCAGCATTTCAAGTCCATATCTTTCTGTAAACGCTGCTATTTCTTCATGTTTGGGTGGGTTTTTGTAGTAGATGAAAGAAAGGTTAAAATTTCAAAAGCTGTTTTTTAAAAAAGTACCTGCTTCCGGGTTGTCTGTTTTGGGTTAAGACAGAAACATAATTACTGTATATTGAGGCTTGCAGAATATGTTTGGGGTTTGTTCCCAAAGTCCGTTCTCAAAGATTCTGTGTGACAATAATGCTTAGTCAGATTTTCTTTAAAATGTTATGGGTTTGAATACTGGTTAAAGAAAGCTAATTATTTGGCAAGGTGCATAATGCAGAACATTTTAAGGAGTCAGGGGTGACCATTCTTTCAATTTTCTTGCTTTCTTGTTTCGATATCATGGAGTTCTTTTTTTATGTGTATCTTGCCATTCACACCATAATTCTTGTGTCTTCAGGTTCCTTAGGCCTACTCACTGAGTCCCAGAGAAAATTAGGAAAATGTCCATATTGCTGTGGGCTCAGTTACTTACTGCACACTCTCCCAGCTACTTGTCAGTGACTGAGCATGGGTTTTGTGGCTGTAGATATGCTAATTCTAATAATATGGAGTTGTTTCTACTCTCTTCTTTTGACTGTTCCACTTCTGTTATTATTCCTTTATCAGCTTTTTACAGCATTTGGTAGCTGCCTGTTCTATCAAGCTCCCAATTTATTTATTTGTAACTTCTGTTTCTTACCCTTCCTCTCTTGCCTGCCTTCAATTCCAGAAGAGTTTGTCCACCTCTCACAAACTAAAGGGATTCAGTGCCATCTTCCTCTTCTTATTAGACAAGAGTTTTGCACTGTTCTCTCCAGATCACGTCTTTGCACAGCTCTTCTGTTTTGTCATTACAACAGCAACAAGGAATAATATTGGGAAGTGGTATTTGCATGAGAAAGCAAATGCTTTCCTCATTTGTTTTAGAGGTGTGCAGGGAGGAGGGAGAAAGCTCTTCTACAATTCTTTAACACACTTCTCATCTTTGCACCCAAAATGTTTAGAAACACTTGAAAGGTACCGTAGGGATTCACAACAGAGAAATTATAATAAACAGAACTAAAGTTGGAAAAGAAATTCTGTACCCCCAAGGTAAATAAGAACAGGATGAAAAATACAATCATCAGCTTAGTATAAAATGTAATATTTTATCCAAGAGATGTTAACTGTCATACAGGAAGCTGGTTTCTCGAAATATCATTCTTTCCCAAGTATAATTATGTGTATATATTCTACCTTGTTTTCAGAATTTATCAGGCTCAGTCTTGCATGTATGTCAAACTCATACTTAGAAGGGAGACTCCAGAGAGCCAGCATCTTTAGGCAGTAGTGTTAGTTACTCTTTAAATGGCTTGCTTCTCTCCCCTTCATTTCCAGTAGATTCCTCAAGCAAATGTTTTGCCATGATATTAAGATCCATCTTAAATATTCCCTTTAAAACTAAATACAAGAGATTTGATCATTTGTAGTCCATAAAAATCCCATGGCTGTTCTTGCATGTCAAATTTAACCCAATGTTCTAGCCAAATTCCACTGTGAGTAATTCTTTTTTTGCTTCTCTAAATTATCCCTGCAGTTTTAGTTGGATACAATATTGTTCATTTCCTGTCTTATTTTTTCATGTACTATTTACACTGCTTGGTGGTGTACAGAATGTTCCTTTCAGCCCTAGAACCTCTGAAGATTGAAAAAAATTGAATTAATCATTACGGCCTGCTTTCAACTCTTTCTACAAGTGTTTGCCACTTCTTAGCGATCTGTCATAACTTCAAATAACCTCAAAGGTGTGCATTCAGACTGATGTCTACAAAGTTTTGATGTCCAGTGAGTTACAGTTTCTAGTGTTTATCTTTCAGTTGTAGGTGAAGCAATACCAGTAAGGTGTGAGTTTGTGAACCATAAACAGTTAATGTGTTAAATGTTGTGGAAATAAAGTGCATGCAGTTGCAGTGAAAGCACATTAGCTTTAAATGCTAAGCTGCTTGTGTTCTCAGCTGGATTTGCAACATAGAATGTTTTTGTTGCCTGCAGGACCCCAGATGCCCCTGTACCTGCCTGGGGAGATGATGGCAAAGCAGAAGACAGTTCTGATAGTGAATCTTCATTTAGTGACTGAAGAGACTGATTTCAGCCTTTGGAAACCCTTGTTAAGTGCTCATGTGTTTGGAGCTTTAGCAGACAATGGTTTTGCGTGGGTCACATGGGTGACATAATTTATCCAACAGCATTTTTAAGAAGTAAGATCCTCTGCATCCTCTTCCAGAGAGTTTGAACAGGCAGCATGTTTCAACCTGAACCTTTCCACCATAAAAATGAATCATGAGATCCTTGCAGTTTTTATGCTGCGTCATTTCAGATTTGTTTCTGATTCTTCAGAAATTACTTCATTGAACTCTTAAGAATTCCACACCTCTAAACCTCCAAGTCTCTAAAACTGCATTCTGGTCATTGTTAGATTTTTCTGTGTAACACACTGAACCTAAGCTGCCTTCTTTCTGTCTCATAACTTTCAGGTAAAGTAACTTTTGAAAATGAAATTGTTTCATTGATGAATTGTACTTTTTTCCCAATATACTATATCTACAGTGACACAACAAGAATTGCATGTAAGTCAGCTAACTTACAGTGATTGCAAATCAGTGATACTTTGTTTTGAGAGAAACTAAAATACAATTGAAAAAAATATTAAAACCCAATCTGAATCTATTAAAGCATATTCTGCTATTTGATGCCACCGTAGAATCTGTACAAAGTTGTTAAAGAAACTCCTACTCTGTAGAAGAGTTGATGTATGGAATTCAGCTTGCAGTGTTGTAGAAAGCTACATACATTGCAAGATTGGTTTGAAGGTGATACTGTGACAAAAGCAAGGGACTGGGCGATTATTAATAGAATACCAGATTTTCATTACTTTTCCACTGTCATGTGGGTCTGTTGAAACCACTTTCTGGCTGCTGTTGGGCTTATTCAAAAGGAGCTGTGGCTGAGCAGTTTGCATAGGATGAGGAAACACCTCCAAGTTTGAATCACCTCCTTTGCTGATAATTTCAGCAAAGAATGTAAAATTCAGTTTGTAAAATGATAAAACTACCTTATCACCTCTTGAGGTATGCATTGGGGAACCATATAAAGAAATGTACTTGAAGCCTGACTGGCCCTGAAGACTCTCCTCCAAATTACCATGAGTCAAAAATGACATTTCGTTAAAGAATCTTCTTTAATATAATTTGTTCCTCATGAAATTCTTTGGAATCTATTTGAATTCCCCAGATTATTGTGATTATACCAGAATGCTGTGTGCCAGGCAGTCATTAATTTTCTGGTATTTCACATTCTTCTGAGATCAAGAAGAGACTAAAACTAAAGCTCTAAGTATGTAAGTTTGTTAGCCTTATGACTGAGTCAATACCTTCTCTCTTAGTTACTTATGCCACTTCAGTAGGTTAGCTGCCATTTTTTCTTTCTATAACTTAAGCCTGGCTCCCATCTGACCCTAGCAGACATATTTATGCTCTCCATAACCTGTAAATCAGAGTAATCCCTGAATCCCTACAAAAGCATATATGCACTAGAGAATGTCTAGAGATGGTATTTCAATGATGGGTTAATTATTGAACATTTAAACAAAAATATTCAATAGTTAACACTTGGTAAAAGTTGACAGATATTAACATATTAGCAATAAGTATTTCAAAAGTAAAGGTGGTAATGTTATTTCAGAAAGTATATATTGAAACACTGGTGACTTTCTAAAATCTGTATTTGAAAACTCATTTGAGCAGTCTGTATAATTAAAGCTATACTTTGTAAACCAAAGTTGTTGATTCTATTTTATACCTGTATGTTGTTCTAAACAGGATGGTGAAAATTCTTCTGAAATCTCTGCAATTCATGTTTCTCCAAAACTAATCATGCTGAAGTTACATCAACCTGCTAGCCAAAGGGGAGAGTGTTGAAAATTGGGGTTTGGAGTTTAACCTAACCCATGGTGGCACTCTGACCAGAGGAGAACTGAACATCCCATATTCTAACAAGCAAATTTGAAGAAGGCTGAAATTAATGAGGACTGTATGTTCAATACTTTAGAACTGATATGAACCTGTGTAAGGAAGTAGCACCATTTGAAGAGTTGACTTGAGACATAGTAGTCAATTATTTTTCTAAAGAAATAAACAAGGTTACCAAAAGACATTTAAGGAGGTATAACTTAAGTTGTTTAACATTCTGAAGAAACTTTTTGTGTAAAATAATTCTAGTCTGAAAAAAAAATCTCTTTTGCATCACTGCAGATGTACGTTTATGAGGAACGAAAAAGAGAGCCTCTAGCATACAGTCACTTGTTAAAATAAGGGATAATTAATTGGTAATTATATATGTCACAGAATATCAATTTCATTAGTAGGCATGGTAAATTTAACTGCTTAAGACTTTCAGGTTTTTTAGGGTAGATTTTTACTTTGGAACAGTGCAACATTGGTAAACTTGCAGAAACATTAAGAAAAATCTTGCCACTTTGTCTTGCCTCCCAGTTCAGTGGTGGCACACTGCACAGAAAAAATCCAAATGTCTAAATTGTGAGGAACCAGAGGAAAAGAAAAGATACAGAAAGGATAAAACCTTCTCTTTTTACATGCAGTGTATCAGCAGCCATAGGGCTTACACTACCTTCAGAACCTCTGACCACATTAGGCTCTTCTGTTCCTGCCAGGGTCATCTGCTAAACACATCCCTTTACTCTCAAGTTGCAGCCAAATTCAATCTGAGATGTTTCAGCTTAGGACACATGATGACACAAGGGGCTATTAACTATGGGAGTGTTGGTTTGAGACTGAATTATGTCAGCTCTGCTAGTCCTCCTTGATCTACAGCAGTTTTCTAGTGAGATGGTGCTAACCCAGAAAGTTGGAAAGTCCTTAACCACAAGCTAAATACTATAAGCAGAGAATATTCCAACTTGCTCATTATTTGCCATCTGTTTTGGAATAGAAGATGGAGGGAGTATTTCAACTTGGCTGCACAGTAATCAGGTATACGTAATAGTTTCAAGGGAAGAAGTCCATTTTTAAGAGACTTTTGTTTTTAAAAGCTTCAAAGAGCAAAGAACTTTTAAAAGATGCAGTATACATTAAGAGGCGTCAGTAATACACATCTAATATACCCAAATTTTGCATGGATTTAAACTCACGATCTGGGGCAATGTTACAATTTGTAGGCATGAAAACTACTGTGGTATGTTGCTGGAAAAACTGTTCAATGCATCTGTTAATAGTAATTATGTTCTATTAGTAAATTCTATATTCACTGTTTAAACAAACTTTTTTTATCCCATCGCCACACTCCTGATTTTGAGGGTGAACAGGAGTGCAGAACGCATGAAGGTCAGTTTTTTAAAGGCATTACAGGAATTTTAAATGCATGTAGATGCCCTTAGACTAGATCCATATCTGTATTTATGTCAGTGAAACTTCAAAAAACTGTAAAAGGCAAAACCAACATCTGGACATGATAATAACTTTATAGTGAAGTCCTGGTTTAGCACTTGTAATCATTAATCTGTTCCCTCTCAACTCTTCTGTTCAGCTACATTTGAAAAGAAAATTGATGGTTCTTTTTCCAAGCTGAGTCTCTTCCTCCCTCTTGTTTTTCTTTCCAGTGTGTATTATTTACACCAGTGAGTAAGTGTATAGTTTGACATTCTGTGAAAAAAAAAATTATAACAAGTCTGTACTTGGAAAAAGAGAACATCACTAAGATCAGAACTCTGAGTTGCGTGTGATCAGATCAATTTTGCTTTCCATAATGTTGTGTAGCATGAAACTTTAGTTTATCACAGGCTTAATCTGTCTGGGAATCCAGTTTTCTCTCTGAAAAGCTGATATGAGGTAACAGTCTTACAATGGATTTGTCTGCAAAAAGGGACATGTATTTTCTTACCCTTGAAAACACGTGGCATCCTGTTGTCTGAGATGCCTGCAGGTCAAATGCCCGCAGTAGTGCCCAAAGCATTACTCTGCTGCTTCCTGTGATGGTGTCTTCATTCAGGCCACTTTACAAGCAAAACAGGAACTGCCACATTAGCTGGGGCCTGTGGCTTGCTCAGTTTTGCAGTTCTGTCTCTGGTAAAAATCAGTAGAGTGCTTTAAGGGAAGATGTGAGGAACACCGCAGTGTTCCGGCAGTCCCTTTTCCTGACACCAAGATATTACTCCAGCTGTGAGCAGAGACTGATGTTTGGTGCTAAATTACAAGTTTGCTAGTGTTTCCAAAAATATTTGCATTAGTTTGAGAAGCTGTGGATATTCCTGCTTTGGTTTTGACTGTCTAAGTTTGCTAATACAATATTGTTTTAAGGAAGCTCCATGGGCTAGTTCATTATGAGGGAAACCAAGCAGAAAATTAAAATAATACACCTCATACCATACAAAAAATGAGTGACAGAAACAAGCTTAGCAAAGGATGTGTCTGCAAATACTTATACACATTCTGAAAATACAAGTTGAAATGTCCATAAATTAAAATGCAGGTCACTGTGTGAGAACAGACGTAGCACAAAGCACTCAGTTTTACTTGCATATTAAAAAAAAAAAAAAGTTAAGGCAATGTCTTGACCTTAAACTAATGGATTATTTACTCATTCAGTGTATTTCCCATTTTCAGGTTAATGGGTTGAAAGGAAAAGTCTGAATAACCATTCACTTTGCAGACAGTTGGTTTTCTTTGCTTCAGACTTCAAAACCGGTGCCCTCTCCCTGAAGGAATGAACTGGTAAATGACTGTATTCTCTGATTTAGGTAATACATTTTTTGCTTCTAAAGCTCTTCTATGTTCTAATACATGTACACTAGAAATTACCGCTTCTGTCTTGGTCTGTAGAATCAGAAGTTGAAGTAAAGTGAATGCTAAGCTTGGGACCAGTCTTTTACTGAAAAGAGTATGTACCTGAGTGCTGAAAATACAGGGCAGAAGAAAGGGATCCAAGAGCAATTTTTTTAGATTTATATGAACAGTTCTTTTTATAGGTGATTACCATGAACTGTTTAATAAACCTTATCCTTGTAGTGGTGAGAACTTGAGTACACTTGAATTAACAAACTGTGAAGAATTGGACAGTGGAAAAAACCTTGTAAGGACCAGTTTAAATAATAACTCTCCTAAGAATTGTGATTATCCTTCTTGCTTTCAAACAAATGATCTCTAGCATTCAGTTGATTCCATGCTCCCAAAAGATTCCATAATCCTGGTGTGATTTCTTATAGCACAGTTTGGACCATTTTTCCAGGGCATGGGGAATCCTTCTCCAGTAAGAACTAAATTGTTCATGAAGAACATCTTGCAGGGTTGATTTCTCTTTAATGCTTCCCAACAGCTTTTAAAAAAGGAATGCTTTTGCATGCTGAGATCCAGTTCACCTACTTTTAAAGTAGATCAGAAGTAGGGCGGGGAACAAGCAGAGCGAATGAGTTGTGTTTTTCTCAGTTGTTTCATCACTTGCTTTTTCCTCACGGGACAGTTGTGAGTATTTTTGTAAAAATGAATTAGGTCCATAATACCTTATCATGTGCTTGATGTGGTTTAGGGAACTGATCTCAAAAGCTTGTCTGCCTGCATAAAAGCATATGTCAAGAAGAAAATTTCAAAACAGCTGAATACATTTAAAATATCATGGGTGGGAGTTTATTATTAGTATTTTTCTTGCTGTAATTTCTCCTTTGGCTTTTGTATTTGCCTCCTCCTCTGTTGTAAATGTGAGGCTTTGTTATGTTCTTTCAGCCTTCTGGCATACTTGCCCTTCAAACATTGTTGAGCTGACCTGTTACCATATTTAAAATCAAGCTCTTTTTTGAGCATTTCCATTTTATAGGATGACTCTGATGGCTTCTGCATATTTTAATAGAGGAAAGTATTTCAGCCAGATTTACTATGGAAAAACCATCACTTTATATACGTGTCTGTCCTTAGTTTCCCTCAACTTTCAGAACATCCTGGCTAGTTTCAGTCACATTTGGCTACTGGGGAGAGCAAGACATCTCAAAGACCACGGTCCTTATGGGTTTGATGAAAATAAATAAGTAAAAAGGAGAGATAATGTATTTGAGCTGAAGCATCCCAAGCTGAAGCCTTCTTAGACCCCAAGTGGTCCATGCCAGAAAGAGATGCTGCCCAGTACTCATTCATGCTTTTCCCCTAAAGTTAGGGGCCCTCATCAGTTAGAAGCTTTTAGGCCTCTCTGGTCACAGACCTAACTCAAATCTAGGATTGTCACCTAGATTTTCTTCGTTCAAGCCCTGCATCCATCAGCAGGACAGCACAACACTGATACATTGCCAGTGAGATTATGGCTGGTGGCAACTGGTCTGATCAACAGCTAGAATCTAAGGTGCAGTTAAACAGGGTTTCCATTGTGTCCCATAGCTTTTTATGAACATAGGCTGTGGTCTGTAGCCCTGCTGTAGGAAATATATTCATAGAGCTTGCATCTTCGAAATCAAAGCCAGTCAGGCACATGCTCGAGCTCCCTAGGAAATCAAATTCTGTTCATTTCCCTGAACTTCTTGCTCTAAGGATTCAGTTACCAGAAAACATTTCAAAATGTGACCAGCTTGGATCAAGAGAGATGCCATGCTTTTGTGATGACTGAAGATTTGGCAGAGAGGACAGGAACAATAGGACAGTTCTCTTCGGGAATTATTTATATTGTGCTCACAAGTGGACCACGCTGTGCTGGTGTTGTGTAAGGCAGTCCTCAGGAAATCAGGTGGGAATACAGACTTTGCTTTTGCTGTATAAACAGTGGGTTGCATAACTGAATTTGTGTTTCTCCTGTTCTGGATGGTTTTTTCCATTTCAATTATTGTGCCTATATCGTCATACATATCAGCACACCCTGCACTAGCTGTTTTTTCCAGGACCTGTCTCTCCTGGGCATCCATCCCTTTGCTCCATTACATGCTGTTACTCTCCACAGGATGTCCAGGCATTGCAATGAGCCTCAGTCACCAGCAGGACCAAATGCAGCTACCAATCCTCTGGCCCCAGCTGGCTGCTGCTCCCTGTGTTGCTAATCTCACCTCTCCCAGGGACTGAATTGCTCAATCTTGCCCAAGTATTTGGCACAGGATTCTTTCCTCAGATGCCTTTGCTAGGACAGTGTGATAAGTAATGGACGTGCTGTCATTAGTGGGGGGGTTGCCAGATGATGTAAAATGGGGGCACTGCTGACCCAAAAACTTGACTGCAGGAGCCATGAGCCCCAACTGTCCCTGAAAGAGCTTCCTTTTTCCTTTCTGAAAAGAGGTTATGATTTGTGTGTGTGTCTGTTAGCTTTTAGTGTGTCTCTGTTGGGCATTTAAACTACCATTTTATTCACACAGAGAGCACACAGTCAAGCCACAGCCACAACTGATGTCACACAATCAGTTCAGGCAGCAATTTCGAGTGCCATACTTCAGCAATTTTTCAGTATGTATCCCTGTTGTGGGAGCCTCCTTATCACACTGGAATCACCTGCCAAGAGTAATGTCCTGCTGTAAGAGTGAAGCTTAGGATAGGCTGTCATTTTGCTCATCTGTGTCAGGTTTTGTATCTGTCAGTTGCAAGCAATTGTCCATCAGTGCATTTTAGGTCCTTTCTCCAATAACACATGCACCTCAGTTTAGCTAGAAGATAGACAGCATTTGTGATTTTAGGTTTGCATAGCAAATTCACTTTAGTGCCAGTCTTCACTTAATATTTTTGCTTGATCTCTTTTCGTTAAGCCTACGTATGAAAACACAGTGAAGGGGAGGAAAAAACCCCTTTTGTTGATGCTTCACTTTGTCAGGGACAGAATCTTCATCCTTAGATTTTGAAAGTTTTGGTTATATAAACTCTTTCACATCACAAAAAAATGCATCCACACATACACATTCTCACATACACATCCCTAAATTCCCAACATGTTTATATTTTTAGTTCAAATTTGCAATACTTCATCTCTTCCTGGGCAGTGAACATTCTTTATTTACATTCAAGATCCAAGCAAACAAAATTCCTTCAAACATCTTTCTGAATTAGAGAAGAAATGACAGTGAAAAAAAGCAAAACAATTAAATTCTCCCTCACTTAAATGAAAATTTTACTGAGGCTTGTTTTGTTACATGGTGTTATAGTGAAAACAGATGATATTTGAAACTTGGCTTTGAAGCAAGCCTCTCTTCAGCCTCCACAGGCGACCAGACATTCCCCCTCTGCACATCATTTCCAACAGCTCTTTAGTGCAAAATATTTCCCTGTTTATCCTCCAGACAAGTTACAATTGCTGATCTTAAGTAATTTGTGTACTAAGAAAAAGATGTGTTGTCAACCCCAGATCCAACTCCTCTTTCTAAATTCTTTCTATCATAAAGAATTAAATGAAACAAAGAGGGAGGTCATTGTACTTCTTTTTTTTTCTTTTAAAGTATTGGGGTGGCTTCAGTGGGATGAGCTCACCAGTGGACACACAGTGAGCAGCATATACAATCAGCCTGCATAGTTTGCCTATTGCACAGGCAGAGGAAGCAGAGGTTCAGCAGCACTGCTGACACTAGAAGAGCAAATCCTGGCTATGCCTCCCCTAATCTGTGTTCCTTCTAAAATGACTGTGAACCGTTTAGCAAAATGTTTAGCTTGTTTTGATAGCTGGACTAGATTGTAAACAAATGGTAACCACATGTTACTCACGGTAGAATAATTTTGCTTTGGTTGGTTTTATGACAGCATTTACACCAGTATTTTTTGCAACCTTAGTGACCTACATAAGATTTTTGTCTACAAGTACTACTCTTTTTCTTTAAAAACAAAGAATTAACAAAGTAGATTATGACAGGGTCTGTTTTTAACCGTAGCAGCTGGTAATTTGATGGAAACTCCCTAGTAAACTTCAGTGTTTTCAGAGATCTGAAACTCTCTTTCTGCTGTCACAGGACCTTTAAAGATACTTAGGCTTGTTGTTGAAGTTCATTAAGTCATGGGGTGATGGCAATACACATTGCTGTCCCTAATTTCAGCTAAGTTCCCCTAATTCCTACCATCCCAAAGCATTTTCTGGCTTCTCCTCACCTTGCTCTGAAGTGTTTTTTTCTTTGGTTTATAGTGGTTTTTTTACTCAAGATTTGGGAAGAAGGGGGAACATTGTGATGAAACCTTCTTCTGTAAAGTCACTGACACCATTACACCACAATTACAGCTTTGATTTATTTGCGTTTAGGCACAAGCCAACATCAGGTGGTTCTAGATCAGGAAGGAAGAAATGGGGAAGGGAAAGCCACATAAAAGATTTTCTTCTCCCTAGCACTTCCATTCAAGAGTCCCACAAGAAATCACAGATAGATTAGGTCAGCCTTACAAAAATTGTTCTTTAACAACACACAAGTGAAAAAATAAACAAGCCCCAAAGCACTAGGGTATTCAACATCTGAATTATTTTACAGTAGGGATGGAAAAGTAGTAGCAGAATGGCTTTGTGGTTTGGTTGTTTTTTTCAAGACCAAGACAGTTTTGTAAATTTGCATGAGAGCGAACAGAAACCTCTTGATTAGAATTTGTAAATAGAAAACATCCTAAGTGTGCTGTCCCTTTCTTCTCCTGGATCATTACTCTCAAGAAGCCACCTGTAATTCTCTTTGTAAATGATCTGTACTGCATGTGAAAGGGGGAAGGAAGAAAGGAAAAGAAAAAACAAACAAACAAACCAAAACAAACAAAACCCAAACCAAAACAAAAATAAACAAAAAAAGATTTACTGAACAGAACACAGTAAAGTAAGTATTTTTGAAAATGCTTAATTTTTCAGGGAGGGATGTCTCCAGTTTTGGGTTCTCTACTGTGCAGGGAGAGGAAAGTTACAGCTGCTTTAAGCACTACCAGCTCCATTTTACTTCCAAGATGGCAAATGTGCATATTAAACCTACATTTGAACCACAAATATAAGAAACACTAGTGCTAGTATTTCTCGGTGTTTCTCTACGAGTTTGGTGTCTTACATGCAGACGCTTTTTCAATGAAAGACAAAAGAATACCTCGTGAGCAAAGGCTTTCTTTTCCTCATAGTTAAATCAGTCACTGAAATTAAACAAAGGCTTAAGTTCAGGAGTCTGACTTAAGAGTCCTTTTCACTTCTACTACCCTGCACACTAAAATTCTGTCATATTTTTCATTCTTGCTGAACCCTTTTTGCGTGACATTCATTTGCATAAACATTCCCATGGCAATAGCAGGAATAATATTTAGCTCTCTAAACCAGAGTGTTCATCCATACTCCCCAAAAGTACATCAGCTCTCAGTGTGACTGGTCAAGATGCCACTTGAAATTCCTGACTGCTCTCTTACACCCTGGTGGTGAATCTGATCTTGTTGAAGCAGCTTGAGCCAATTTTCAGTTCATGTTTTTTTCATAGGAGTGACTGAAACTCCTGCAGAGGAAAGACTGACCTGCTCCTTTTGCTTTCTCTGGCTCCTTCTCGATGCCTCACTGACTTACCTAGTCCCCTCTTTCTATGCTTCTCCTCATCCCCTGCATCCATTTCTTGCAAAATGCCAGGGAAGTATTCATAAAAATTTTGGACGCACTTAGAGCAGATTTTTAGACCTGCCACGTTCCAGCCATTGGGGCGAAATGTTCTAGACCAGGTGCCCTTCTTGGGATGATTTCTTCCTGAAACTTCTCATTCAAAATACCTTCTTGAGAAAGTTAGGGGGAGAAAGTTGCGCTTTTTTTCCCTGTATTTTTTAAAATATATTACTTTTTAGAAACTTCAGTGTTCTTTTGTTTAGATCAGAGGGAAAGCCTTTGCCAGGGAGCAGCAAGGGCAGGTTCCCTTCCCCTGAGGGAGGGCAAGACAGGAACTGAGGCTGGTGGCAAGGCAGGAGCAGAGCTGGTCAGCACTGGCACAGTGCCACAGCCCCCAGGGGAGGAGAGTAGACCGGGTCCAGTGACTGGAGCCAAGTTTGACGAAAAGTCCAGGTCACAGGCAAGTCTGTAGGGATGAGTCAGGTTTGAGGTCAGGTCGACTTTGCAATTCAGCATCCAGTCCAGAGACAAACACCAAGTCATTGCATATTCCAGTGATCACCAAGCATGTTCACAGTGTGGAGGAAAGTCTGAAGCCAAGCTAGAAAACCAGACCTGAGGGTCTTCTTAAAGAGGTACAAGACTGGTGATTGGACTCCTCAGTTGTCTCTCTCCTC
This sequence comes from Pachyramphus minor, assembly GCA_013397135.1. Classification (NCBI taxonomy): domain Eukaryota; kingdom Metazoa; phylum Chordata; class Aves; order Passeriformes; family Tyrannidae; genus Pachyramphus; species Pachyramphus minor. The sequence goes on along the minus strand of VYXB01009277.1, from coordinate 547,840 downwards.
CCAGTGAGGTTCAGTGCCACCACAATTTTACAACCTTCAATAAAATCTTTGTAAGCCCTATTTTTCCCCGTGTGCAGAGTGAGGATAGTGCCTGTGGTAGCACCCAGCCTGGCACTACAACAGAAGGAGCAAGAGGGACATGGGACCTGTGCAGCAGCCACAGCAGGTATTTCCCTGTCCATTTCTACCACAACATTTTCTGCTGAGCTCCCCTTCAGCTTTAAAGCATCAGGCTGCCATGTACAGGAATCAAGGAAGTTGATGCCCTGCACCACTATCCAGGAGAGATGATGAAATGAGAGGTTCCCTATGGAAATACAGGGCATAACTGCAAAATTAAAACACAAATGGCACTACACTTGCAGAGGAAGCTCAGATTGTACTGTTGCACATGTAGCTTTAAAACCTGACAATTTACAGCTTGCATGTTTATGGGAAGAAAGCACATAATGGCCACAAAGCCCAGTTTTGGCTTGAAATTGTAATACGTATATGCAGCAGAGGCTAAGAGAAAAGAGTTGACTCATTCTTCTTGTGTGAGGAGGGATAAAATGGAAAAGATACCAAATAACACCTAATAAAAAATAGGCAGTGATGCATATAAATTAGATGTTGGGAAGCGGTCTGGTAAAACTTTATTTTTTGGCACTAATAATACACACCGAAGTCTCTCTGAATATTGGAGGGCTTTCTTGACAGAAAACTGAAAACTCCAATTGTAATAAAAGGAAATATTTTTCTGACAGAGCAGTAAAAAGGTGCAACAACAGATGCCCTGATAAATATATCCAGTTGCCACAGGCACCTACAACGCATCCTCTAAACACATTTTTTTGGCTGGTGAAGTGGAAAAGTGGGCAAATCTAGGATTAAAGAAAATTCTATCCCAATTCTAATGTCTGGAGAATGCCTGAATGGTATAAATTGTGTATCTTGGCCATCTCCAAATATATAGGCAGGCACTTGAGGTAATGTGTTAGAACTGCATTTCCTGAGTCAAAACCCAGTTGCAGCCATCATTATACTTGTATTTTTCCATCTAATGTGGTTAGTGACTTGAATTCCTAATGAGAAAAAAAGATAGCAGCAAATAATTAAACACAGAAAGGCTGACGTAAGTCCCACGTGGTAGCAAGTTTTCTCTAATTAGTTAGGTGGAACCATGGAGATACTAAAAGTTAGTTTGTCCCTAAAAACAGAACACACAAAGAAGCAAGCAATCTAGTAAAGCAACTGCCAGTATGACTCTGCATCTTCTGAGCTCTACAGGGGCAGTACCTTGAATTCCACAAATGCAAAGATGTTCATCTGTGTGTAGATATTTTGTGTTCAGCGAGTCCAATTTATCTGACAAAGTGGATGTTTGAAAGATTTAACGGAAATATTCAGAAAGAACAGTTTTTAACCAGTTTTCTGGTTTTGAAAGACTTCCAAGTACTTGGAAGGAGGTATAATTGGTTTGTATGAAACTTTAAAACAATGTTTTTTGTCACAATCGCTTTGGAATATTACAAATCCTTATGGTCAGTCAGAAACATTTTTGTAAAGCTGCTAAGACCACTTTCATGAAGATATGATGTATTTTATTCTCTTTATGTTATACTGTGAGTTGTTTGGACTTCCTTTTTCATCTCAATCCTGTATCAAATTAAAAAACAGGACTGGGGAGACTCATATTAGTTTTATGTATGTAGCTTTTTAGATTCTTTCATAATAAATCCAGATGCATTTTATTATCAAAGAGGAACTGAATGATCAAGGCAGCCCATCCTTTGTCTCATACTTAAAACATGCAAAGAGGAAATATCATAGAGTCATAGAATCATAGAATGGTTTGGATTGATTAAAGATCATTTAGTTCCAACTCCTCTGCCACAGGCAGGGATACCTTTCACTAGACCAGGTTGTTAAGAGCCCCAGCCAGCCTGGCCTTGAACACTGCCAGGGATGGAAGTGTTACATTATGCAGGTTATGTGATCTTCCCTATTTTAAAAGCACTGAGTCTTTCTGGTCTTTATTAACACCACCAGTATAAGATCTGCAACATCTGCTTATTGACTTCCCCAGCATCCTTGCAGTAGAGAAGGCTTGTACTTTCAAAAGGAGGGATTGCATTGCACACTGGAAGGCATTTCTGATTGACAAAGTTCTACTGATTATTGATTGCATTCATTCCTTTCCTCATCTTGTAGAAGATGATTTGTCACATGAGGGAGAAAGACCTAAGGAAAAAATGGGACTATGTAACCATGTTGCAGGTACAAACCCTTTCATTCTTGACATTGCTCTCTTTGATCATATACAGAAAGAGAGAGAACAACCTAGACCAGCATGATAAATGTCCTTATCCCAATAGGTATGGGTAGAGCAGAAAGTATGACTTCCAGTTGAGAAAAACTTTGTCCTACGTCAGCACATGTGTACATGTGGTCAAAGGGTGACTGCTCCAAAAATTTGCTTGGCATCACCTGTTTTAAAATAGCAAGTATAAGAATGCCTAAGCTGTTGCAAAAGTGCCAACCTATCTAAATAGAAATTATCATGTCTGAGTGTTTCAATATAGTAAGGTGAATATATAACAAAATATGAAATTCTAAACATCATGTGAGGCAGGGGCTTTCCTGCTGTCAGATCACTGTAAGGAACTTTTAAAAGATTTAATATTAAATTTTCACTTTTCTTTTCCTTAGATGTCCTAACTGGGCAGCATTCAGTTCCAAAAGTGCCTGGTTTTGGTACAAATGACTCATAAATAAAAACTTACTGTAGAAGTTTTAAAGCTGGCGTGTAGTTTTCCACAAAGCAAAATCATAAAGAGCTTACTCTCAAAGTGGTGCTGCAAATACTGGAGTAAATATACGGGGTGACTGGAGGAAGTAGGATGGAAGACCACCTCAGGGCAGAAAGCTAAATTTAAAAGGGGGGTGGTGGGTTTTTTTTTGGTTTGGGTTGGGGTTTTTTTTTGTTTGTTTGTTTTGGGGTTTGGGGTTTTTTTTTTGCTTCTATATTGCTTCTTTTAAAGGCAATCTGTCCAAAAGTGCTCAAAAGTCACATTCAATCCAAACTAATTCAAATTTAAAATATTTACATTCCTTTGTTACTGTTTGAATCACAGACGCAAACCTTGGATCACGGACACCTGTGGTGAGAGGTGCAAGCAGGAATGTGGCAGACTGGTCAATAAGAAAACCTTAGTGATAGGCAATGAGATTTTGCTGCTTTATGATAATAACTGAGGACTGGAAACAAGCCTTTGTATAATTTCAGATTTTCCACATTTCAGACTTTTCCAGCCAGTTTATGGTTTCTGTACTCTGTGTTCTGCTAAAAATAACAATAATTACCTCCCACTGATTTTAATCCACCAAAGGCAGGAGAAGTTGGAGTCCTTCTGCAGGCAGACTGCAGGGAGTTGCCAAATTTTTAGCTGCCATTTGGTCTAACTTGCAGAGAATAGAGCTATACCTGAGATTTATGGAGTTGTGCTTCTTAACCAAGCTAAGCACTGTCATCAAGACACTGAAAACACCAACAAGAATGGGAGGTTATAGGAGAAATAATGACAAGTCTTGCACTACAACAGTCTTGCATGCAAGTGATGAACTGAAGTTAGGATGAGAGCAACAGTAAGGAAGACTGGCTTTGTTTTTTGTGGTGTCCAACAGTGGCCTCCCTTTGGGATTTTGTCCTTCCTGTGCTCAGCTTTGACAAATGTCACAAACCTTTCTGACAGCTGGGAGCCCACAGATGTCTGTCCCAGCCACAGTTTATGGAGCCCACTGGAGACAACCCCACGTAGCCCTCTGTCTGTATCACAGCGGGCTGCCCCTTCTCTGCTTCTCATTAGCTGCTGCCAACCATTCATGTTTTCTGCTTCTTAAAAACCACAGCTGAAACCTTGTTTTGGTGAACTAAGATAAAGTCAATGTAGCGTGGTTCCATCCTTCCTGCCACTGTTAGTCTGGCCAGACATGGAAACACCTGTCCCCCTTCATGTGTCAGCAAGCCTTTGGAAAATAACCCCACTGACCTCAAACTTGAAAAAGACAAGGATTCAGGGAGCAAATTCTCTTTCCAGTTAAATGGAGCGAATTACTCATATTCTCAGCTTTTATATTTACTGATCTGTCAGCATATTAACATTTTGGAAATACACTATGTAACCTTTCACCCATTCTTTGAAATAAATTATGTACACAGTGCAAAATAAAGCCTGTTTTCTCCAGGTAAGACATCAGTCGCCCGTGAAAAACCTAGAAAACTTAGAAAATTTAGAAAAATTTCTAAATTTCCTGCAGGCAATTTGCAATAGTCAGTAAGAACATAAAATAGTAAGGACAAAAAAACTACATGCTGTGGACCAAACTTAGTGAAATACTTAAGTGACTGCAGAAAAAAAAATTGCTTTTATGAAAATGAATTGAGAAAAAACATTCTAAAATTTAATAATTTAAAAAGATAATGTGATGAATTATTGTCAACCTGCAGATCTTGTCTGGGAGCCCGGACAGTCAGTGGTTGACTAGTGGATGACTAGTAGTCCACAAACTTTGCTTGGGAATCACTTTTCCAAACTGTAAATGAAATTATGACAACTTATAACTCCAATTTGGCTTCTTTATGAAAGGCAGAAATATGATATTATTATGCAATTATTCTCACGTTGTTTGGTTGGTTTGGTTTTCTTGGGGCTTTTTTATGTCTAAGGGCAACTGACATTTTGGTTTTTTCCCTGATGGAGGAGTGTGAATGAGAGCAGTGTCTGCAGCTAAGACTAGTATTGGTTTACTTGGATATGGAAATACTGATGGGCTTGACTTTCCTTTGAAACCTGAAGAATGCTAAGTCAGCATTGTAACATCTGTGCCTCTACTCACGTTTTGAACAAACTTTGTTTTGGATTCGTTTTCCACTTTAAAGTTCATGTTACAAGATAGGTGCTCCTGCCTCTTTTTTCTCCATTTTGTTATAAATAAACAATTTTCAGCATCATATAAAGTTCACTGAGTTTATAGTTCTATTTTCTTCATTTGGTTGGCCTGCCTCCAGAAAAGTTCTTGAATTTAGGTGTATTCTTTCAGAATGAATGGACTTTCCTGTCCAGACTGATGCCATTTGTTCCTCAAAAAGCCCAAAGTGATTCCTGTAAGGACATCTTTCCTCTTTCATCTCATGATGTGTAGCCTCATGTTATCACCCTGAAAAGCTCTCATTCCTAGGGAAGACTTTCCTTGGCTCTAATAATAATTCTAATATAGTACTTTTCTATTCTAGGGTAATTAAATACTGATGACTAAGGGTATAGATTTTTGTAAGTTTTGGTACTGAATGGTATTGGAATTCAGGTATCATAAGCAGAGAGAATTTCTTCACTGCCACTTGCACCCTTGTGCAACAAGACCAGAAGATCTGTTTTCTGAATGAAGGTATTAGTTACTCTTATTCATAAGTGACACCCTGTGCCTTATGAACCTGCACAGCAGATGTAATCTGTTCTGAGACTGCAGGAAAGCTTATGTGCTGGGTAAGAGAGAAATGCAGCTGTACTCTTCAGGATGCCCTCCTAAATAAAGGCATGAGCTTTGAAGCCCATCTGCTTAGCAGCCTTCCAGGGCTTCTTCCACAAGAATATAACAGCTTTGCTGCCCCAAATAGCTTCAGAAGACAGGATCTAGCAGTTTTGGTCCAGCCACATGAAAGATTTTTCCCAATCTACTCTAATCACAGTATAAATCTGTAGAGTTTGGTTTTGCCATCAAATCTGGTGTCCACTGGATTTTGACTATCTGTTCTCTAGTTTTCTGCCCTCATCTAGTGTGATTTTAAACACAGGACTTTAAAAAAAAAAAAAAAAGAAAGAAAAGAAAGGGAGAAAACAACCATTTGGAGACAATGTCATGAAACGAAGAAAACATCTACTAATTAAATAACACCAGAAGAGGAGTATCAGACATTAAAAAGGATACCTTTGAAAATTTTCCATCCTTATTGTCGAATCAGTATACATGGTCCAGAACTTATTTAGATAGTTCTGATTGGTACCTAGTGAAGTAAGGTATGTTTTTAGAAGCTATTCCAGCAGCCAGGTCAAATATGAAGTCACATATGCAGACTGGATGGACAAAGACAGCTGTCCAAGACTTCTGCAGACTTATGAATGCTAAAGCCTTAACCTGCCAACTCGGCTGGGCATTTCAACACCATTGCCATGAAGGTATCAGCAACTTCTTTAGTGAAGGCTGTAGTTTTTGGCAGAATGTAAATGAGCACAAAACCTTTTTTAGCTTTGGCTCTGGGTTTTCTCTCACGTGAGTACTTATTTATCGGTCTTGATTTACATGAAGCACCATTTCTGGATAAGAGATTGGAAATAATGGTACGTGCAGTGCCAGCTGTAATCTGCTAATTAACCCAGTGCCTCAAGGTGAATAGCCCAGGGCATATGGTGCCAGCCAACCTGATCTCTACCCTTACTATTATGTCTTTGTATAGTACAGGTAGTTCATTAGTTTCAGGAGAAGCTCATTTTTATTTGTTGTTTCACAGCAATGCACAGAACTCAGGGCCAGTCGTTCAAACATGAACAGGGTGAATGATAAGCACAAATATATTTGTAGAACTGAAGACAATTTTTAGTTAATGCATTCAACTGCTTGACAGGTGATGATAAACAGAAAACAGAAATTACACAGACCAGCCTCACCAGCAACATGTGTGCCCTGAGTCGTTCAGCAGTCAGTAGATAAAAGTGGTGTTGGTAACCACTGTTTACCTGTCTCATAACATACTGTCAGCCAAAAATTAGTAAGCAGGGTTTTTTTCTGCAAATGTCTCTGGAAGGCATCGAGCAGATAAGCATGACAGGAACAGAATGTAATTTAAATTCAAGCATAGTGGAAAGATTCCACAGGATTTTGATGTTGTTGAATGAGTCCTCTTGTAAACAGCCTTCTAAATGAGGCAGATGCCATATAGCATGGTTAGAAGGTCTTGTTTTCCTCCTTAGGCTAAATTTAAGTACCCTCAGCCTCTACTCCTTCCCTCCAACAAGGGCGAGTGCTGCATAGCCCACTGCTCAGTCTGGTTCTCCATCTCTCATAATTGCACCATTATAACTCATAAGGAACCCATTAATGGGAAAGAGGTTTTGAAACCGAGGCCTTTCTTTTCAGAACCCTGATCTAGGAATGCTTTAATGGTATATGCCAGCTCAAGAATCAGATTAATTTTGGTTCTGGGAATCAAACCACAGCCTCTGAAAAACAATGGAATTCAGGAATTCATGGCTTGTTCCAGAAACTTAAGCAACAACCTTAGTTTTTTGCTAAAAGAAGGCTAATAAGATTTGATGTAACATCAGAGGAGCTAATTCAAAACTAATAACAATACTTGTTTTTTGGACACTTCATAATTTTCCTTCCTAGGGCCTTCTTTTGAAATATGCTACAGGCAGATGTCCTGCTTAACAGGAGACCCCTCATATTCTTCCAATTTCCAGCTATGCTTAAGCATTTACTGATTGAGAACATTTCAACCATTAGGCAAAGAATCCTCTCTTTCTGTGTGGGATGCCAGATGTCAGCTGCAATATGGTCTGCAGAGACACACACACTGTCTTAAGGGTACCTGGGCAGTAGGACGATGGGCTTCTAATTTCTGCCTTATTTGAAACAGCACTGTCCCTATTCAGAAGTAAAGAAATAATGAGCTGTGTACAAAGGGTGTTAACGTGCAGAGTGGCAGAGGAGAACTAGTTTTCACTGTACCAGCAGAAGAATTACCATGAACAATATGTGGAACCAAAAGCAGCAACAACCATGCCACAATCTTAAGGGAATGGACACTTCAGAATGTGATTGGATTTGTATTTCAAGTTTAATAGAATTCACTATAAAAATATTTGCTCCCATCACTGTAAATATAGATATAAGAAGTCGGAAGCTGCTTTGATTTATATAAGCAGCCAGGAAATACCAGAAGCCTAAATCATTCCAGTTTGTTCTAGGATCTTACATTGCCATCCTGATAAGGGCTGGAAGCTAAGTGCATGGAGAAAACGATTACACCAACCCATATCCTTTAAAAAGAAGCAGGTTTAAAAACAAAGTTAAAAAAATAGTGGGGGAAAAAAGTGAGAAAAATTACTAGATTCCTGAAAGGAACTGGTACTGGAATTCATGTCCTGTTTGCAGTATCTGCTGTGATCTTCAGCCTCTATAGCTTCCTCCTTGTACCTTGCCCAAGGTGTAGCTGTATACAGCCAAAACAAAGCCAGCTCTGTGTGCCTCTCCATGTACAGCATTAGAAAGAAGAACACAAGCTGTAAAGGAAGTTGTTTTAAGAACAAGTTTTGTGATTATACATTAATTACTAGTGAATCAGTTGGTCTTTGTCCAAATCTGTGTAAATCTAAAATCAGTAAGTTGGTTAAAAAAATATTTTACAATCCTAGGAAGTTAAAGGCACTGAAATCGCCATAAATAAATGTTAAGGAGTAAAACTAGATGTTGAAAAACAGACTCCCCAGATATGTTGGAAAAGAGCCTATAAAAGCCTTCAAAAGAATTTTCTTCAAAACACTATGAAAGTTAACAGGAAACGCTCTATAGGAGATTTGATGATAATTATAAAGATGTTGTTTGGTACTTTCTGAATAATGTGTTCCCGTGTTTAAAAAAAGCAATACTGACAGTTGGCAACAACCCAAAAAGAAATGATCAGAGCAGAAACAAATATATGCTAAGGAGTGAGTTCAGATTAGCAATAATTTATGTTGAACAGTGGTTTAGCAGTAGACTAACATAACTGTACCCTGCACTGAGTATTTAGTAGATGAGAACTAATTCCATAGGCTTGGTTGGATGAAGTATGACTGCACATATGATTGATCCTAATGCAGGCCAGTATAAACACTGGTAAGAAAACCCATCTTTGCCCTTTTTTGCTGGAGTCTTTATCCTCCTGATCATCAACAGATGTTTTAAGACTTCATTACATATTATTTGGTATTCATTTACCTTGTGGCTCTTCCAGTTGCAACAGCATAGTTCTCTTCCCTTTACTTCTCACCAGACCAGTACTGGTCCATTAGACTCACCAGAGGTTTGTAGTTCTGTATCTGTTGTATTTCCAATTTCACTGTTTTTCTTTCCTGTTTTTTTTCTATTTTCTTTTTTTTTCTTTTTAATTTCAGTGATGAGCATGGGGCTCTTGACTTAAGTTTCTGTTTTCCTATGACTCCTTGAGATGTATTTCAGCCACCACTTAGCTGCTGGGAATAGAGAACCCATCCCAATCAAGCAAACCTTCCTTGCACCCACAGTGACACCCGTTTCAGAGTCTCCTACCTGACCACTGGGGGCTGAAGCGAATCACCACAAGCATCTTTCCTGTGTAGCTCATTCCTCAGTGTTTCATTTTAGAGACCCTATTCCTCTTCTATTCTGTGATTCTGCTGGTGAAAAACTCCCCTGTATTCCCTATGGGACTGCCAAAGAAGCTGGTGTCTTCCCACCAGAAGCTACATGGGGACCTTTACAAGCAAGCACAACCTCCTGTTATCACAAAGTCTACACTGAAAATCCATGGAAAGGGAAAATCCTCCTGTTGGAGTCTGTGAGGAGGAACCTCTTCTCCGGGTCCTGTGACTAAAGTTACAATATAACTTTGCTCCTAAGAATCCTATCAGGGTATTGATCCTTAATATCCAGAAAATGGAGGAAAAGTGCTTCCTGATCCCGTTATGTAATTTGTTGTCATTTGATGTAATTAATTCTTTGCAAGATAATAAAGGAGTCTTTCTGGTTTTCTTCATTTCCACTGAGGCCAGTGATAAGTGGCATGTTTAGAGGCAAATTCCTGTAGTCCTTTTCCTTTCCCTCTTTTCTCATACATTCTTACCCATTCTCTCAGTTTCCAGTCTTTAGACCTCTTTCTGAGTCTGTGTGTCTTTAGAGTTTCATCATCATGGCTTGGCTTTGCGAATGAAGATTTCGAAGGGCTCTACCCTGTCTTGAGAGTAACTGACACAAATACAACACAAATACATGGGAACTGCTGGTTCTGAAACACGATTACATAATCTAGTATTGCAGATGATGACCCATCTCCAGCTCCTCTTGAAGAAAACTGAGACATCACGAATTCCTGTTTTGTCATTCTGTTTAACTGCTAGTATGATTTATGGGATGCTTTCAATAACCCATCCATGGTATTGCTAGGATTTTGGTTTCTGAGACTTCTGTTTTTCCAAAACCCAGAGGTATGCACAAAGGCAGTGTTTCTGTTCTTCCTAGAAATCCATGAGAGACTTATCTGTCCCCAGTCCTGAGCTGAATGCTTGATGTCCAGTGCTATTTACTCACTGAGTGGTTTAAGAGTCAACCCCCTTTCATCCTTCAACCCCTACTCAAGAAGACTCGGTGGTCGGCAGGATTGCATTTTTACTCCAGAAATTGTTTTTTATTTGCCTGTTTGTGCATTTTTCCAGAATGAATTTTTATCTGACTGTGCAATGAACAGTTTCCAATCCCATCTTTCTTTAGTTTCCTCTCACTTCTCTTTAGTCTTAACATTGTTAAATATTTTTGCAACCAGAAGGTATTTTTGGAGTGAATATACTGCCATGACTCTCTGTTTTCAATGGCAACGCTCAGTTCTGGCTGCCACGAACAGACACAAGATGCCATGTAAAACTGCAAGTTGATTTTTAAAAAATATGATTATATAATGTTGTACCATTCCTTTTGGTTGAAATTCCAGGAAAGTAGAGATCAGGATTTTGTATTGCCTACTCTAAACAGTAAGCATGTTTTAAATTCAGTTCAAGACTAAAAACCTATACTAATACAATAATAGTGTTCAAATTTTAAAGCTTCTTGGCAGGAGGGGTACTGAAAAAATGTCAGCTTCACCCTTTGACAGCATTGGCAATCACTCTTTAAAATCTTCTATAATACTATAATTACCCCAAATATTTGGTTTAAACACTTTTAAGCTAACTAGCCATGCCAGCTGTACGTAAGATCTCAGTTGAGAGTTGATTTTGGTCTGCAGTCAGGTCAGAGAGCACCCATGACTTACTACCTGCATACGTTTAAATTCCCCAGACATCAGATTGAGACCACAAAATGGAGGAAAGTAAGGCTAATTTGTTGACTGTCATGAAGAAAGATGATTTCTGGAACAGAATCACAGAAACCACATCCTAATACTAACAGACTAGGAGAGCTATTTGCCAACACAATTTGTGTGAATTGAGTATTAGGTAACACAGAAGGACAGAGGACAAAGGGAGAAATAAGAAATGGCGCCATCTCTGTGCCCCCGAAACCCAGAGGAAGCCATGCCAATGGAAAGCTTCCACACTCCTGAGAAAACAAGTGCTTGCTGGAGCTTGGCTCCTGGCTCCTCAGTTGCTTCTAAGACTCTTACAGCTGCTTCAGATCTTGCCACTGTGCCATGATCTTTACACACAATTGATTAAATTTCAAATTAAATGTTGTTAGAGGCTTAATCAAAGCTACATCCTTTTGTAGCTGTGGCATCCATTCTGAGACCTCAAGCCTAAATATTTCACTTTGAACACTCTGTTTCTGTTTCCTCAGTAAGAAAACAAGTTGGGTTTAAGGAGCGGAAGCAGAACAAGCTGAGTCTTAAAGCTTAACATCTCTTTCAAACTGCTTACAAGGAGATAACTTGTTTTCCAGATTCATCCCTGAGGTTATTCTGCTGACACCAGAAGCTATTAAGAAAACATCCCCAGGCTCTGTGAACAACATATGCACTTGCTGAGCAGAGCAAGAAATAGTAGCAATTAAAGCCAGTAGAAGGCCTGGAATCTGATTTTAGTTGATTATAGAATAAGATCTCATTTCCTTGAAGTGAAGGTTCTTATCTTCTATTGAATTTGGATCTTCAAAGACTAAATAGCTCTCTATAAGAAAAGAGGGATATTTCATAAGAGGCATTTCTGAACATTACATTTTCACCTGAACAGAAAGACCCTTTCTAAGCAGTAAAGACGAGATTTTACGTGTAATCCTATTGAAGGTTCAAATGTGTACATTTGAAAAATTACAACTTTTTAAAGGAAAAAAACCCACAGATTATTTTATTATCAAAACCAAACCATGGAAAAAGACTAGCAATTGTATAAAACAATATTTATGGTAACCCCACAATAACAACCTTTGTCTTTCCCAGGTCACCCATATGAATTAAATCTAGCACAGAATACTAGGAAAGACAGAGCCAGTCTAGAAATGATGGGACGTGACAAAGCCCGTGTGCATAAGACCTTGTTTCAGAACATTTGGTTGCAGCATAGTCCATGTTTTTGGGGTATCTACACATTGGATGTTTAGGGGGGGAAGTTGGTTGATTTGAATAACAAAAAATCCTTTGAATTGTAGTATTGTTCAAGAATTGTATCAGCCAGTCACCCATAGACAGACAGAATATAAATAGTTCCATATTCTAGCTTAAATGAACAAATATTTTAAAAGAGCCTTTACCTTTATGCTCAAAGATAAAAGCAAAGGCATGTATTATATCTCTTTAATAGTATAATTTCCTCTTTCCTGGTTAGAATTTCCCTAATCTTCCACAAGACCTTTAAGCTATTGACTTTTTGCATGGTTTCCACTTTTGCCAAGCAAAACAACACAAACCAAATCCCTTACAGCAGACATGATCTTCTCATACCAACCTGCCTCTTTCTGTCCATGACATTGCATATTTTAGTGACATTTACTGTGACCATCTTACCAAGCTGATGTCAGTATGTGCTGCCAACACTCTTCTTCTTGCCATTGCCATAGCAAAATGCTCTCAAATTATTCAAACCAAAAGAAAAAAACTCCAAAAGAAAAAACTCCATGGAAACCACCTACTGTGTTTCAGTCACTTGAGGCAATGTGAAAGGAAGGAAAGATAACTCTTTGCATGGAGATGCATCAGCTGCTAATAGCTCTAATAAAAGTGGGCTACAGAGACTGTTCCTGCAGATCTTATGATGAAAGTCTAGATGTTCATCAGAGAAACCTTCTTTGAAATGCATCTTATATTTACAATGAATTTTATGAATGTGTGTTGGCAGAGGACTTGTTGTGGACTAAGAAGGTTCTACTGTGTAAAAATATCTGTAATAATGACATGCTCTTACTTTGTCAGAGCACTTTCTATATTTGGTTTTTTTAAATCCATACAACATTTGAAGGGAGTTTGTAGAGGATTATCCATGCTCAGTGTGGTTTATTTAAGACTGAGAATGCTGAGCTTGTAGCATTGCAGGTGAAATAACGTTCAGAGACCTGGATTATTGCTACACTTCACAGAAGACTTGCAAAAAAAAGTTTCATTAGGTAAGGAAATAAGGGGGGGAAAGGCATTATACGCACACAAAAGTGCATTTTAAAGAGATACAGCAGCTGCTTTTTGAACCTGACACGTTTTCTTTCTGGGTGCAAACTGGCTGCAATTTTTAAATGTTAAAATCTTGTTCTTTTTATATTGTTGTCTCATGAAAATAAGGTCTATATTGTCTTCTGATGCTCCATTGCAAGCTGACAGAATTCTATTGAAGCAACAAAATAAAATGCACCTTCTTTGTAATAGGGTAGGAAAAACTTCCCAAGAGAAGCGGCTTAATAATGACAGCTGGGTTGGAGCTTGCACCAGTGCTAACTGCAGCAAGTGGCTCCTTTGACTTAGACAAATTAAATTGAAACTGAAGTTGCTATGAAACTACATGTTGCAGTAGCAAAACATATTTACTTAGATGAAGGCAGGAAGGAATGGCAAGGAAACTTAGATCTGACTTGTTTTCCACAAAGGCATAATAAAAAAATCATTTAACTGGGCCTCCAGACGACTATTAAAATCAATTAAAGCTACCTACAAAACTATTGGACTTGCCAGCCTGAATGTGGGAAATAAACCCGGATCATGTGGTCTGCTAGTGCCATCTATTGCAGGCAGGGAAAACTACAGATACCATAGGTAGGAGTTGCCTATTTTCTCCTTAAGATATGAGAAATGCTCTTTCTGCATTGCCATACTAATTACAAAAATGTAGCCAAAGCGCATTAAATCCCTTCTGGTTTTTTTATAAAATACAGCAAATATTATTATTTATGTGTGTTTCAGCAACATAGAGGACTCAAACCACTGTCAGGCTTCATCATGCCAATACTGTTTATATTGGCATGTGCTGACCATATGAGCACGTGCACACACACAAATGCAGTGAAAGATGGACCCAACTGTGATGGGTTTAGTCAAAGCTACAGAGATCTTATAAATTAAAACCTATAGCTACTTCCCTACATTATTTTGAATTTCTCCCAAATAGAGGAACCTTAGCTCTGTTCTGCTTGAAACTTTTGCAACAAGGACAAAATAATAAATCCCTTGCCTTCAAGACTATTTTACTACTGTCAAACATATGCTGCTGTCACACACGAGGCAGTGTGCAAACAGAGCAGATCAGAAATTAAAATTCAGAAGACCTCGTGAGAAAATCCAAAGGTGCTGATGGGGCACATGGTGATCGCTGGCTTAGCACACAGGGGAAAGAAAAGCAGTGCAGTCCTAAGGCAAAGCTGGTTTTAGGTATTTTGAGCTGATTGTGCTTCATCCTTACATGACATGATCTGGAACTGTGACAGAGGCCACCCCAGTGGTATTTCATCAGCAGATCAAGCTGCACAACCTAGAAAAATGAGCCTTTGCACTTTTGGAAGGGAATGATTTAACATAACCACTAAAAATAACAGCAACTATCACGTGATTTACTGTAGTTTTCGCAAAAAGAATTTCTCAATCGCTCCTGATGGGCTGACAAATAGAAAACATCCTGCAGAGCAGATGATGAAAATATTTCTAGTATAGGTTCCAAGAAAAAATAGCTATTTCTTGTTGCTAAGAAATGGGAAAATATAGAAAAAGGCCTGTAGCAAAGGAACAGAAATTTATGTGACATTATCCGTGCGAACCTGTAGAGATCACTAAAAAAAATGAAAGGGTATTAACTAACAAGAGTCAGCCAAGCTAAAATAGTACACCTTGCTAGAATAATACTTTTTTGCAATTCCTTGCAACTTGTCAACTCCCATTTCAACTGAAAAAGTAAATAAGCTCTTGACTGCAAATCTGCCTGGAGCCAGAGAATAATCAGTGTTTTCAATAGTTGTTCACTGCACAAATAAAAAGGAAATAATCCATTGTCTCTGTCTGCATGTGGCTGCATGCTGATGTTTTTGGCCTAACAAATTTAATAAAAGGTACACTGTTGGCAATGTATTCTTTTAGTCATGAGTATAGCTCTCATTAAAATGTATCCTAATAAAGCTCGGAAAAAGGTGAAGGATTTCACAGAATCCCAGAATATGCTGAGTTGGAAAGGACCCACAAGGATCATCGAGTCCAGCTCCCAGCCCTGCACAGGACAGTCCTCAAGAGTTACACCATGTGTACTTCATTCAGTAGTTCTTCAGTACTTGAATTAACACATTCATTTTAGCCAACAAGATTATATTGATTCAGCCTGAACATTTTTTTTCCCCTTTAGGATACTGTAATCACTGTAAAGGTTGATTATCATTTGAAATAACAACTTCAATCTTCTTATAATTTAGTTCGTGAAATCTAGGAATAAAAAAAATAGAAGAACAATATACATTGTACAAAGAAATATGGTCTTTTCTTAACATGGTCTTCAAAATAACAGGATGTTACTTTTTATGGTTGGTACACATTCTCTTTTGAGTATTTCTGATCTTCTCTTGAAAGAATGTGTGTCCCTTGCAGGATACCTAATCAGCAAGACATAGGTGCTTTATTTAGTCAGTACTAGATTTGATTTTTAATTTGATTGTAGCTATAAACCTCTGAAAGATAACCTGATTACTGTGGAAAGTAAATCTGCCAGTCAAAAACATTTTTACTATTTGGAAGAACTTATAAGGAAAACGTTGACTCTTTATGTTGTGAAGCAGCTGAATTTAATACAGTTTAAAATACACATTAAAGGAAATATCAACAGATGACTAATCTTGAGACATCACTGTCCAAAAAACGTATTAGTTTTATTTTGTGGAAAATTAGCAACTGAAAATCATCAATATTTCTGCATAAACTGTGACAGAGCATGGCAAATGTAATTTTCAGAGAACTTAATTGACAGCCAAGTGGCTAATGCACTGAATGGAGGTAGCAGATCAGTCCACAAAAGAACTTTTTGCCTGCAGATACCTTTAACATCCAACTCCACAATTAGCTCCTTTCCCAGTTTTTCATTACAGAAGTAAGTCTATAGCAGCAAACACACCATATCTTCACTACAGATGCTCTCCAGGGTTTTTCTTTTCTTCAGCTTTATATATATAATATTCATACACATAGGACCAAACAGCTGAAACCTATTGGTGCCTCTTCTTGTTTTCCATTCATTTCCAAAGACTTTTTGGAGACCTTCTTCATTCCATTATTGTAGGTTAAAACACAGGCTGGAAACTTCTGCTCTGTGTTAACCAAATTGCAGTAACATTTCTCTTCACTATGGTGTGCATAAATGTAAATTGACTTTCTATTCCCACTTTAGTTTTAAGTTTCCTGTGGCCAGCAGTGCGTAAAAGGGAAAAAAGGTAGATTCTTACATATTGCAGTGATGATTAGAAAACACCTTTTCAAGCAATATAGTTTAAACTTCTCCTAGTATTTGTACTTGTATACAATGCCCAGTATCAGAAACACGTAGCATAGTGTTACCATCTACTAACTTTAAATTTCTAGTCCTGAAACAAAGATGCCCCTTCTGCTCTCAACATCTTCCATAGCCCTTGCAACTTAACAGAGTAGGAATTCAGCCTTAGTGATTTCTGTTGCCTTTAGACTCTCCTAACTGCTTGCAAAAATGTACTTTATCAAGTTTAAAACTAATGTTACTAATTAGACTACAGCAAATTATAAAGTATGGACATGTCCAACAGGGAATATCTGAGGAGATCAAGTCCTTGAGTGACTTTGCAGTGCTTCTAGAGATTGCTTCTATTACAGTATTTTTCATATAACAAACCATATAAAAAATACAAAATATTACAAAAAGGCTGCAGGAACATTCCTGTGTGTTTTCAAAATCTTTTAGTGGATGCTGTTATAGATGTTGCAGAGTTAATGGCATGGGTTTTTAGTACAATTTATCAACCCCTGCCCCTCTGCAACATTTTCTATAAGTAAAAAGAAACCTAGAATATTCATAGATATAAAAATTGTTTTTTTTCATATCAGGAGTCTTCATGTATTTCTGTTGATATCCTCAAAGAAAATCTCTAAAAGAAAAATAAAACAAGATCATATTAAGATAAATTAATTTTACAGTTCAAAACAAAACAAAAGAAAAAAGTTTTAAGTGAAATAAATCCTATATGAAATTTTTTTTTAAAGGGATGATTTTTCTTAATTTTTCCTATTTTTCTTAATTCCATCATTTTCTCTTATTTATTATGTTCACAATATTTATATACAGTTAAACTTTGAGTGCTTAATACTGTGATCAGAAGTAAAATTATCAACTAAAATTTGTTGGTGAGTATTCTGAAGACTACAGCATTGTCCTGCAAATACCCATCTCCAAGGGAAGAGTCTGACTTTTGATAAAAGAGATGCCATCATATGTGCAGGCGTCAGAGTGATGGACTAGCAATAAACACCTCTCCACAAAATGGGGCATTAAATGACCCATGCATTTCTGAATGGCACTTCAATAATTCTATCAGTTTTAGAAGGCAATCATATACCTTTAAGATAATGCATTGTGTAATTTTGAACAATTACTTTAAAAAAAAAAACAAAACAAAGTGCTTTTTTCTATTGAACCTAGGGGGGTGTATTATTATTTAAAAAGGAAAAATCCTATAGCCATGGTCTATTCAGTACTAAGTCAAAACTAAACAGATATAAAAATGTTTGCTGTTGGTTAGTAAAATATATGTTAACTCTGAATTCATTTGCAAATTCATTTCTGTACATGCTTAGAAAGGTACGTGCATATTATCTATATAATATTAACTACTTCCATGCTGTGAAGAAGGAAGTGAATTAATGACAAAGCTTTACATGATCTGATGTCAAACTTTGGTTTTACGCCAGAGGACATAGAGGGTTCTCATTATTTTTCCACCCTTCCACCTCCACAAATTCTGGATACTATTTTCAGCAATTTATCACAGCATCAATTTGTTCTCATATTCTAAACTTATGCACATACTTACTTGGATCTAGTTTTCAACTTTCTGGGACTTGTGTGAGGCAATGCTATAAATGAAAGACCTACATATGGGGTATGAGATCTACAGTGATTACAAGTGAGTCAGTTCATCTTTGTGACTGTGGTAAAAAGCAGCAGTTCTCAGAAAGCAACAAGAGCTGGCAAGGCAAAGCTTGGGAAAGTAAGTTCAAGGCGTGCCTTTCATCAGTCACATAAAAGTGTTTTCTTTTAACTAATCTAGCATTTGCTCTTCCTTAAATTCAGGCTTGATGCATCACCAAATCCAGCTACCCAAACCAGAATGTCTTTGTGTCAATAATTTCCCAAAAATTATTTGATATTTTTTGGACTGTGAGGGAATGTCAAGCAAAACGTGTAATATCTAAAATGAAAGTAAACATCCATTGTTGAAATGCATTATATAAGAACCCTCAGGTAGAAAGAAATGCAGTTCTGGTTGCATCATTTATTTTTTTATTACATCAAGTTTAGATGGCCTCTTTCTCAAAAAGATTGGTAAATAAGTAGAATATACTAATTTACTGAATAATTGTCCACACCAGACACCTATTAAACTATTAAACTGAATTTTATGTTTTAAAAATAAGGGGAAGAATACTCATTACATAGACAGAAATCCGTTCTGACATTGGTAAAATTTGTTTCGTACAGCTTCGGTGTATCTGTCTGACATGAAGAATGGTAATTTTCAATTACATTTGTTGTTATACAATTCATAGCACTTAGTCACTGCTAAAATATGTAGATACCAACCTGAAAATCTCTAATGAACGTTAAAAAGAAGAAGATAAAACCAAAGGCCACCGTCCATTCACAGATTGCACTCATAAAATGATAAGTATAATCCTGATGGAATCAGACATAAAACAAATTTTCAAATAAAACAGCTAAAAAAATTACATGTGGAATGCTATAGACATTTCTTTCTGTAAACTCAACAAATATTATGAGACTTATGACTCATCATTCCAATACCCTGTTGTATAAAAGTCAATTCAGATTTAGTTTTTACAGAATGGTAAGTGCATCTCAAGTTAAAAAAAACCCAAAAAACAAAAAACAAAAACAAACGAAACCTCAAGATATTACTAATATTGTCTAACTTGCAAAGATTTATCTCTTGGCTGCCTTGCCACTGTTTGGTTGAAGTACATTTGCCAGTACATTTGTTTTTATTAGGCTCTTCAAGCATATTACACTCTTTGCATTATTTAACCTGGTTTTTAATACTTCCTTGTGGCAAAGTTATTATTCTGAGAACACTGAAATCAATTAAAGTACCTAATATTGATTTTAGTGTGCTTCAGGTCAGACCCAAAATATTTATGGCAGTAATAAAGACTATTTAATAAAGAATTGTAAAAAAGCTGAGAAAACCAATGTTGTAGAAAAACCTCAGAAACTTCAGAGTCAAATTGGCCTACTTTTGTTTCATGTGTAAAGTTCATTTTAAAGAAACTGAGGAAGTAGAACAACTGATTTCCAGAATATCTTTTTTTTTTTTTTTTTTTTACAGTGGGAAAGTTTCAAATGCTTGGTTAAAATGAAAGTCTAACTCTCTAAAGACTGAACCCTCCATTGCAAGTTTCCTTACCCAAGCCACATACATTTTTCCAATGAAAAGTAAACAGCATTGCACAAATCTTTTCATTATAATGCACTATTTAAAGTCTCTAAAATGTCTGCAATGCTAGACACTTTTAGGGTGTCATGTCAATATGACAGGGGGTAAGTTGGCTACCAAATAAGATTTTACCTTTTCACCTGGAGTCCAATCAATTTTTGTCATGGAAACTTGAGAAGCGAACACAATCACTGGGAAAAACAGTGTAAAGGAAAACCATAAAATTTTAGTGAGTAATAGTGAAAATGTTTGCTCACAAAAAACCCACCCCATCTTCCCCTTCCAGAAAACAGCACCTGAACAAGCAGAATATCAAATCAAGATATTAAGAAAACAAGTAAATTAAACCAGGTAACTGGTAGCAGCAATCAAAACACATTTCTGTTGTTTCTTTCAAAGTAGAGATAATAAGGGGAGACATTCCAAAACTTAGATCATATTTGTGATCAAGAACTGTAGGAGCAGAGTCCTGCGTTGTTGGAAGGGGAACTGTGTTGGTTTCCATTGGTCTACAATAGGTGCTTGATATATTTGTACAACCTCCTCTCAGGAACTGGGGGCATCTTTAAAAACACTTTCCCAGCTGCTGAAACCAAAAGCAGGCTGCATCTGGCTGACTGATGTGATGAAACTGTACCCAGTTTCCAACACTGGCAGATCACCCAAAGCCAGTAAAAGTAATGAGATGACTCTAAGTAATGCCATGGGAAAAGCCAGTAAGAGGGCCATCTTTAGGGGAGGCAACTAATGAAGACTAGCACCAACCAACATGATCAAAATCATCTGCTTAGGCTTGAAGGAAATCTTGCCACCTGTATTTTGTAGCCCTTCTCCCTTCTTTCCTTCAAATGAAGGGGGTTGGAAAGTTGGTCTAGCTTTATTAGTGTATGAAACTGTGAAGAACACTGGAGCATTGGTTTGAAATATACCACTGAAATATGAGATAAAGCTTTTTAGAAGGCCCCAAACCTCATCTTTATGCTATTAAAGATGCTATATTATATGCATTAAAGAGCCCTAAGCAAAGAGTGTAACTTCATTTGCATGCTTTATCAATAATGTTTTAACTTAAAAGGGAAGTCATGGACGCATAAAGGGAAAACCGTGGGATACACCATAAAGGATACTGGGAACGAAAGCAATGCATGATATTGCAGATATGGCCATCCTTATGTGACACACAAAGTAAGTGTTCCATTTTGGACAGGACTTGTAAGAGATTATAGACTGAAGTGTAATGTATACAACGCCTGAGCCAAATGCCACCAAAGCTCCGATGTCATGGACACTGGGAACAGCCAGCTCCTGGAAGAGGAATCAGTATTATGGTTAGCTGCTACTATCTGAGTAGTGGTAGGAATCAGTGAGGCGTGAGAAGACAGCAGCCACATTATGCTGGACACACACAAGGAGTGGGAAACAGGAAGGTAAAAGAAAACAGAAAAAGAGTAGCTCAGAGAAGTGAACTAACTGTGTCCACTGCGTCAGTCCTCTCCCATGTTCATGTAAAAGTCTAGATCAGTTTTAGTTCTGTTCAGCAGTTGCTCTATTACCAATTAATGTTTCCACAAACAGGAACTGACTTGTGTTTTTCTTGAAAGGTTCTTATACTTCCTTAATTCCCCCTACCCTGCCAGATTTTAACCCCACATTGAGATTCTAATCTGCATTTGTGAGGCCAAACTCTAATGGTAAAATTTCATGGGAGCTGTTCTAAATAGTGACTCCTATAGCTCCATCCCCCACCCTCCAGTGGCCAATCACAAAGCTCCAGGAAATAAGTCTGGGAGATCAAAAATATCGCTATATGTGGCCTCTATTTTTGTAATATCTTACCTATGGATGATTCCCTCCTTTATAACAAAACCAAGTAGAATATCCAGCAGCAAAACAGATTAAGATTCCAGAGAAATTACTGTATTCTAAATGTTTCAAAAACTTTTACAAAACCAAAGATATGGCACCTTGGAATCCAATAGCAGTCAGGTAAGTTATGTTTAAAGCTCCTTTCTGTCACCAGAGCATAACCAAACAGGTGCTATGAACCTATGAACTGACCTACCACAGATCTGTTTTCTTGATTCATGAAAACATCTCTATAACCTTTCATTACATATCTTAACATCTTTCCTGCCTGAAGGCCACTGTTTTCTTTGTCTTATAATGGTGGTTATGTTCACATGCTCTTTTAAATTCTCTTTTCCCAGGCTTTTCTTTATACTCATTCCCTTCTATCTCTCTGTGACTTATCAAGTTCTACCAGAATTTAAAGCATGTTCCTCACACAGATATTTAAGTGGCAGCTCATCTGTACTTGCATTTTCTTCTCCTCTGTCCCAATTTTTGCCTCCATTATATACAGGAATGGCAGGATTTGGTATGGAAAGCATTAAGCAAGCATTGCATTTAGCCCTAAACACAATATAGAGAGCTTTGCTGACATGGCTGTCATGATTGCTCCTATCAAACTGCCACAGTTTCCTTTAAAAAGCCCATCACGCTCAGTCCCTACAGAACCTGGGACCTATTGCTACATGTGCTACATGTCCTAAGTTTTCCAGGCAAAGGCAGGAAGATCACTCTTTAATCGTGTGCCATGTCTAACAAGCAAAACCAGAGCTGCTAACACCTGGGGTTTCATTTTGCCTTTTTCATTAAGGACTATAGGGTTTTGCCTTCCATATCCAACCATGTTCTTAAAGGTAAGCCTCGCTGTCTTTCATTTCTGTATTTTGAGCATTGTGTTATTTAAAACAGAGAATAAACATTCATGACCGTTACTTATTTTCTCAGAAAATCATTTACTTTTAAGGGACACATTCTTAGTGTTTTGTCCCACCTTGTTCTTCACTTTTACTAAGTGTTCAGACACCATTACCATTAAGCCTCCATGCTACCTACCATGACTCACCTTGAAGGAAAAGGGGTGAAAAAATTTCCTTACAATTAATTATGCTACTTAAAAGACTCATAAGTGGCACTAGATTTGAGTAAATAAAAGCAAACCTTTTAAATAAAAGCAAAAATATTTCAAGTATAATTTCACACTGAAGCCTTTTTAGCAGATTAGGTATTTTGCTCTGGAGAAAGAGAAAATGAACAGATGCCTAACTCTACTCCATTACTCAGGTATGGTGTGAACTCACCTGCTGGAGAAAAATGGGTGCTAAGAACCTAACAGGTAGTGCACATGAATAAAAATTTCCTGTATGACACACTGATTAGAGGGACCAGACTGAGTACTAAAGAAATAACTTCTAATTCCAGCTTTGCTTTGATCTCCTGACCTGAAACAATCACCTTGAGCAAATCTCACACCCTCTTCATGTCTCAGTTATTCTACTAAATGGGTAAATGGGGATAGGAATGTGCTACATGCTGGTTGTACACCATGCAGTTAAAAGACTAAAGACTTGCAAGCCACCATTTCCAGCTTCCTGGGCAAGTAAGCATGTTCAAAAATCTGCTAGATAGATGCTTAGCTAGATTACATCCTTACTGTGGTCTGAACCCTTCCCACAAACTGCACTTAGCATGGAAAGCAAGGTCAAAGCAGAGGAAATAGAAATTAGGTAAGGAAGGAGTTTAAAACAGGCAATGAGAGAAAAGAGAGATAAGAACCAACGTTATAACTCTCAAGGGACCCCTTTGGAAACATTATCAGCAAAGTTTCTGCTTCCCTGACTGTCTCAATTATTTTGCATTCTTGAATTTGTCTTTTCCTTATTGAAGCTGAGTTTGTTTTCTGTTTCAGTCAAGCAACACTGTTCACCATCATCTAACTTTTTTTGGTGCCACACAAAAATCTTATGAATAAGAGTACAAATATTTAAAAGTAAAATAATGTGCTTAGAATAGACTGCAGTGCCTGTGGTGTTTGCAATCCACAAGTACTGCCTTGACATAAAACTAAAAAGGGTAAGGTATTGGTCTAAGGCAGCATTTTTGTCTGAAAATACCATGTCCATTACATGTAAAACTGTACTGGCTGCTGAATACCTCACAATCTTTGTTTTCAATTCCTCTGTATGTTGTCAGGTCACTGTATGAGCACATCAGTATTTACCAAAATATTCCAAGGGAGGCCATCCTTTAAAGAAATTATATAGCTTTTTCTGCAGATTTAAAGGCAGTATCTCAAGCTACCTGCCAATTAAATTTTACTTGCTTCTGGGCTGAAGAGGCCATCCTTTTTTTCCTAATACTTTTTTTGTCAGAATCTACCCTATTGCACACTTCCTCACTATAAAAGGTGAAATTAATAATCTGTTTCAGTATTGTCTCTATTGAATTTTCTTTCAGACACTGAGGAATGGACTTTGATTTTTAATGAGATGTCAAATCCTTTCTGTAAAGTAAACAGTAATTCTAAATGTCTCTACAAAAAGACTTAAGATGTTGTTTAATACTTTTTTTGTCAGTCAAATCAACAGGCTGATACTGTGCTCAATGTTCTCACCTGTCAGGTAAGTCTAGTTTATTCTGTAGAAAGTTCTGCTAGTGAGTGTGCCACCATTCAGGCAAAATGCAGGTGCATTTGTTAGTCTGACTTATTTTGCCCTCCCTAACTAGAAGCAAACCAAGCTTTGAGTAGCAAATCTTTTCATAGTCAAATTCTCACAGTAAAATTTTTACAGCAAAAACATCCATATTAAGTTGTTTTACAGTACAGACCTTTTACAAGACAAGGACACAGAAAATCCCTTACTGACATAACATTTTTGCACAAGCAAAAAATCTAGTATATAGGGAGAAAACAAATCTGTCTTTTTAAAGCTACCGAATAAAGGCAGGAGCAAGAAAGGCATTCCTACTTCATCTTCCAATAATCCACACTGGGATAATGTTAATCACTCTTACCTATTTGAAATTTTATCTGGTAAAACAACTTTACTTTCATTTATGATATGAAATTTATGGTCATACCTGAAAAGTTGCAACTATGCCCATTCCAGTACAGCCCATCAATCCAATACACAATGAAAACATGTTGCATGAAGACCTAATAAAGTGCGATGACTCATTTTGCTTCTCTATTAATAAATATCTGATGTACATTGTAATTACACCTGAAGAAAAACCAACCAAAAATATTTTGTTCAATGATCATGTATTGCTTACATTTTAACATCTTTTCCTGTAACAAATGAGCATGCAGAATGAAATTATAAGCATAAACAGTAACTATTGCCTTTAAATCTACTGAGATGAAGAAAAAAGGTAGTGAATTTCAGATATATTACTTTCAGATAAAACTTTAACATTGTCTTAGTTTTAACATCACACATTATTGCTACCTAGAAATAACTGTACATCACTTCAAAAAAACACCAATTTAAATCCCATTCTCCTGGGTGTTTTGGGCAGAGGCATTGCCATTCCACATTAGGAACAGATGTTACAAGGAGATGAACTGTAAGCTGGAAATGGGAGGTTTTATTCTGCTCTGATATTCAGTCTTGTACAAGAACTACATCTCCTTACAATGGATGGTCTGTGGAATCAATTCATTTTTGCAGTCACTACATATGTGATCCCAATATGCAGTTCACTCCTGACAAACACCTGTACTGGATAAGAAAATCATGGTTCATCAGGAAATAATAAGCTGTAGTCTGGATTCCACCATTACATATAACACAGAACATAGTTTTAGTCTATCTACAGTTGGAAAAATACATCAGGTAGCTTTGCCCAGGCACTGTGAGGTTCCATGAAACACACCAAGGTAGTGTGACTAAATGAAACTCTTAGAAAAGGTAAAATATGTGATTTTACTTTGCCCTAATGCCATGGTAGACTACATGTATACTCAGATACACAGCTATTGATCCTCCATCCACTAGAAGTGAATAGAAAATGCCAAACTTCCTGATTCCCATCAGTCATTTTGTAGAGGAGTAGGAACGTTGCAGAGAAAACCAGGTGTTGCTTCAACACTGTTCTTCCCTTTGCTGCAGCATATTAGACACTAAAGTGTCCCCATGTCAGAGACAGAGTTGTTGCACAGTAATTATGCCATTTTTCTTCCCCTTTTATTTCCAGTTGTGTTGACTCCTTTGCACTGATGAGGTGCTCTTAAGAGACATAAGTGCCTCTGAGGCTGCACTAACTGATCCTAAGGACCTGGCCCTCTGGCTGTTACTTACATCTATCTGACACCACCGTTTGACTGTGGAGTAGTTTTCCTGCAGAACACTGAACGGACTGCAAAGTAAACACACAGCTTTTGCTAATTCTCATTTCTTGATTCTTGTCAAACCCAGTACTTTATACATACCTAAAAGAGCGGAAATATTAATCATAAAACCAAAGACACCACTCTCTGGAGGTTTTGTTCCAGTGTCACTGAAGCAGGAAGAGAAAGAAAATAACAGTTAATTGAGATCTGTGAAACATAACTGAGATGTACACGAAAAATCCCAAGAAAAATATAACTTGTGTGAACTGCTGCTACGGGGGTAGGGCATTTAAACATATCTTCTGCTGCACACATAGCCTCCATTTGTAGTAGTGAATCTTTTTTTTTTTTCCAAAAAGAAAGAGTGTTTTGAGAGCATACTATTTGAACTGTATTTCTTCCTTTCCTGTATGCAACATGGAGATATGTGACAGAGCAATACTTTGCTCATGAATGACATCATTACATAAATGACATTTTAGAAACGGCTTTTCTTTTATCCACTGGATTAACACTGTGATAGAGTAAAACATATCTAATGGCATCTCACATCTTAAGATGTGGGAGAATTTGGCTTAATTTCCTGATTTTCTTAAAAGGATCTTACCCCATGAGAGAAACTGTGTTCCAATGCCCAGGAATGTTCCTAGGAGCAGTTTAATTTCCTAATGTAGATACAGCTTAAGAGTATTCTACACCCAAGGTGTTGTAAGTCTCTTCTGCTGAAGCAATTCACCCTTATAGGGGAAAATCAGAAATTCACTGGGACAGAGAAAAGTAGCATGAGTGCGAGAATATCCACAGAATTTACATGTATATATGTATGTGTATAGATATATATATGAAAAACACCACATATATAAAATATTTGTAGTGTAGAAAATGGAACACCTTGATCACAGAATCCTTTTCTCTCTTTTCACTACATATGTGCAAACACCCACCCCAAAGAATGCCCTTTCTTCACAGAATGAACATAGGCCTGGGAGTACATGGGCTCAAGTTCAAGCAGGACTATTCTACAGAAGGTGAGCGCTCTGCTGAAGTAACAACACTGTGATGCTGTCAACTCTTCACACTATTTTTCTTGTCTAATGTCTGTTTTTTCTTGTCTAACATACAATCAGTTGATATCTATTAGACCAGGCTCTGTTGGTCAAGCCATTGGAAGGCATCTAGTTCTTAAATCTTTACATGATTTGGGTGTGAGCTGAGTTTTCAGTCACTGGGCAGTACCAGGAGGCACAATGTGTAAACAGAGGTACCCAAAGAACTCTCCTGTCAGAAATGTAAACATGTAAGGGATTCAGTTAATGTCACCGTTTATTGGAAACTGAGCAAAGATTCTGAGAATTAACTGTTCTCTGATGGTGGGAATGTCAACCTGCTGGAGGGTAACCTGCTCTGTAAAGGGATCTGGACAGGCTGAATTCATGGGCGGAGACCAACTGTATGAGGTTCAACAAGGCAATGTGCTGGGTCCTGCACTTTGGCCACAACAACCCCATGTAGAGCTACAGGCTGGGGTAAGAGCAGCTGGAAAACTGCTCAGTGGGAAAGGATCTAGGGGTGCTGGTGAACAGCAGCTGAAAATGAGACAGCAGTGTGCAGAGGTGGTCAAAAGGGCAGTGGCATCCTGGCCCATATCAGAAATATCTCTATTTCTGATACAGGCTAGCAGGACCAGAAAGAGTGATTCTCACCCTGTATTCAGCACTGGTGAGGCCACACCTCAAGTGCTGTGTCCAGTGCTGGGCCCCACACTACAAGAAAGACACTGAAGTGCTGGAGCATGTCCAGATAAGGGCAGCAAAGTGAAGGGTCTGGAGCACAAGTGCTATGAGGAGCAGCTGAGGGAGTTGGTATTGCTTAGCCTGGAGAAAAAGAGGCTCAGGGGAGACTTTATCACTCTCTACAACTACCTGAAATGAGGTTGTAGGCAGGTGGCAATCAGGCTCTTCTCCCAGGCAACCAGCAACAGGACAAGAATATAATCTTAAACTGCACCAGGGGAGGTTTAGGTTGCACACTGGGAGGAATTTCTTCACAGAAGGGGTGATTAGACACTGGAATGGACTGCCCAGGGAGGTTAGTGGAGTCCTCCTGGGAGGTGTTGAAGGAAAGCCTGGGTGTGGCACTTCATGCCATGGTCTGATTTGATACAGTGGTGTTTGGTCCTAGGTTGGGCTCGAAGATCTCAGAGGTTTTTCCAACCAAACTGATTCTGTGATTCTGTGTATGATGGGACAAGTAGGTACTAGTTATATGTGATTCACTAGTTTTATGTGATTCAAGAAGATGAATATTCTTCATTCCAACAGTGAGGCTGGATTAGGTTTCAGTGCTAAGCTTCTGAACCTACTGCTGAGTGCAGCCAAAATGACAGCTGCTCAGCGTGAATGCTTATGCTCTCAACATCCAAAAGAGAAAGCAATCTCTACTTAAGCAAACATTCTTAAAGATTTTGACAATTTTGTTAAGTTCAAGACAGAAGAGTATGAATACCTCAAAAGACTTGATTTTCTTTAGAAATTAATATTTGCTCTCAAGCCCCTTCTATGTACAGAAGAGTTTGTGTAACCAGTTGCTAAGATGATTTACCAACAACATGAGGAAGTTTAGGATAAAGGAAAGTTCCTTTTCTATGCTGATGCAAAAAACCCCAAGAAAATTAATACATTTATTTTTACTAGACTGGTTCTTGTTGTAATGCTTTCTGAAGACTTGTTTCAGCTTGTACTCTGTATTAGTCCTGTTACTCTTTGATATTGGAATTGGTGAAAACAGTAAACTAACTCTTTTTGTTTGTTTGTTTGACACATCTGAAAATCATTTTAATGCATGTTTCATTTAGCCCATTTTTTAACCTTCAACTTCACATCTTTTCCTCCTGTTTCTGGAGTGTTTTCATTAATATGACAAAGGACTCCATTTAAAAAGTCAGCCACTTGTGACAATCTTCAAGGACTTTTTCAAATCAGAAACCGCTCTATGGTAAGTACAGGACTGTAATCACTTCAAAGTTTTTGAAGGACTTTAGGTGAGAAGAGAATGGAATTGGCACATGCATAGAAAGCCATTTGAAGTTCTTGGAACACATCATAAGAGCAATCCAAATAACCTAAAATTGCACTGGGACTCCATTTTTTAATTAGAGCTTATTTCAAGCTAAAGCTTTATAGGCAAATTTTGCCAAATTTTTTAAACTCAATAGACATATGCTTTAAAGAAATTTCATACCAAGAATACTACATTACATCTACAGTCCATTTACAAAGTACTGCACTGGGCTTTTAAGGACAATCTTCTCAATGCCATATTTTCCACTAAAAAATCCCTGAGACTATATGAAGACAGGTTCATTTTCATTTTACTTCTGGTTTGCTGCGATGAAAAACAAACAAAAG
This sequence comes from Pachyramphus minor, assembly GCA_013397135.1. Classification (NCBI taxonomy): domain Eukaryota; kingdom Metazoa; phylum Chordata; class Aves; order Passeriformes; family Tyrannidae; genus Pachyramphus; species Pachyramphus minor. Next base: position 518,338 of record VYXB01009277.1, on the reverse strand, counting down.
GAGTAGGGAAAAAAGTATTGGTGACAGTCCCTTTCTTATTATGAAAAAGAAAAAAGGAAATGGCATATCTGAAACAAAGATGTGCTCACTTATTTGGGGTGATGCATAGGTGAGCTCTACCACCACCGAAAAGATGAGAAACTCTGTATTTGTGTCACCATCTCATGCAATAGAACTGTAAAACCAAACAGTATTCTGAAAAGTGGAAAGATAAGAAGGTGGAGGAGACAAGGAATAAATATTTTAGGGCCAAAAAACTCATTATCATCTTATTATTACATAGCCATCATAAACTATTTCTCTCCAAACTTAAGCCCCAAATTTTTAAAACAGAAAAATTCTATTCTCCCTACAGGGATTCTTATTGATCCAGAGGTACCACCTGATAGCAAATACCTTTAGGAAAATTCTCTTTATGCTTTCACTGAGAATTCAAACCATGAAACAGCCACCCCAGCACACACTCAAATTAGTTTGGATTTTGGGTATACTAGCAAAAGAACTAGTTTGGGCATAACCTAATTTTAGGACTCAGCTGCTAGAAAACACAAAATCATGTTCATTTTATCTACCCAGAAATGTATTGGCTTTACTTGATGAGACATTAACAGAGTTTCAACAACAAATTTAGGTGTGGTCTCTCGCTATGACAGCTGTTATATGGTAAACAAATAAAAATTAATAAGTTACCTGAAGGCATACACGGGGTACTTGAGCAGTGTATAAAAGATTTACAGAAATGTTGAACTAAAGTTTGTCCGTATTCTTCTCCTTTGTGTAACTGGAATTTTCCCACATGAGCTCTATTTAATTTTTAAAGCTTATTTTAAGATATTGCACAACTTATATGTTGCATTCTAATCCTTACTAAATCACATTCTTAATCACATGTCAGATTCTTAGGCTAAAGCAATGACCTGCAAAATAAAATATGAACTATGGTATGACTACTGGCTTGAGTTCTTAAAAGGAAATATCATATTACTCCCAAATGCACTTTCTACAAAGCTCTTATGCTTAGACCATGTGCCTTTAGAATTACTACAGATTCTTCAACAATTGCCAATGTATATCCTTAACCCGAATGTTAAAAGGATGCAAAATAAACAAGACTTTCAAAAAACTTTACTAGTAAATGCAGAGGGCCTGAAATGTGACTGGTTGTCACTGATGCAGCCTCTTAAGTCTTTGTTTTGTTTGGGTTCTTTTAGGGTATACTGACATTTATTGTGATTCTTTACTAAAGGATAAGAATGATTTTTTTCTGTGAGCTATTCCATTAGATTGATGGAACTATGGGAGCTGCAATACAGTCATCAGAGTTACACAGTTGTGACTTAAAGGTTTGACGTGTCTCTTTAAAAAGAATGACACAATTAAGACACTTGGGCTGTCAAAAACTTGACTGCAAACACAGTTATACGGAAAAAACCACATCCTGTTCTCTCATATATTTTATTCTATGACATGTCAAATTTCTTACTACAGGACCTCAAAATCCTTCTGAGCACAAACCATTATACTGAGAATGGACAGTTATATCAAATGGGGTTTTTTCCCTTGGTTAATAATGGATAAATCACACTGATCACAAGTGGTTTTGTGTCAGTAAAACTGTGTGTGTAATCAAGGACGAGCAGTAGGGTATTTGTTCAAGTACAAGAACGAGGCTTTCCAAGAGCTGAGCCCAGATTTGTGCAGATAATCTTAAAAAGTTTTGTTAACATAAGCATGTAGCCCAACTTTCTTTGGCTCAATTTGAATGATGCTCAGCCTTCTTGTGTGCTGTGGTGTCATTTGCACTTGCCTATGATGACAAACTCTAATTTTCAATCAAATTTGCTTGTGTGTGCCGATCAGGTTAGCAGTCTTCTGAAATTATAAATGTCCATAAAGTCTTTCAAGGAATTAGGTCTAGATATATCTTGAAAGATGTATTTTAAAATCTTGTTTAGATCTTCTGTATATGAGAGACACTCGTGGACATCTAGCTAACCTTTAATCTATTAAGATATAAAATACCAGCAATTTAATAGTTTATATTTAAATGTTGACATAAGCAATGCATAAGCAATTATTTATACAGAACTGCACTTATTGACTAAGGTTTTAGAAAAGAGATGCCAGACACCTCTTGGGTAGTCTTTTACACTCATTGGGCCTATGCTGAAATTTTAAATACCCGTGTTTGTGGGGATGCATGTGCTTCAAAAACCATCACAGGGCTTCAAGTCCTACCATCATCTGGTGCACTTTGGCCCAGTTCTGGAGTTACACAAACAAAACTACATTTCCACCACTTGATCGTAAAGTTTTGCTAGGATCAGGCCTTCAGGACACTTTGGCTCCAGCAGAAAACTGTTTCAGGTCCTTTCCACTGCGTCTGCCAGCGTTTGGGTCCCGTGGCTCTCAGAAAGGCCGGGGCGCTGGAGGTGTGATGGATGGCAGGAGGGCACACACCGTGCCCCCCATCACGGGGAGGCCCTGCCACCACTGCCTCTCCCCCTCCGGGGATCGCACACCCGACTGGGAACCCCTCGGAACCGCCGTCTGTGTGTGTCTCTCTCTCTCTCACACACACACACACATACACACACACACACCTCCCCCCCGCTCCTCGGGCGCTCCCACCGCGCCGCCGCCTCACCTGATGTAGGGGACGAGGGGCTCGACGTGCCCCTCCAGCACGGCGATTGCATAGGAGATGATGAAGGCGGCCGAGGACCAGCTGACGAGCAAAGCGGGGACGAAAGCCACGCCGGGCATGCAGCACAGCATCGCCGGCGATTGCCCTGCCCGGGGCATCAGCGGCGGGGCGGCAGTGCCCGGACGGGCTCCGTGGCGGCGCCCTGAAGTCACGGACCGTAACCGGGTACCTGGGGGACGCACACACGAGCACTCACATGTGTCTTTCCCCGCCAGGCAGCGGCGCTACCGCCTCCAGCGGCGCCGGGGATCCCCCGCCGCCCGCCGACTTCCCTTCACTTTCGGTTCTCCTCAGCGGTGCCCCGGGGCAGCGACCGCCCCTCCCGCGGGCGGCCCCGGGACGGCGGTGGGGCACTTCGCCTGTCACCGCTGCCCACACGTGGAAGCAGCGCTTGGGAGAGTTTCTGAACCCAGAAAGCCTCCCCAGAGCCCCGGCCCCGGTGGCTGCCTGCTCTCGGGGCCTCTCACGCCCTGTCGCGGCAGGGAACGGGCGGTGCGGTGCTGGCGGGCAGTGCTCGGGGAGGGCTGCGGGACAGGCCGGCTTGTGCCTTCTTTAAAAGGGCTAAAAAAGTGGTCCAGTGTGGCGGCTCTTGGCCTCTTGCCGGCCGAGGAGGAGCAGGTCCTCGCCGGGGCGCGGAACGGGAGGTGCAAAACTGTTCAGAAACCCCGGGATCTGGAAGTCCCATTGTGGAGCCCTCCATGTACACACCTCATCCGCCTGGGACTTTCATTTCAAGCACATAATGTAGCCTTGATTTGCAGACCTTCCATGAGATTCACTTTTTCATATGCTTAGATGGAAACCATTGTTTAATTCGAAATCATGCCACGTTCAGCATTTTTGCTTTGCCTTAACCTGAAGCCATGGACAACCTGTCAGGGTTCACACACACACATTTGACTGTTCATAGTTATCTGCCTTCCAAACTAACATGTAAACGCAAGGTCACCATTCTGCAACAATTCTGCACCATTCTGTCCATGTGCACACTCTGCTTTTCCCTGAAAATGGATTAGGAATCTAGCTTTCGGTACACATCCCCTGTGGTGGGTGCATATAAGGTGAGTACTTGGCATGACTTTGTATTAAGAAGGAAGCAAGAAATTTAATAAAAGGACTTGCTTGGAACAGTATATCTTGGTGCAAGTACAGAAAAGTAATAAATTAATGTGCCACTAAGACTGAAGGTACTCTACACCCTATGCCTTTTGGCAGTAGCATTTTGCTCGTATTCTTTATGTATAACTTGAGTGTAATAATTCACTGATACTTCATGTTTACAGTTGATAACTGAAAAAAAGGTCAGCCCCTTTTCATATTGGCTAATACTTCTGTACTACTCAGAAAGAGAGGTATTTTATATGTAGCCAACTAAAGAGTTTGGGGGAAAAAATCAACACCAAACCACAAAATCATACGTAATATTTCCATAGCTAGTCTGTCTTCTAGTAATTTTAGGTGACAGAAATTTCTAACTGAAAGAACAGGTTTGTTTCTTTTTAAGTTAGAGGTGCAAAAATAATTGAATTAAACTAGTATTTGGGATATATTAATATATGCTGGCTTAAAAACTCTTAATTATGCTTCAGTATCAGATCTCTTTAGGGTTTTTTCCTTTGAAATAGAAAATCAAAGAAATGCTATACAGGCACTACATCTAGTCTCTTTTGTAAATAAACAAACTGCAGAAATGTCCTGATGTTTACTATATGTATAGAAGTAGAATTTCACATTTAAGTGTTAGTAATTTAGTATTCTGGTTTGGTTTCCTGCAGGAAGAGGAAGGGACTCACTTTATTTTACTGCATCAACATTCAAGTCACATCGTTGGAAAAATGTTCCATCCAAAGTTCTGCAAAGTCATTTTACTAACTTTGGTTTTGTAAGTAGTAAATAAATCTCTCTTAAGTGTGAGTTGAGTATTTCAATTCCTCACATGACTTTTTGAAGTGCCTGAACTGTATTTGAAGTGAAAGAAAGACACACGTTTGGCTCAAGCAGGTGGCAACTTACTCTTTGGTGATCACCAGGAAAGGCACTTTGTTGCTATGTAAACATTTACTACAGCTCATGTGATGTTTCTTTTTCTTTATAATTTTATTGTAGAAGGTAGTCAGTAACAATATATAATTTGAGTGGTGATCTTTAATTGCTTGCTTTGTCTGTCATACAAGGGCATTCAGAACCCTAATAAAATTGAAAGTACAATTTTTATTCTAGTTGGTTGCTTCTCTATTCTCCAAGAATTTGGAGAATAGAGAACTTGAAAGTGCTTCCAGTGTAGAACAAAAAAACCCTAAAAATCTGTGAGAAGTTTACATTTAGAATATAAAAAGGTAAGATCTGCAGGCTTTGCACTCAGAGATTACTGGTTGAATTTATTTACATGTAACCAGACCTGGAGATTCAGGGAACTCCACTATTGGAATGCACAGATTTACAACCGCTCATAAGCAGAACTTGATCTTTCCAGGGAATAAAGTGAGACAGAAGAGGAAGAATTTGTTGCTTGTAAAGAGAAAAGCAGCATATGGTGAAATAAGGGAAAGAGGCTTTGAGAGCTGTGCAACAGCTGGGAACTGCTGTGGTAAAGATGGTATTGGTTGGAAAGAAGGAAACAGCTTCCAGACACAGGTTATAACCAGAAGTACATTTACAGAAAGAATCAAATACACTATCTATAACTTCTTCAGATTACTGTGTGAAGAGTTCAAGCTGGTTTGTGGTATCTCTTCCCTTCCTCTTTGGTCACATGCCAATGTCTTGTAAAGTCTCAGTAACAAAAGCATGTGTAAGCTATTCCCATATTAACATATTAACAACAGTTAATATGGCTAACTTCTGACATGAAGTTAGGAATGGCAATAGTAACAATCTACAACTTCTGTGAAGTCTTATGCTGTGAGGCATTCAAGGCATGACATTAATATTTCTAAAAAGAAATATGATTTAATTATAAAGTAGTTCATGTATTACTGTTCTAAAAAAAGAGGTGGCTTATTTTGCTCCCTTTGTTTTGGGTCCCTCTATAGCTATCTAGATTATAATATCTAGCTAAATGACTAAGCAAAATGCAGGTAAAAATGTCTCAGCTGTCAAAAAGATTGGACATTTAAAAAATGACAAGTCAAATGACTTGTAAAAAATTGACAAGTCCCTTAAGAATGAAAAGAGGTAACTAGTGGGTTGAAATTGTGCAACTTTCTCTCAAAAAAAAAAAAATAGAAGCTTCTTGTGCTGCAAGACAGGTTTGAATCAATATCTCCCAATAATGATGAGAAGTGAAAAGGCTTATTCCAGAATTTCTAGAGAAGATTAGCTCTCAAAATATATTTTTTTGATTACTCCACTTTCTATTTTTACTTACTTTATGAGTGATTTTTTTTTAAAGTGTTTATTGGGAGAAATCTTTGTTTCCAGAGTGCATGAGCTGTAGAATAATGTGGGGTAATAAAGGGCAAGGAAGAGACAGTTTAGCTGCAGATGAACCATTCTTTGGTGACTTTGTTCTCCTTCACTCTAAATGAGTTGGGCAACATGTCGAAGCAGTTAGTGGGAGAATTTGGCTTTAGGATTTTAATAAAGTTTGATGGTACATTTTCGCAGAAGGACATTTTTAGTGAAAGGGAAATCATTCAAAGCGAAATGGGAGGTTTTATGTGGGCTTGCCATCTGAGAGAACTACCTTTGCAGATTTCTTAGTGGAACACAGTAGTTGGCACTAAGAGTAAGAGAAAGTAATGAAATTCGTGAACTTCAGTCCAAAGGGCTTAAAGGACTCAAAGTCTAAACTGAGAGAAATTGATCACTCTTAGGATAAGCTCTCAGAAATATCAGAAATCAAAAGTGGGTAATGAGATGCTACATCCAATATTAAACCTCCTACAAATGGGGAGTACTCACTGCTGAAAAATCAGATCTTGTTTCCATATGTTAATCTAAATCTGCCACAACAATTTGGAGATGTCAGTTTGTGTCCCTTTACGGCATCACTTTGCTAAATATAGGGCATTCAACTTTTTCTTCCTGTGTATACTATGCTTTGCACCTTTCTGACATCTAATTACTATTTGCTTCTCTCATAAACTTCCTTTTGTGCCTGGACACAGCTGACACCAAGTTCTAAGAAGGCCAAATCTCTTCATGTTGAAACTGTTTGATTCAAGCTGATACAAATGTAAAAAATAGACTTAATTAGTAAAATGTAATTTTACAAAGCCTAAATATTGTGTCCAGTTTCATTGTTTCAGTTTTAACAAATTGTGCTTTCCATCCTTTCTTCGCCTTTGTCCATGTCCTTCATAGTTATTCTATATCAAAGGTTTATGCTGCATAGCAACTCTGTTAAGACCACAAACAATATGGAATAAAGGCAGAGGGATTGTTCTTATTCAGTAAAAATGCAGTGAAATCAATATCATGAGGCATAAGCAAATCCTCAGCTTTGTAGCTGGCCATGAGCACTGCAATAACCTATCAAAGCATCACTGCTTCTTATTTGAGGAACTCTGGACTGAGGAAAAGCTGGTGAGAATCCCAGAGGAAATGTGTCTTGTCTGTACAAGCTACTTCACACTCACGAATGGCAGTGGCAGATAGAGGCATCAGGTTCTCCAGTGGTTCCAGTTGTGCATCTTTGCAGTCCACTATCAGGGTTCATTGGGAGATGGGATATGGTGCCATAGGCGGCAGCAGCAGCCAGAGTCTGCCCATTAGATCCCACCTGAGTGGGTTGCTCCATCTCACAGGGCCACCTGTCACCACCCCGTTAGAGAAAATCTCCTTGGTCCTTCTCCCTATGCGGACCTTATGGGATTCAGGTTGTTCCTTGAAGGCTCCTGGGGCAGGAATTCCAAGTCTAGTTTTTCTGGGAATAGTGGAGTAATTCACTGTAGGTGTAGGGTGCGTGAAAATAAAGAATCATGATGAATTCCCCTCACATATGTAAAGTTTAGTACGGCAGAATACCAACTAACAATAAAGTGAAAGAGGCACAGTACTGGTCAATAGGATGCACTGAGATTCTGGAGATATCCCTGGAGTTATTTAAAAGATAATTAGATGAGGCACTTAGGGACATGGTTGGTGGAATTGTCAGTGCTGGGTTAATGGTTGGACTTGATGGTCTTAAAGGCATTTTCCAGCCTGAGCGATTCTATGGTTCTGTGTTCTGAAACAAAATAGGTATGAAGAACAACAGTTAATATGGCTTTCCAAAAAGATGTTGTAGCAATTATTGCCACTCTACTCTCTTTATAGTCTCTTAAGCATTTTTAAACATAGAAAGTATATTCCTAAGCAACATAAGAAATCGTTCATCTTAAAGAGGTCTTTTATGTATTTCATCCTTCTGTCTGATACTGTGATCCATTTCAGATGATTGAGAGATAACTAACTGAAATTAGATGTTCTTCTAATGTTCTGAGTCTCCATCTTACTTACATAAAAAGTACCTGCTATTTGATATAGACACAAAATCTTATTGACGACTGTTCGTTACTAAAGGCACCTCCATTTTTTTCTGCTGTGTGCTGCTGGATGGATTTACAAGACCACCCTGCCCCTTCTAACCATCTAATCTATATAGTCTGTTCTCTGTGCTATTACAACTTGGCAGGATGAACAAAAGAAATGTAAATTCCAGCACTGTGCTGTAACAAAAGCATCAGTGTACTGAAAGCCCTGTGTTTTTAGTGTTAAAATAAAAAATAATACCTTTATACTCTTTAGAATAATCAAACATTTCAGAGAACTAGACTTTACTCTGAGAAGTTCTATTCTGTTCTATTCTGTTATGCTCTAGTCTACAGTGATAATTGAATATCAAGGATAAGGAATTCTAATTGTTTCGTTTCCAAAAGCATGATTAAATTTAATACTAAAAAATAAGATTATATTTATGTAATATATATTTCTTAATATATATTAAATATATCAAATCATGGCTTGGGGAGGCTTTCCAGGATATTTCATCCACTTCATTAGGGACTTTAGAAACAGACATACAGATATGATTTGGTTTGAAGGCCACAGTTTATTTAAATTGTTATTTACCATTGTTAAGAATGTATCTCTTAAAAAGCAAGAACTTACTATAAAGAAAACCAAGGACAACAAATAAACCCCCACAACAACAACAACAATAAAACCCCCCAAACAAACAAAACCAAGAGCAAATGCAAGATTTTGCAGAGTTTCAAAAGGTTTCTTCTGGTTTTCTTCAAGCATTTGTTATTTTAGTTTGAAGTGCTCAGGAAATAACATCTTGCAGAGTAAAATGTTGGTGAATATTATGCTTAAGACATTTGATTGTGCTGCCAGGTGCACATGCTGCCTCAGCTTCATCTAGATGTTCACTTTCAGAGATTTTTGAAATGGCTTTGTTCCAGTCCTTTGCTCTCTAGGCACTGCTTTCTTGTCTTTTCTAAGATATTACTATATTATTGTTTTCCTTTTTTCTGTAGTTATACCTCATGCTTACCAGCCATGATCTTCATATTTTTGTAAATATCCTTTCTAGTATCTCTATAAATAAAAAAGAAGTGGACATGGTAGGAACTGACTGATGTTTAAGGGTATTAATTTTTTAATTGCTGTAGAGAAACAGGGCCTGAAGAAAAAAAAAAAAAGATTCTATATTCTATCAACAAAATTTTCAAGTAACAAGTCATAAATGTTCCTTACATACCTATCCAGAAGTGTTCAGGACAGTTTAAAAATTTCCACTTTTTCTGCAGTACTAAGTGAAAACTCTAACTGCATATAATTAGAATGCATTTGCTCATGAGGCTAAAATTACTGCAGACTGATTAAGAGATAATCCATTACAAGACAAAGCATCAACATCTAACCCTATCTTTTAGAAATTAATCACTTGTATTCAGTCTTTATTTTAGAGGTAATGTCAGTGGCATTGAGTCTTACCAAAGACTCAATAATATGCTCTATAAATGGTGAGTCAAAATGAGATTATGTTTTGAAGGATAGAATACTGTTCGGTCACTGTCTTTTACTCTTTTATCTTCTGAGTGACTAATGTGATTTAATTATTGAATTTGATAGATAGGAGTACTACCAAATTCACAGTGCTGTACCAAGCTATTAATTCCAATATGCCCAGGGCTACTGCTTTAAATTTCAGAAGCAGTAGATATTATACGTTAACATAGATATTATATATTTTCTGGGGGTGGAGGGACAGGGAGAGAAGTACTAGAAGGCTCTGTAGTCTCCCACTTTCTTTCCATAAAAAGTGCTCATGCAGCCCTTCAAAATACTGATAAACACACCAGCTTGTTTTGATTGCTGTTTAGGACTTAGCCCTCTACAATATCCTGTGTTGGCTCCGAGGTGCACAGAAAATACAATACATTACAAGAGTGAGTGGGGAAATAATTGGCTACTTTTTTCTCCTCTCCCTTCTTCAGTTCATGGGGCAAACCTGTTTGTAGCTGTATAAAAGAACTTCTAGGATTCAAAAAAAGTTCTTAGTACATCTGTTGTAAATCTATGTAGTGAATAGGGCAGGAATAGAAATGATGGCTGCAACATTGCAATAAGTAAATATAAAGTGGCCCATGTCTCCACTTCAAAACACACCTGATGATGGCCAAGTTACTTCAAACAAAGTCTCCACAGGCAAGTCATTACTTTTCTGTTCTTAACTTTTTCTTGCCTGACTTGAGACACCTCTGAATGCTCAGAAGTTCATAGGATTCACAAAGGGAACCAAGTCCTTAAGAGCAAACTGCTGAGCCTTCAGAGTACTACCAGTTAGCTCCTGTACTTTGAAAACTCAGTCCTAAAGTGTAAGCAGGCATCAAACTTGCTGAATTTTTTCTTTACCTTTGTGCTCAGTAATATTTGCTTCTCAGAGGTACTACAAGATTAATGCATGTTTGTGAAAAAGACCGTGCAGCAGTGAACACAGGAAACCTGTGATGGTGTTAATTCTCTTTGCTTTAGTGCAAGATTCATGAAATGTGCAGTTAATATTATTCTTGGCTAACAGGGAAGCTTGAGATGCTGTGTCGATTGCTTCTGGTGTTCTGTCTCAAACACAGATAATTACGTTACTGCCTTGTATATTTAGTTCTTACCGTTCTCCCTTCCCAGCAAATTAGAATGTGTTTCAACATTACAGGATCTCCATTCCCATTGAGAGAAAGTAGATATTTGTTTCCATTTTAAAGTATCTTCACCTCTCTCTTAGAAAGGTATAACTATCCCAAATTCAGAATTTTCTAAGACCTAAGAGAGAGAAAGTGTTGGTGAAGGCAACTTGTAGAAAAGCAGGATCAAGATAAAGTGTGTTTATAACTGTTTGACTGCTTATTTAGATTACATCATAACCCTCAGAAGTCATGCCTTTGCATTAAGTGCTGCTACATGCATCTTTGATTTAGTCCAAATACAAGTACAGTCACACAGATTATTCCAAGAGCCCAGTGGTTTACATGGATAATGACTTGGCAAGGCCCTTAAGTATATGTTGGATTATAATGGCAGGGTCTAATTTTTAGATATCCTGACATCTAGTGGCACTTATTGCTCCAAGCAGAATATCTGGGTTCATCTGCATCTACAATGACTGGGGCAAATGGAGAAATTTAAGTATCCCATTCTTGGATTCAACAGCGAGGTTCTCACCTGGAGAGTTGCCTAAGCAGGGTGTTAGATAAAACGTGAAAAAAAGAATTGGCTTGAGCCTGCCTCTTTCAGAGACATGCTTACGAAGTCAGCTGCAAAGAGATACAAGGTCCCTGATCTGGTTTCTGGTTTTGAGCTTGAAAATAATTTCTAGTGACAGCCATAGAAGAATTCGAGCAACTTGGAAAGATTGTCTCAAAAGGGATTTGAACCTGCATCTGCTATGTGTACCTTAATAGCTTGCAACTAATTAGCTAGTTGAGGGTGGCTTGGTTTTCATCCATTTTCCATGCCTTGCACAGAGTCACAGAATCATCAAGGTTGGAAGGGGCCTTAAAGACCACCTAGTCCCACCGCCAAACCAGCACCTGTGTCATCACCCCTAAACTGTATGCCCAGTGTCACGTCCAGACACCTCTTGAACACTTCCAGAGATGGTGACTCTAATCCCTCCCTGTGTAACTTATTTCAGTATCTAACCACTCTATCAGTGAAATTTTTTTTCTAACATCTAATCTGAACCTTCCCTGGCACAACTTGTGGCCATTTCCTCTTGTCCTTTCACTTGAGACATGGCAGAAGAGGCCCTCACTACCTTTCGGATAGTTGTAGAGAGCATTGAGATCCCTCCTGAGTGCCCTCTTCTCCAAACTGAGCAACCCTCTTTCTCTGTTGCATGGAATAATTAAGCCTTTGATGGACTGAAGATGGCAAGAGTCTGTGAGCCTATGGCAAAATGGGAATATAGGGGAACATCTGGAGTATAGAGTCCTGTCTCCTATCACAAGGACGTCTCAGCTGTCTCTCAAGGCTTGATAGATATTCCTGCTATTCCAATTTCAAGTATATTCCAGAACTAGTTTTTGTCTCCTTTTTTTGTTTTGTTGTGGGTTTTGGTTTGTTTTGGGTTTTGTTTAGTTTAGGGTTTTCCTTTGGTTTGTTTTAACCTGGTGACTGTATTGCATTGAGTTTAAATAGGTTTCTGATCTTCATTCCTGTGATGTGAGCAAGTCAAAATCTTTTAGTGTCTTTTCAAAAGGAAAGATCTAGTTGTTCCTACCCATGCACCTATTTCAGTTTAAATATATATTCGTTGAATATGACTGTTCTACAAACAAGGACAGATATAGTCCCATCATGATTTGTTCAGAGCTTTTTATATCTCTGTATCTACTGGAATACCTTGGCTGATACCTTATTAAATAACTTCAATAATTTGTGAATTTTAATGGCTTTATCACGTCAGTATCATATGGAAGTGTTTATTAGTCTGTGTAAATGTCTCATTCCACTCTATGCACTAATTATTAATCTAGGTCTTGAAGAAATTCACTTTCTCCTGACTGATTTTCTGCTTTACTTTGGTGTTATGTCTCTCAGCTTCACGCCTCCAGCACATTCTAGTCTGTTTCTGCATTTATTCTGCTGTATTGTTGACCAGAAATTATGGGGGGTTTGTCATAATTTGCATATACACTGTACTTCAGCTCCCAATGAAATCCTTGGTCTGCTGACTCAGAATACTGGGCCATCACCGGTACTGCAGCCACTGTGCTGTAGGTGGTGGTAAAGAGATGCTGCAGTGCAGTAATAATAGCTGAGTAACGATAGTTCAATAATAATAACACGGTGCTTGAGCAGGAGGGGCAGGTGAGGGAAGTACCAGCAAATATGTAAAGATTATATTCCCCCAGGGTAGTACTTTGGCGCCTTGCTGAGGCCTGTGAAGGGAGAAGACTGCACATGTGAGGAGAAAGTGCTGGCTGTGACAAAAGCTTAGCTGAGGCTTCTGCACGCTGAGACTGGAGGGCTGGGTTATTATGAAGGGCCAAGGAAGTATAATGAGGCTGATAATACACAATAAGGAGGAGGAACACAGCACTGTGTGGTGGGCTCTGAGACTCCTAATGAAATTGCCATCCTGTCCTATGGCCCACGGAGAAAGGAAAAATACTGTGACACCCAAAAAGTAAATCGGAGTGGGGCTCAGTGGCCTGGGAGAGCTGTGCCAAAGAGCCATGTGCTCTTGGACATTTCTTAAAGTACAGCCAGGTGTAGTCCTCTCACACAACCCACGGTGTAAATATACTTGAACAAACTTCTGAAAGTGGTCAAGTGTTGTTACTTCACACGGGGAAAAAATAAGATCACAAGGATGATGTTTGTTACTTGGAAAAGTCACTGCAGGGACTTTTAAGAAATACTCAGATGCAGGGATAGACTACAGAGATAGGTGCTACTGTCTTTAGGCCCCTCATGAGGGCCTATGACACCACATCATTCTGCTTTGCTAACCACAAGTGCCTCTGCCTGATGCAATTTTTGTCAGTGGTGATACCACCAGTGTCCTGTGTAGATGGCTGAACTTCACACCAGAAACCAGACTGATGCAGATTAAGGATTTACAGAGAGTGCTGCCAACTAGTGACTGCTAATTAGTTTCTTGTTATCATGTTCTTTCCTCAAGAGATATTCTTGAAGAAGTACATGAATAACCCTCTCTAGCCTACTCATTCCCATTCCATGAACGCATCCCTGCACTTTATTTCTGTGCCAAAACCTGCAATTGAACATTTAAATTAAACCTCAGCATGTAGCTTGACTGTATCTTTATGAAATCGAAGAGTCACAGAATTGCTAGGGTTGGAAGGGACTTTTGGAGATCATCCAGTCCAACTCCCCTGCCAAGGCAGGGCCACCTGGAGCAGGTGACACAGGAACACATCCAGGTGGGTTTGGAATGTCTCCAGAGATGGAAATTCCATGACCTCCCTGGGCAGCCTGTTCCAGTGCCCTGCCAGCCTCAATGTGGAGAAGTTTTTCCACATGTTGAGGTGAAGCTTCTCGTGCCTTAGTTTAGGGACATTGCTGCTCGTCCTGTTGCTGGGCACCACTGAAAAGAGTCTGGCACCATCCCCTTGGCACCCGCCTTTGAAATACTTACATGCATTAATGAGATCTCCTCTCAGTCTTCTCTACACTTAACAGGCCCAGCTCCCACAGTCTCTCATTATAAGAGCGATGCTCCAGACCCCTCATCATCTTTGTTGCCCTCCGCTGGTCCCTCTCCAGCAGCTCCTTGTCTTCCTCGTACTGAGGCAGCCCAGAACTGGACACAGCACTGCAGCTGTGGCCTCACCAGGGCCGAGCGGGAGAATGGCTCTGGCCCTCTCGATGCCTCTCGGCTGCGAACCCGTGTGCTCGGCAGCGCCCGGGGGAGCAGCACGGCGCGGGGCCCCTCAGTAGCGCGGGGCCGGGTGGGCGGCACCGCCCCCAGGCCGCCGCCAGGCGGCGCCGCGCCGCTGCCGGAAGC
>VYXB01009277.1:459758-503530 GCA_013397135.1 Pachyramphus minor | reverse complement strand
GCAGCCCCGCGGCTGCACGGCCCGGGGGGCGCGGGGGCGCTCGGTTCGGGGCTGTTTTTCCTCTGGGGAGCCGGGCGGTGGTGTTGTGTGTGAGCAGCGGGGTCCCCCGGCAGGCACCCTGTGGCCCGTGCGGTGACAGTCCCGTGTCCCGCCCGCCGGGCGCTGTTCGCGCTGTGCGGGCGGCGCCGGCCGCGGGCCCGCCGTGCCCCGGGCAGGGAATGGCTCCATCCCGCATCCCGGAGGGAGCGCAGCCCCGCGGCAGCTCCCGCTCCCCGGGCCGCCGTGTTCCCACCTGTTGGGCAGCGGGGCCGCTCTCCCGGTGGGAGCCCCGAGGGGTGTTAGGTAGGGTCTGACAAGCTCGGCGGGCCCCGGCCGAGCAGAGGTGACACAAACCAGCTGCTGTTGGCTGGTCTTGGGCAATTTTTTCCACTTCCCTTATCAGGTGATTTATTAGTGTTGTGCCTTTGTTTGAGTCTGGTAAAGCCTGTGCTGGTCGTAACCTTCGCATGGCGACTGGGAGTGACAGAATCTTTCTCCCTTCCGGAGCTTAAGGAGTTAAATGTATCCTCCCTCCAAGCTGCCTGCAGTTCATCAGGGTCTGCCTTACTTTGCTCGCTACTTGTTACTCAGTTTGCCCGCGTTCTTTTGTAAATGATGCAATGTAGCTTACCTTTTTCTATGTATTATTTTATACATGTATGCTTTGAAAGCTTCCTTTCATATTGCTCTATGTCTATGGGAAGTTATCAGTGAAAGAGTGTGGAAAGAACCCATTTCTACTTCAGTGCATTGTTTGAGAATATAGTAAGGATTCAGGGAATTCAGTATTTTTGTCAGTCTAAAAGGATGGCAACGTTAAATGCAAACAGACTGGAATATCCTGATTCCTAAGTTGTTATCTTTTTTTTTTTTTCTTTTTTCTCTCCTCCTTCTTTTATTTCTTCACGTTATATTTTGATGGGCTCTTTCAGACAGAGAGGGGGGAAAAAAGAGCCATCAAGAGTATTGTCTGAAATTCTTGAGTGTGCTACGATCAGAACTTTATTTTTTTCTAGCAGTACATCTTCTCTGCATAAAGTACTTCATCTCTGCTTTCTTGCAGGGTTCACAAGTTCCTGGGACACTTCAAAGCCATCAGCAAATTAAGTAATTATATAGTACTCTTAGGCACCTGTTTGTACGTGATTATCAACTTAGATTGGCACAGACTTCTTGGTGCTGTGAAACTGAGTATAGTTTTGCATTTCTTCAGAAAGGGGACTTAAACCCAGCTTTAGGATACCATAGAACTTTGAAGGTTTTTAAAAATACTTCAGTAGTTGTTCAAGTTTTTGTTGATTTTGGTGAGGATCAGTTGAAATCACTGCGCAGAATTATTTTCTTACTAACTTTTACTTTGATGTTTCCAACCCTTTTAAAGCTATTTGGAAAGCTTAGATACTGTTTAGACAGTGAGCAAAAGAACTGGTAAATTGATGTAGGAGTAGATTTTCCAAATTATATGTTAAGAAAAAGAAAAGTGACTAGCAATGTTTAAAAAAAAAAAAATCAAACCAAACCCCAAAAGTTGAAACACCAACAAAACCTGTACCCTGTATAGAATGGCCATAAAAAACTCCTTTCCCCCCCACCAATGATGGTGAATTAGCCTGGTAAGATATGTTTGCATGCATTTTGCTTTTTGCCTTAGTACATTGGTAAAGAGTGGTAGTTCAAAGATTTAAGGTAGACTAGGCTTGTGAGAACGAACACTGTTCACATCTTCTGACAACTATAGTGGAAACAGAAAACACTTCTCCAGTACAGAGTCTGTATGGCAGCAGGTAATAAAAAATATAAAACTGGAAAGTGAAACCAAGAAATCTTTCTAGAAATTAACAGCTCAACCATTTTTAGCCATCTGTGGTGAACTCAAGCAGTAAAAAAAGCAGTGTGAAGCCACAGTTATCAGACCCTGGTGTCTGAGCAGCATCTTCAGTTCTGCTTTTCCCCCACCCCCAGAGCCAGCTTTTTGTCCCAGTAGACAATATTAGATCTGATTTCTTAGATTCATGCTAATATCAGAAATATTGATGAAGTAAAAATGGATGGTTAGGGCAAATAATTTGAGATTGGTAACGACGTCTTTGCAACCAGAAACTGAAAATTAGCTTAATTTCAAGTAAAACCTTGAGCTCAATAAAATACCAGGGCATTGGACGAGATTCAGAAATATTTCTGCAAAAACATACAGGGCAGCCAGGTCTAAGCCGATGCTGTAACCTAGTTGTAAGGTGAGCTTTAAGTTTTAGGACAGTTTGGTTACAAAAACTCTCCTTGGCCATTCTTCTAAAGGTTGACAAAGCTTTGTAAAAAGTTTTATAACCGGAAGATACCTGAGCCACTGTTACCACTTTTCTGATACAGTATCTCCTAGGTGGTGTCCCTCCCCTTGTTTTCTGCTGTTCCCCTTGTGGGTTTTTTAATACCAGTATTTAAAATTAAGGCAGCCTCCAGGCATTGTTGCAAGACAGATAAACACATCAGGAAGAAACAGTTGCAGGGAAAAACGTATCAGGTAGGAAGAGCTTAACTTCATAATGTGTTTCTAAGAGATCTGTCCTTGGTTCTTTCTGGTTATAGTTACACAAATGCCAAAGGCAAAGGCTTGAATGTTAATTTTTTTTTCTTCTGGAGAGCCATATTAATCATATAATATATTACAGTCTTACACAAATACTTCTGTGTTTCGTCTAGAAGCGGATCAGTGTGTGCCAATTCATCACTGTCAGTAGTAGCAAAAGTTTCCACATGGATATGATCTTTCAGTATGTGCTGTATTAAACCAGGTATTTGGCAGAAGGACGTAATGACTTGTGCATAAAAAAAAAGTGTAATACTGTGTTTTTAAGACAATTCCTAACGTTGGTATTTAAGGGAGGAGATTTTTATACCTACCTGGGAAATATATGTGCTTTATGTGAGGAGAATGGAAGTGTACTGATGTGATATTGGTTACAGAGACCATTTGCAGCTCTGGCAGGAATTCTTTGTGTGTGCACTTGTCACCCAGGCACATGATGAAGCTTCCCTGCTCTCTAGAAGGCTTTAATTTGCTTTACTGTCAATCATGGTAGAGAGGTGTGTATCCTCAGAAAAGGGAGGAAGGTTTATGTTAAGGCTTTGAACCCTACCTTAGATAAATATTGTATTTCATAGTTCCTATAATACAAGAAATAAGCATTAGCAAAATTTATATCTAGGAAGAGTGGTGTAAATAAGTATTATCCTTTCCTGGTTTGTAGGTTTGTTTTTTTTGTGTTGTTTTGGGGGTTTTGTTTGTTTGGGTTTTTGTTCTTGTTTACCCTCCACTATATACAAATATGTACTTAACCCCAGTAAAATTAGCCACTGTGCTTTCTTCTCTATAACAGCACAAAATGCTTTTGTAGTTTTTAAGGTTAGACTTTCACTTTAAAAGATATTAGCTGTGTGTTTGTCACCACCATTTGTCATCTGCTCCAACAACCAAGCAGAGGAAGATCAAGTGCTCTGGTTTTTGAAGGTTCATCTTTCTGTTGATTTAGCTGTGACTTGGCTCACTGTGGGGTCAGGTGAACTTGTGTCAAGCTAAAGGGGGTGGCAGGAATGCAAGGGGATGGAAGAGAGGCTGCAGAAATACTGTACTGTTGGAATAGTTGGGATGCAATGTAAGACTTTACCTCTTTTGGAAAGAAGTGTTGTGTTTTAAGTCTGTAGCTGGGTCAGTTCATATAATTTGGTGTGCCCTGGCCTGGCTGTTTGTTTGCAATGCTCAGATTTCAGAGATGTGTATACTTCAAAATGTCCTGTGTGAGAATAGAAAGGAAGATGAGCAAAACTATGCAGGTCTGTGTGTGTTTTTTCTGCTTGTATTGCGTTTTTCTGCTTGTATTGAAATATATTTGATTTAGGTGTCAGTTTTGCGAAAGCATTCCTGAATTTTTAGAGACAAGAGGGAGGTAACCTAAATAAACAGTAGTTTAACAAGCATTTGTAAATCATGAAATCCTTTCATGCAGAGCAAAACAAAATTTGTTTAAATTAAGTGCGTTTCTCAGTTCTAGGTCTGATTGCTTACTCAGTGTAACAACTTATTTGGGATTACAGTCTGGTCAGTTGTACATTAATGCATAAACCAATTCAAATTAAATTGATAGTGGTTAAACACTTCAAAAGGAGAAATTTAAGTGTCTAACTTTAGAAGGTGGTGACATTAAGTTGGTTTGGGGTTTTTTTTTTCTTGGCAGGTTGTCTTGGAGTGGAGCAGAGACCAGTATCATGTTATGTTTGATTCATACAGAGACAACGTTGCTGGCAAATCATTTCAGAATCGGTGAGCTTTACCTGTACTTGACATATTGCACATTTTACTGTTCAATGAATTTGTAAACACTTAAGTAAAATATTTTAAGTGAAATAGCATAATGTTGAGTAGGACCTTAATCTATGGGCTCTAAATTCACATCAAATTTTAAAGTTAATGGTTTAAAATTAGTGCATAGTTAGTGCATAATCTCCCATTTTGGAAGATGTTTGACATTTGGAAGCTCTAGTCATATAATGTTTACACTTTAAATGTGTTTTAATCATCCAGTCTCTAATGAAACATCAAAATGGTGACAATGCTAACAATAAAGGGAGGACATGACACATTTTCTGTATTAAGATAGGAAAACATAAGTACTGTTCCTGTTTGCTTAAAATTCCAACTTGCAGTATTCTGAAAAGTTATTTTTCATTTACCTTAAGTTTTCCGTGGTGTCTCATGAGGAACATTATTTATCAGAGAAATCACAAAGCTAGTAAGAAGCTTTTAAAAGCTGAGTGCATGGGAGAAGTCTCTCACAGTAGGTTGGGAACCAAGTCATATGGGTCGTTTGTTTCAGTTGTGTTAACTGCTACATGACTTCCTGTGGCTTCATCATTTGTGTCTGAATAGCCTGGGGTTTGTTGCTCAGGAAGTCAGTGGACTGTTAATTGGTAGGTGGAAGAAAGCTACTGAGGAGATATCTGACTCTTAACATTGATACACTTGACTGGGGAAAAAACCAACCCTGAAAGCAGATGCTTTAATCTGCCTTGAGGTTTGTTGAGTCACGGGACAGTAGAAACCATCAGATCAATTTGTCACGCTTTAGTTGGTGTGAGATAACTCTATAAAAGTACATTGTGTGGTGTTATTGAATACTATACACTTTTATAGTCTCATCTCATACTCTACTGCCCCATTTTCCAAAGGATGACAGATGAAAGCAGAGTGATACAGCTCATATGGATGATTAGCTTCATGTTTACATGTTTCAATGGTCCTGAAGTGAAAACATGGCAGTTTGTTGTTGTCAGGACTAAAATACCTGACTTTGGAATAGTTAAACTGCAGTATTTTTATGAAATAGTTGACTTTGTCCAAAACAAAATCACAAATCCTACTGTTGCCATGTAGGTATTGCCATGGTATGTTGCCATGACTTTGTAGATACATGNCACTGTGCTTCCTTACTTCATTTGGGTTGTGTAAAGCACTCCTTTGCTAGTGTTCACTTCTGTGGATTGAGTAAAACATCCAGTGCCTAGAAAAGAGCTATTGGCTGCATGAGCAAAAGCTTTAGGGTTTCTTGATGGATGCTTATGTTATTTCAGTTCACCCATTTGCCTTTAATACTTGTATATCAGGCATTACAGGGAAGTTTTTTGGGATATTTGTGTGCAGATACCAACTTCCTGTAAAAACTCATCAACAAAACCCCTTTTTAGATACATGCTTTTATTCATCTGTTAACTTTTAGACATCCCTTGTTGGGGGTTCACTTTAATTTTATTATCCAGCTGCACAAATGCAGCAGTGGACTCTGTGCTGCAGTATGCACTTGTATCACTGGTGGTTTGGTGGAGTTTTTAAGACTAGCATTGATGCAGCACGTAGGGCTACTCATAAACTGGGGACTGTGGACTTCTAGTTTTGAATGTATCTTATCTTTAATCAGTTCTTATTTTAGTGTTAGAGAAAATTATTCAGAATTGGATAACAAGAAGCTTGTTGGTTGGGAAGTAAAGCAGATGGACTGCTTCACAGAAAGTAAAAGCTGCATGGCCTTTAGGAAATATTAATTAATGGATCTTCAACTGAATCTAAATAGCATAATTTTCTAGGAGCTTTGGAGGTAAACATCTCTATTCTTGTTTAACTGTTGTGCTATAAACTTCTTAGAGAACCTCAGTGTAAAATGCAGACAGATTTGTGTATGTGGGCAGGCTTCTTATGATTATAAGCTCAAAAGGCTCATCACATAAAAAGAATGATGTTGAGAGCATCATTAGTGACACCTGTTGAACGCTCTTCTCTGCCAGACCAAGGAAGATTTCTTGTTTTGCCTTGAAGTTTAGCCATTGTTTTGGTTTGCTTTTTCCTCCTGTTGCACACCCTTGGCATCTCAACTGCTGCACTTTCCAAGTAGTCACATCAGCTACTAAACTTGGTACTTACATTGCCCAGGCTCTTACACAGCTTCTACTCCACACAATGGAGTAGAAATTCTAAGGCTTTTTACCACGTCACCTCCCCAAAATCATTTTTGAAGACTTAGGTTTGATATGAAAATAAAAAGGGAGAGAAGGAAACTAAATAATGGAGTTGTGTGCATGAGTGTCTTGGATGAGAACTGTATTTTACTCTACATGCAAATTCTGTATTTTAGTAAATGCTGAAGTGTAACTTTGCTATTCCAGGATGTGACCAAGTCATGTTTAAAACTCCAAAGTATGTTTGGAAAGAAAATGTGAAGGAGCAATCCTCAGCTTTTAAAATGTACAGACTGATTTCAGTATGGTACAGCAAGTGAGAGCTATCAGTGGTTGGCCAGCCATTAATTGTTGAGCTGAGTGAGGCTGGAGAGAGGAAAAGATGCACTAATTAGGGAGCAGGAACACCAGCGGAACAGGTGAGTTGCTGTTGGTGCCTTAGTTACAGAGCTAAAACAGGCAGGAGGGCTGGGAGGTTTACAGTGAGGAGCTTAGACTTACCTTGTTTGTAAAGAGACTCAGCAAGGACCATATGGGAGCTTGGAGGAGATCCAGAGTCTGCTGTACTCCTTCAGCACCAGTGGGTGTTGAGACAATGAGGCTTGTCTTCTAGCTGCAATCTTGGCTGTGAGCATGGTTCCCTTATGTAAACACATCATGGGTATGGAAAATACTTCCCAGCACGTGTGGGAAGTGGTACTTTGACAAAGCCCTGTCCTGCCTGGGGGAGCTGGTGGCTCCGGCCTTGTTTTCAAGCAGGATCCTATTGATGTTTTTAGATTTGCAAGTAAAAAAATGGGTACATTTTTGAAAGAGAAAAATGTAAAAGTCTATCCACGACAAGCCTCAACTTAATTAATTTGTCTGGGAGTCCCTAAGGAAGTTTCCAAAGTCCATGTTTGCTGATATTACAATGAGTAGTAAATGGAAAAACTGATGTTCTCTAGAGAGGTGTTAAGATAATTCCCACTTGGAATCAAAGAGTGCCTTGATTTGCATCTATTGATGAACCAGAAGCTGGTCATCTCAAAAGGGGAAAAATAGCTGATGAGAAGGGTAGTTGTATTTAGTAAATTGACTCAGCTCATCTTGGGCTTAACCTGCTTACCAGACTGGTGTTTGTGATTAAAACCAAACGTATGAGGGAGAAACACAGAGACATAATTTGAAGGAGAAAGTTTTTGTCTTTTCTGACCTTCAAAAATGTGCAAAAGACTCTACGTGTTAAAATAGTGTTGAAGAACTATATAACTGAAGTGGCTCTCCTGTTCCTTTTCATTTTAAACTGAAATTCTTCTACAAACCTGTCAAAATATAAATTCTCAGTACTATTTAAGAAGCCATGAAACCATCCAGAAAGCTTTGACAAAGCCCAAAAAAGTGAAGTCTCAGCAGTGTTACTTAGCCTAATTGGAAGTAATAAATTTAATTTTGCAATATTTGGTTGTTATTATTATGTTTGATAAACTTTCTGAGGTTGGACTGGTGGATCTGCAAACAGTTCACTTGTTTTTTTACTGGTCTGTCTCTATTGCCACGGATAATGAAAAATGAGCTTGCCATGCCAGTGAATAATGAGTTAATTCAGAGATGGAATACCTGCATCTGACCAAAAATGCCTTTCCTCTGGAATTTATTAGCATTTGACTGTATGTGACAATAGCATAGCAAATTATGTAGTTATATGTGCTGCTGCATAGACATACCATTGAAATAGCTGGAATTCAGGCTTTTATTTTGGACATACTATATTCTTCAGTGAAGCCTGGGTACATAAACTCTGCACTTTGCCCAGAAGACCGAGGCTTGGGCATTTTGGAAATCTGCTGACTTGAGTCGGGTGCTTCCACCTGAAACACTCCTTTCCTAGCTGTAGCATTCCAGTGACTGTCAAACCAATAATTTAATTGATCACAACAAATGCAGAAAAGCTGGAAGAGCTACTGCCATTGAATTTCTACTCCTGCAGAGAACTTTTTAGTTCAGAACGTGCCTTGTTAATGGACAAGAAGCTAGTAAGTTCTGGGGAAAGAGGTAAAACAACTGATTAGAGGGGTATTTATAGTCAGTAAATTGACTTTTTTTTTTTTTCTTACCAGTTGAGAGGGTAGCTTTCTGCCCAGTGTTACATGTCAGAGGTGAGAGAGACTGGGTGGTGCTGCCTGGGGAAGGCAGCACTGTTGCTTAGGTGTTCAAACTGTCCCAGAATGACCCACCATCATTCTTTAAGTGTCATAGCTCCGTTAGGAACAGTGGTAAATTGAGGACGAAATGTTCCTGTCTATTGTGCTGTGACCAGCTACTGGCTGACCTTTTACCAAATTTTGTGCTTCAGTTACTGAATCTGAGCCAGTAGAAAATGAAGCTGAGTGGAAGCTGTCTGCTTGGCATGCTGTGCAAGGGAATGTGGGTGAGATATTACCTGTAAGCTCTGTCTTGATTTGAAAGCTTTTTGAAGGACACAGGGGGTGGAGAAGGAACACCTTTGGGAAACACTGCATGACCCCATGGATCTCAGCATTAGAAAAGTGTTCAGTGTTTGCTAGGCCATCTACAGTGTAGGAAGATATTAAATAACTTGACTCTGAAACTTTTGAAAATAATATTTGGGGTAGCATCCTGCCTTCTAAGACTGAGAGGTTCATCTATGGCAGCAGCCTGGAGTACCTGCTGCCACAAAGCAGTGGGCCTTGGGCCTTGGAGAGGAGATTATCATAAAAAATAGAAAAAAGATACCCAACCCTCTTTCTTCTGCCTTGGATAAGTTAGGAATTCTGCCACTCTCCAGAAACAGCTCCTGGATATTCAGTTGTGTCAAGAACTAATTTGTCTGCTGTGTCCAGAGTCTGAATTCTTGTAGCCAAATTAAGTTGTCGGTTTATAAAACATCCTGTTAATAATAACTAAGAGACATGCCTAGGACAGAGACTTGGTCCTGCTGAGATCTTATTGGCTCTGTGCAATTAAATAACAGCAAGTATGATTTAAGTCATTATACTTCATGCTGTCCAATCTAATGTAGTTGGTGAATTAAGAATGTGACTGGATGCTGGTGCTGACTTGTAAAATATTTGATGGGTTTGAAGGAACTGGGTTATAGGTTTATGTAAGTGAAATTTAGAGTATAAAGCTAAGATTTCCTTTAGTTACTGAAGTATTATAGCCAGTTTGCATCCTTTTTGGTTTATGCCTGTGCTGTTTTGTCAAAGGCTTGTGTATAATTAAGACATGATATATATAGCTAAAGAGAGGCTTTTTGTTTTGTCTTGTTTGCAGCCCAGACACCAAGTATTTCTGTTGTTAGACAGAAATTGCTATTGTAGGATGCCACGAACACTTGTAATATTAAACAGCTCATGTAGCCTTCCTTTGAATTATGTAGGCTGTGTTTGCCCATGCCAATTGATGTGGTCTACACCTGGGTGAATGGCACTGATGTTGAACTAATCAAAGAATTGCAACAGGTCAGGGAACAGATGGAGGAAGAACAGAAAATAATGAGGTAATGATCTTATGTATTTTTTCCCTTTAGCCAACAGCAGCAATCTAGTGCAGTATTTTTTTGTTATTCCTTTGTTATTATTTTTTCCTATGTTACTCAACATGAAAATTCAAAGGACATTTTCTCACTTCTTCATTTGATTATTCTCAAAACCTTGTTTCAGTTCTACTTTTAGCTGTGAAGTACTGTGTAATAAGAAAACTGCTTAAGATATAAAGCATAATAATTAGGGCTGTTCTGCTATGAATTTCTAAAATGCCATGCAAAGAACGGTGGGTTGTGTATGTAATTTTGTATTGATTTCAATTACTCAATTTGTAAATAATAATAAAACTATATCTCAAACGTATAACCTCTCCTCATCCCCGTTTTCTCCCCCCATCCACTGCCCCAATATTTCTTTTTATAATGGGCTTAATAAAATGCTAAGCATAAGTTTCTTAAAGGCTCTTTTTTTTTTTTTAAGGTAGATTTGTCTCCAAAAACTGAAACTGATAAATAGGAAAATAATTTATTCATGTTATAAAGGTATGAGTTGTGCTTTAACTAAGGAGCAAAGACATGTATTCCTGCATTTGGTGTTAGAGATGGTGGCATACAGGTGTGCATAATTACTGATCTAAGCCTTCAAACACAGGCTGCTGCAGGCACCCTGGATTATGTCTTGCAACCATTGATTTAGTTCTTACTAACAAACTGTTCCCATGTTTTGGGCAGAAAATATGCTGAATGGAAGAACAACTTCATATTTTAAGGGTTGTAATATTTTAATTCAGAATAATCAGAAATTCACAAGTAAGCGTATTGATCTGATTTTTGGCAATCTTGCAGTTTGGGTACCACTGATAATATGATCATAAGGGAAATTCTGAATTTTTTCTTTGCTACCTAAACAATGAAAATATTAGTAGAACTTTAAATCCCTTGACCTTAAACATCTTAAACATAGACGTGGTCTCTGCTCTGAAAAGCTTTCAAATTTGTGCTATTTCCTTAGCAGTTCATATAGCTAATATTAGTGATTTTAGCTTTGTCATCACTCATGCTGTGATTCCCATTTTGGAAAGGGAAAAACACATATTGTTTTCTTCCACAACTGATTTGGAAAGTTGATATCAAGCTTATGAGTACGACTCATATCCATGCCACGTTCACTATCTACAGGGGCACCTGGTTCTCTCCCCTGTAGGTAACTTTTTTCATGTACTTTGAAATCAATGAGCACTATTGCAGAAAGAGCTTTTCATAGACCTTATCACAATATTTATGTAAGGCAAAACAATCAAGTCAACCTAGTTTCAGGTCACTTCATCTTAGTTTCTTACCAGTGTTTTTCATATCAACATTGTTTTTTTTAAGTAATCTAATAATAAGCCCATAAAATTCTGTTAGCAAAAAGAGTCCTGCTGCCACAGCTGTCAGCACAACCACAAATTTATGTGCTCCACACTGCACCAGGGTGAGCAATGAAGGGCACTTGTGTCAGCTTGCGCTCGCCTTGGCAAGGCCAATGGCAAGGCCTTGGCAGCTTTGTAACTGGGCTATCGGTGCTTTCACAATGTGTTCCTGACTCAATGAACAGTCTGAAATTAGACTAAATTCCTTACTGTCAACTCAGTGTTATTTAATGTAGTTGTTTTAACTTTGTAATAGGGAAATCCTTGGAAAGAACGCAACAGAACCAACAAAAAAAAGGTGAGTTCTTTGTGATTTTGGGCATAAATTGGAATAAGTGATAATCTGTTCATTGTTAGCTGAAAGCAGGTGCTGGTTGGGGTGGTGGTTTGGTCTTCTATAGGCTGTGCATGCTTTCCTATGTCACTTCAAGAAAAGATGACAGTGTAATAGTATATATATGCAGAATAAAAGTAATGTTATTGTGACATTGTGTGAATGACCCTCTTAAAATGTAACGATTTCTGGAGTTTGAAAAGCATATCCCTGTCACTGTGTAGTCACAGTCCCTATTCCTAGTATGAATTTTTAATGTGTAGGTACCTGAAGTTTTATGATGACTGAATGTTTTTTCAGTGTTGCTTTCACCTGCCATTTGTATACAGGGCAGTGCAAGTGATTGCCTGTGAAGGGTCAGGGCCGCTTGTGGCTCTGCTGCCGGGAAGTAGCAGGGCCTGGTCCATCCCACTCATTTGGCTTGGTCCTTCTGTTATTCAGAGATTTTTATAAGGGCAGACTTTGAAATCTTGGAAACTTCTGAAACAACAGTTATGGGAATGAACTAAACACTAACAGTCAAATATTCCCCTTCTGCAGCAAAATAAGAGTGATTTCAGCAATGTCCCCCTGCCACAGCAAGCGTTACAAGCAATGTCTCTGATTGCATCTGACATTGATTTTTGTCCTAAATTTTCTACTAGTGTTAAATATACCTTTGGTATTTTGCTGTAGCGAGAAGCAACTGGAGTGTTTGCTGACACACTGCATCAAAGTGCCAATGCTTGTTCTGGATCCTGCGCTGCCTATCAACGTCACTCTGAAAGACCTGCTGTCCATTCATCCTGCTTTACAAGCTGCTAACAACATGTTCTTTGTAGCAAAACCAAAAAATCCTTCTACCAACGTGACAGTAATTGTTTTTGATAGCCCTAAGGATGGTAAGAACCTCTTTGTCTGATTCCATCCAGTTTTCTAGAGGAAGCTTTTTTGGTAAGCTGCTGTGAATTAGTTATGGTGTTGTGTTTTTTTTCTCCAATTACTGACTCTGCAGCTAATTTTCTGTTTGACTTCACCAAGTCGTTCTGTGTCTCAAGCCCTCAATCTGTTCCTCCAAACGATGACATTAATGACACCATTTGCTTACCTCCCAGGAAACTGATTACAGATTATTAGAGTTCCATGCTTTAAAAGACTATTGCAAAATGGATTTGATATCTGAGTATCTGTCTTGCACTGATAATCTCAGAAGGCTGAGGTTTAGAATGAGGAAGATTAGTTTTAGAAATCCTGCCTTAATTGCTGTGAAGTCTAGTTTAAATATCACGCAGTAAATTCTGCTCTTGCTCAAAAGATTGCATACTGTAACATGTGTTCAGCATATGTTCAGCATAAGTAGGGTCTTAGGGCAGGTATGAGCTTCTTATTTTGTTTAATATGTAATACCCAACCACTACCACCCACTAGCCCAACCACTGGTGTTTATTTTACTCCCAAGAGCAATTTAGTGCTTATAAAGATAGCTCTTCACACCATAAATCCTTTTACTTTCCAAAAATATATCTTGATTAATAGAATATCAAAAAGAAATTACTTTCAGTTTTTGACCTACAATACATTTTATGTATTCTAGTTGAAGCTGCCCATTCTGGAATGATGAAAGACAACAGCAAGCAGATAGTATGGAGGGCTTACTTGGTATGTGCTTTTAAAACCTGTTGATTAGCTTTTGTATGTGTTAAACATTCTATACCTTTTTAGCAAGTTTCTGGACTATTCTTTTTCCATAACTCACATGTAGTAAAAAGCAAAAACTTCTAAAACAAACCTTATTGTAAGTAGAAAAGGATGTTTATACCCTGTATTCTTGTATTTTAGACTACAGACAAAGAAGTTCCAGGTCTGGTATTAATGCAAGACCTGGCCTTCCTCAGTGGATTTCCAGCTACATTCAAAGAAACAAATCAGCTACGAACAAAACTACCTGAGAGCCTGGCCTCTAAAGTAAAACTGGTAAGGGTCTGGAACAAAGAGTACCTTACTTGTATGGTCTTTTGGAATGGCTCATATATGGGATCTCACTAGCTGAGGAGACTTAGGATGTTTCTGATAGTAATCTGCCTTTTTTGTGTGACTCTTTCCTGAGTAGTGAAGAGTAGCAAATAGTGTCTCAAAAAGACCAGTTGTTTGTTCTGTGACTGCAAGTTATCGGGTATTAGCTCATTAAAAAGTACGTCTCTTATGAGTTTCTCTCAGCTGTTTGCTATAGGCTGTTGTCTTGCTGTAGGATTCTAGATCACTGGCTCGTTTAATGTGACAGAATTTGCTTATGTAGCTTCTTAGCTTTTTTCTTCCCTCTTTGGTGCTGTTACTATTAAGAGAATTCTTCTAAAAGCAAACATTGTATTTCTCTCTGCCACATACTGTATCAGGTCTTGAGCAAGTTGCACTTCAGTTTTCCCACATGCAAGGCAGCAGATCACACAGCTTGGGTGTCATCCACTGACATTTAGTGCCTCCCTTTCTTCTCTGATGCTTGGACACCTGTTTGAGTTACACCAGGTTTAACAGATAGGTAAAAGTTCAAGATGTTTGTTAAAGTCATTGGCTAATGTATTGAAGAGAGATATGATTCATGATGTGAAAAGGACTGAGGCCAAGGAGTTTGTTGAGGAGAAGGAGTTAGCAGGGATAAAGGGATGTCAGTCCGTAGGTAATTTGTCTTCATTAATGTCCACCTGTAGCATGTGCTAATTTACTTTATGACTTGTTCTTTGTGCTCAAATGAGTACAAGTTGCTTTCCTTTTCTTTGGCAAACTGGACTAACAACTCATGTATTCTACTGCAGAAATTATCTTGTGTAATCCCCTTCATGGGCTGGTTACACTGCAATATAACACAAGTTGAATTTCTTCTTTCTTGTCTCAGCTTGTGTTAGCTTGCTGTGTTAGTCTTGCTAATAGTAGAAACCTTGCAAAATAAACACATTTGTACCTCTCTTCCTACATTCCCTAAAACAGCTTAATAGAGCTTTTAAATAGCCATTTAAGCTTGAATAGCTTTTTTTGGCCTTTGTTTATATCTCTAGTGTCACAGGGTTAAACAACAGTGGATATTAATATGGTCAGTCTGCCAGTCTCTGCTTGTTTCATAAACTGTGGGTATTTTTTTAATCACTTTAAAGAAATGGTGTTTCTGTAGAGAAATGAGCTTACTATCCAACAGGAGATGGTACTTCAGTTGCTAGGTTCTTCATGTCAAGTTTGCATGGGGAACATTGCTAGTTAAATGCTTCCTGACTTTGAGACATCTGAAGAATTTTATTTGAGCACAGATTCATCTCTTTGGGTTTTGAGCCTATTCGAGTTCCTCACCGCAGCTTAAGTTACAGGATCGTGGTAGTTTTAACACATTTGACTTAATGTAGCTGGAGAGCTCAGAATGTCTTTGTATCAGCTCTTTTCATTTGCTAAAATTGCCTTTTTAGTGTTCAAGAAATCTAGTACTGTGACATACCGAGAATTCTTCTAAAAGTTTCAATTTAAAATCAATTAGCTTATGTTTTCCTGACATAGAGTTATTTTCTAGGAGCAGCTCTTCTGTAATGTTCACATTAATTACCAAATTGGTATATGAAATGATATTGCCTCTCTCAGTTCACAGATTATTTTGAGGAAAAGAAATCTGTCTGCTACCACATCTGGGAATATATTGGAGCATCATCCCAGGCAATGTTTGTTCTCTGGCTGAACATCATAGACATAAGCTCTCATAGTAACATATGAGAAGAATGTTCTCCCTGCAAACAATATTTGGAATTTCATTTTCTGTCCTCTAGCAGATGTTGCTTTATGTTCTTTTCTAAAGTGGTTTTGACTTAAATCAGTTTTTATCCATAGTACCCTACTGTTTGTTTTTTTATTTCTGCTGTCTTGTGTTGTTAACACTTGGTGTTCCTTTGCCAGAGTAACTTTTTATGTGTTTTTCTTGGACCCTTCAGTGTCTGTCCTTGATGTTTTACCACCTTCTCTTTTTTCCTCTGAAGTCTGTTGTCATGGCTTGTACTAATATTTTTACTGCTAAAACACAGTACTTTTAGTATATGAATACCACCTCTTGAGGGTTTTTTTTTCCTGTTTTTTTCCTTGTTCCTCAACTCTCTGCAGATAATTTCTGTCTTCATTCATTGTAGTTATTTCTCTGATTGCATTATCTGACTATTGTAAGGTCAGTGTTGATAGGTTTTTTTCCTTAATACTCCTGTGTGGACTTTTTGCTTCCAACATTGAGAAGTTCATAATTGTCTTTGGGATCTCTGCTGTAAATGTGTCAAGCACAGACCTTAGGCTAGCCCATGTGCTAAAATAGAGACACTTCATCTTTCATGGACACCATTGAAGAACAAAATACCTGGATTTCTTCTAATTACATTTGACCCATCTTCTGGTTTTATTATTTTCTTGTGGTCTTAAGACTTGTGGAACAATTCTGCCTGGACCTTGGTTTTTTGATTAAAGTTTGTTGGTTTTGTTTTCATTTGATCAGCTGATTCATCATCACTTTTTCCATTTCAGTAGGCTCTCCTAGCAGTATTAGTCCAACAGAAAACATGATGGATCTATTCTTTCTGTGTTTCAGTTGTACTTCTCATATCCAAGCAGGTGGCTAATCTGTTGTCTGTGTCCAGGCTGATCACCAGGTTAGCTCTTTAGCAAATCTCAGAAATCCTATAGTTTCTCTGTATTTTTCACTGCTGTCCAGATGAACATAAAGGCTGTATCTCTGAGTTGTCTTACATATGCTTTCCATCTCCTTGTCTGTTTTTATGGAAGTGGCTTCCCTTGCCTATCATGTTTCTGCATAATTTTCCCCTATGCTGCCTTGGTTGTGTTTTTTCCTTGTCATGTGTCATCTATTTTGCTGGTTCCCTTTTCCATGGTGTGTTGTTATCTTTGTGTAAACAATGGCATTGTGATCAACTCATTATCTGTTCCTAAGAATTCTCTTCTGCAATTTTTCTGGGTGTATCTCTATATAAACACAATCTTTTGTCATGTATTCACAGCATTCTGTAGTTTCTCTTTCCAGTCAGCTTTGCTTTCTGTGTTTCCTTTGCCTGTGGTGGATGCTCTAGAACTATTAATTTGGGATTATTGTACCCCATGTGGTCATAGCAGTGAGTTCTTTCTCAACCAGTTCTCTATACTTGACGGCAGCAATTTTTGTATGTTATACTTACAATGAAATATATGTATATAAATGTAAGAAATGTTTTATTTGTATGCATAAAAATTTTTACACATGAAGTGTGAATGAAATGTGTTGTTTCTACAGAAGCCTTTGCTAAGGTCCAAGCTCAGAGTCCATTCTGTCAGTGGGTGTTATAGGTAGGCAGTTATGGTGAACACAACCAAGCGTGGTTTTCTTCTTACCAGAGAGACATGCTAGGTTAATGCTACAATTAAGTAGCAGAAATGTTGGTTGTTTACAGTCTCCACTGAAATCTGAAGCCATTCCTCTGTTATATTTGTTAATCTAAGCTCTCTCGTGAGGTGTGAGATGCCTGGTGGAGAGGAAGAAATTTGCACCTGAGTTTAAGGTAGACTTGTGTCTCGTAGATGCCTTCTGATGCTTAATGGGTTTCTGGATGCTTTAAGGGGCTGTTTCTTAGTGCAATGCTGGAAGTAAAGAAATTATGAAAAACACTTCCAGCAATTCTGCTGTTTGAAGGGAAGAAAAGTGAGAAAAGGATTATAGCTGTCGGTGAGTTTGTGTTGAATGTTGATAATGCTGTTTTAGTTCGATTGCTTTAGTTTGATTCAAATCCCTTCTGAATCCAAAGAGGACCAAAAATTGTTCAGACATCTGGGCCAGATGTTTCTTCTAAAAATCTGAGTAAAACAGCTGAGCTCAGCTGGAAGTGGTTAAAAGGTGAAGATTTATGATATAGTGATTTCATTTCCAAGGTGGATTATGTCTGTTATGGTTTACTGAATTTTTGTACTTATGGCCTACACTGTAATGTAATGATATGGAATTTTATTTCCAAATGAAAGTTAATCTGTAGGGTGTCTGTTGGTCATAACTGTTGTTCTACATTGTGAGTGTTATGACAGATGAAGTTGAAAATTATATTTGAGTGCTTTTTATTGTCTGTGCTTTCTTAACTGAGCTTAACAAGCCACTAGATGGAGGTGTTACTCTGGTTGTGCAGCTGATGGCTGCTGAACTGTTTAAAAGACATGTTGGACCAATACATGAAAAACAACTGAACATTTTGTTTTCACTTTCTGGCCCCTTAACTACATTTCTAAAGAAAACTATTATTCAGTTTAAAGAGACACTTAAAAATTAAGTCACAAGTAGTGATGTAAAGACTGACAAGGGAAGGACTGACTGGTCAAGGGGATTTGATTTGTTTGATTTTGATTTTATTTTTTTTTTGAGACCATCATGCTAACAATTTTTCACTGAAATTGTATATAGAAGTGAAAATTTTTGGAGTCAGGTGGTTTTCTTTCAAAATTTGATATGCTGGTTGCCTCAAGGACAACTGAGATCTCCCTCTTTGCCAAATACTGTCTCCTTTAATCCACATGCACACGCATATACACAAATATGAACAAGTGTTCTAGAAACTAAGGGCTATCTTAGTGACCTTGTCTTACTAATGGAAGAAGATCCATCTGGGAACCTGCAGGCACATTGATGCTGGGTGTTTTGTTGTCCTCACTGCCTTGAGGATGAGGAGTCTGGGATTCTTACCATGGCTTGTCAGTGTTGTTGGAGCAGACAGGTGGCTTTAGGAGTTGGTGTTGTTTGATCACACAGATGGAGTAAGGAAGCTTGGTAGGAAAAAAAACTTAAGGCCTTGCATTAGTTTTGGCTCAGAGATGAGCCTCCTACTGTATCACCTTATAAAGGGAGCTTGAGACATTTGTAAAGACAATAGTGTTTCATATTCATTAAGCTGTTTGTAACTCTTTAACACAACACATGACCTGCTTCCCTTGCTATGTGGGCACATGAATTTTCCCAAGATCCATACTGCAGTGTGAAAAAAGAGGCATCTCATTTCTTTAACAACCATCTTTTGTCATTAAGAAGATAAAGCAAAATAATTTAAAGACTGCTTAAGAGTCTAAGCCCCACCTCAGAAAAAAAGTGCTTAACTTGAGAAAATGGAAATGAAGGTGTTTACTTCCACATGGGATGTCTGAGCTCATTTAGCCTATCTCCTAGGAAGTATTGCCAAACATGCTGGCTCCAAAGGAGAACCTGCTTTTAAAGCTACCTGATGGAGCAAATGCAGTTTTCCTGTCTCATTTCCAAGTGTGTGATAGAAATGTGCAGTGGTGGTCTGGGCATGTGCCTACACATTGTGTTTTCAGCCCACTTGTGTTAGCAGAGCCTCGCCTGGTCACACTGACCATCTACCTGCCGGTTTTTGTATTCTATCTGTACAATATCTTTGGATCTGCTGACCTGCTTTGGCAGGATGAAGATGTTCTGTAGAATATTCCAAGGGAATGGGCAATTGTGTGCATCCTTACCACAAAGAGGTTAATACCTGTGAGACATTAGAAAATCTGCCAGAAAATTCCATTTTGAATATACCAGCAACAAAATGCTCAGAGCAGAGCCTGCAATTTATTAGAATCTAGTTAGCAATGTCACCAGATAACTTAATTGAAATCTAACTTTATTGATAGCTCTTGAATGGTAATATTTTTGGTTTGTTATATATGTATGTTTTAAATAACAGATTCTAAGGGACTGTGTGACACTGTTGTGTTCCTAAATAAAGCACATACCCAGTGATGGCAGCTTTGTAATCTGTAGCATTTTGATCCTGATATTTTTGGAGGTTGCTGGCTGCCGTCCGTAACTATACCTCAGCCATTTAGCTACTGCAGCCATCCTTTCCACCCATAGGTTCAGATCATTCCCTGGAAGGTCTGAGATTTATCAGATTTTTCTAATGGCAGGCCTCATAAGTCAGATTGAAAGATCTCAAATAGCATATGAGTCAAAGCATCAACAGCTTTGAAATGTCACAAGTGGAACAGCTGGTCTTACTAAGGAAGGGCTGCTAACTCCGGGACAAGTGGTATTTCAAAATGAGAAGCAAGGGTCACATTTAATAAAAAATAAAGAAATAAAACCACTTAAGGTTATTATGAAAGAAAGTGATGGACTTGCTTTTTTTGAACCTGACACTATTCAAATTTTGGTAACTTATGAAATTCATCTACGGATCTTATGCAACTGAAAACCTGGTGGATGTGGTTATTTGTCTTACATTGCCTGAAGGAACAAATATTAAGCTTAGGCTCAAATAAATATTGTTAATGATTAACTGCATTTATTCTCAATCACGCATGCACTTGGAAAATCAAAGTGCAATTCTGCTTTTAGCTTGATTGTATCTGCTCATGCACTTCATATGGTAAACACAGCATTTCACTGGGTCATGCCATATTACTAGGGAGGTGCTTTGGTGCCCTGTCACTTGTGAGCTCCGTTAGAGAAAGGATGAGCGGGTCTGTAGTGCAAGCCCCTCATCCTGTGCATTATGAAATCTGATACACAGACTTACTGGTGGCAAGAGATAAAAACAGCAAACAGATCAAACAGTCCACAGCTAAGAAGTGACCTTAACAGCATATTGGCAACCATCATTAAGGACTTGGAGACCCACATGGATTAGCTTTGGAGCCCTTTGTATCTCAGATTTCGGAGCTGTAGGTTGAACAAACTGTAAACCATTTTGAAAATTTCATGCGTCTTGACAGCGATGACACATTGGTGCCCTTAATTTTCTGGGAAGATCGTTGCTTGATGAAGATGGGAAAAAAAGGATGATTCTTTCAGTCATATAAGAAAGTTTTAATAAAACATGAATTTTGTTATTAGGGTGGGAGAGAATGGATGGGGGCTTAGTATTCACTTGCTCCAGAAATATTTATAACATGAACAGCTTTACTGCTGACTGGATCATTGTGTAAAGAGAAATTTTCTTTGCAAAGTGAAAATTAAGCATCTAAAAATGTTCTGTGTCTTTAAGTGTTTTTCATTTCCCATTTTACTACTCCTTTTTGTGTTCTTACAAAATTGCAGTTCTCTAAAAGCAGTACTTAGCAGTCATTCTTATTAGTAACTCTAGTAAGAAAAATACAACAAAAATATGGAATTGGCAAAGAAAGAGTACTGCTGGGGCTGCATGCCAGAAATTGTTTTCTCTGCTTGTATAGTTACAGCTCTATTCAGAAGCCAGCGTGGCTCTCTTGCAACTGAATAACCCTAAGGGTTTCCAAGAACTGAACAAGCAAGCAAAGAAGAACATGACTATAGATGGGAAAGAACTGGTGCTTAATCCGGCTTATTTATTATGGGACCTCAGCTCTGTCAGTCAGGTAGGTAAATCCTGTTACAGCACATAGAGGTTACAGCATTTAAAAACTGCAAGTAGAGGCTAACTAGTCAATGACAAAGAACATGGGATTTCTTCCAGAAGCTTGGAAGTATTAAGAATCAAGTATTTATGAGGTTGTGAGAAACATGACAAGAACACTGTCCAATTCTCAAGTCAAGGAGGGGGAAGAATCAAAGTGTGACATTTAATTGAAATTTTCATGTTCTCCACTAAGTGAAAAATTTTACCCCCTGCACGCGTTCTGATAAAGTTTTGTGCAGTTAGATCCTGAAAGGCTTAACTGATACTGACTGGCAGATAAGCAGGCTTCCCATATGGGGCAGATAAAGGCTTTTATTAGCAAACATGATTATCTCATTCCCAATATGTTTCTTAGTAATTTTTCGCTTTGTGGCATCATTTATGCTGAGCAAATGCTAGTTGCTTCTCTTCCGAAAATGTTGAAGTCCTGAAATACCGATGTCTGTAAGGAAAGGAGGCTTAATTTCAATGCTTTTGATACAGAAAGGATGTTTGGTTTAGAAACAGGAAGTTAAATAAGAAGGTATCTGTTTCAAGATAAGATTTTTTAAAATCTTAGGGGTTTTCTTCTGCTGGAATTTAATTTTACAATAAATGTCAAGTTGCATGGGTAAAGTAAATGTGCCCGAAAAGATTGCAGTGTCTTTGTGTCTTGTGAACTAGGCTTTTGGGGAAAGATTCCTACCAACCCTGAACTCAAACTTTATATTTCCCCATGTTGAAATTATGCATTCTTTTGGGAATGGATACCTAGCCAGTGGCTGCTGGTGTTGCTGAAATGTTTTCAGGTGTTACGCTTTTGATGACATGAAAGCTGTGTAACTGTACATATCAGAAAAGAAGGCTTATTTTGTGTCTAGAATTTGCAGTGAAAATGGTAATTGTTAAACATTCAAATATTTGCCTAGGTTTCCTGTTTCATTTGGACTTTAGAAATGTTCCTGTTAGGCAGCCTTATTTCTAGGTTTTAGGAGATGTCATTAAGTTCTCATAAAAGGGAAATGAAACATGTTACGGTGTGATGTAACCTAATTTTTTTTTTACTTAACTATTGAGTTTCTAATTGAAAAACTTTCTCTTTAATAAAAACATACAGAAACATTTAGCTATTTGATAGTGAGTATTAGGCTAAGTTTTATGAATTTTCTCCTGCTTAAATTCTTTAAAATAATAGAGCAAGGGAAAATTGCAGAGCTGCTACATCATGGCACTTCCGGTATGTCTATATTAGGTGACATTTAAATACAGTTTATGATGCAATGTACTTGGAAGGTGCCAGCCTCCTGAAGCTGGATTTCTGAAAGGTAATGTTACTGATTTGAAATGCAGGAGGTTTTTGTTTTTGGTTTTTTTTTTTTTACTGGGCTTCTTTCTTTAAGAACTAGTATCACACAAGGCAATGTCACCTTGCAGTGTGGTCAGCAGACATCCTAATGATCCCAGGTGGTCAGCCAATGATGTCAGAAGATTGTTTTGTTCATCCTGATAATTCAGAAGAATGTGATCCTTTATAAGAATAATTGTTACGATCAATGTACTTTTTATTTTTGAATGGCTAAGTCCTGAAATGCTTATGCACCCATGGGCTCAAGCACACTATCCTTACCTAGCTGGGTCAGAACTTGAATGTTCTGTTTAGAATTTAAGGAAGGATTTTTTTCTTTTCATAGTCCAAACAGGATGAAGATGTTTCTGCCAGCCGTTTTGAAGATAACGAAGAGCTGAGATACTCCCTACGATCAATAGAGAGGCATGCTCCTTGGGTGCGACATATTTTCATTGTCACCAATGGGCAGATCCCTTCCTGGCTTAACCTGGATAATCCTCGGATAACTATAGTGACACATCAGGTAAAACCCGAACAAAAGCCAAACAAAAACACCAGCATGAAAGTGCCACTAGTAAAGATGCTGTGTTTGCTTTGAAATGCTGTTATCCACTTTCAGCTAAAGGCTGCATTTATTTGGCAGAAGTGACAACCTCTTCTGTCTCATCCATGTTTTTATTAAACCCCAGTATGTCTTTGTGTTGACCAGTCACATAACTGAATATATGTCAAGCCTTTATTTAGTCCACTTGTCCAAATATTGAGGCTTCAGCTAATGTATACCCATGCCTAATTTCCTTATTGAGTCTATTTATAAAAAACCTGTGGAGAAGAAAATGTAATCTGAATCCATAGACACTCTCTCAGAACCAGTAATAACCTAATAGGCTTGTGTTGAGACAGGATGGATTACAATTACTGGAACTGAGAAGGTGGCTACAAAAAAAAGTATCTATGCATTCTAAAAGTGTTATTTAAAAAGAGAAAGGAAATCCTTCAAGCTTCCTGAATAAGTTAAACAAAAATACTCTAGTAGCTTGTTACGAATTTGGGAGTAATTTTGGTATCTGGACATGCCATAGGATCTCTGAGCAACCAAAGTGGTGATAAGATACTAATTCAACTTCTGTTGCTGTCTGCTTGTGAAGTTACGTGAATGAGATGAAACAATGCTGATTTTTTGAATGCTGGAAGAGGTTCAGTTTGCCGGAAATTTTGTGCAGCCTGTACTTCATAAGAATGATAAATGTGTATGCTGGGCCTGATCCAGTACCCAACGAAAGAGGAGTGTGTGAAAGTTTGTCTTTGTAATGGACTGGGTGCAGTTTCTTAGTTAAGCAGCAGACTTGAAAATGGTTTTGTGTAGGAAAAATGAGATAGTGAAGTCTTTATTTTCCTAAAATACTTCTACTTCTTTCATCTCTCCTTGTTCTTTATAATTTTTTTTAGTAGATAAGTATCAAATATATAATGTACCTGACCTTTTATGTCTCGGGGTGTTTTGTTGTTTGTTTGGTTTGGGGTTTGGTTTTTGTTTTTCCTTCTGAAACTGTTTTTCATTGTTGGTAACTTTCTCATTTTAGGAAATATTTCAGAATGTGAGTCACTTGCCTACTTTCAGTTCACCAGCTATTGAAAGTCATATTCATCGTATCAGTGGCCTTTCTCAGAAGTTTATTTATCTCAATGATGATGTTATGTTTGGGAAGGATGTTTGGCCTGATGATTTTTACAGTCATTCTAAAGGTCAAAAGGTAAGCCGTTATGAAAAGATACTGTATCGGAAGTAGATGCAGAACTTTTCTATGCTAATATAATAAAAATCACAGAAATGCTACTTTTAAAAGGGAGAGCAAATATAAGATTATTTCCCTCTGCTCTCCACTCTCGCTTTTGTCTTGAAAGGTTCATTATTCTTAACTAGACAACTGTTAGGAAAGGTGCAGGGTGGGGAAGGCTCTAGTCTGTATTTTTATGTGTGGTGTGTTGATATCTGAGTTGTAGAATTCCTTTTTTTCATATTCACTCATACGTTTCAGTGGGTATAATTGTTCCTTTGTCAGGCTTCATGCTTTAGTTTCAGTGTTGTTCTCTAATTCTCCCACATTCTGTTAGAACACTGGTAAAACTGATGTGGTGTTTGGCAGGTGTCAGTCTTCCCTCCCTTGAATATTCCTTTTGTT
Source organism: Pachyramphus minor (assembly GCA_013397135.1). Taxonomy (NCBI): domain Eukaryota; kingdom Metazoa; phylum Chordata; class Aves; order Passeriformes; family Tyrannidae; genus Pachyramphus; species Pachyramphus minor. The sequence continues at coordinate 478,849 of VYXB01009277.1, read as the reverse complement.
TGTGGGAAATACTCAAACCGGAATCAATTCTTCTGTAGGAACACTGAGGTCAGGTGACATTTAAACTGGTCTAATATTTAAATTTACCATTAATTACCTCTGTTCAAGACACCAGGAATATCTTTGCTCGGTCTGTATATAGTCATATATATAATTATTTACTGAAATAGATATTGTTCCATGTTCATGAACACGAAGTAATTTAGTCTTTCAACAAACCTATTATCAACAACTGGAATTAAGCAAGGAGAGCAGGCTGAGGAAACATTAGCAGTAGTTATGCATAAAGGCTCTGGTTGCCATCAGAGTTTTCATCCATGAGCTTGATCTGCAAGAGTGGTATGGAGGAAAAAAATAAATATTTATATATATTATTTTTATTAAAGCAGTGAGTACACAAGGCACTAGAGACCATTGAATTAAACATTTCATGCAGGCAGGTCTGCACACTTGTGCACAAACACAGAAGGGTTGCACAAAATTAGTTTAAGCTACACTAAAATAGCTGCTTCAGTACTTGAGGATGTTAGGAAACTTTTAGTTGCTTTAAATCTCTGAAGATGTAGGCATGTAACTGCAAAATATATTGTTACTGCATTTGTATTGTTCTTCAGTTACTCATCCCAGTTATGATGGAGTCAGCATAGATGTGGTGTTGTTTGTGATAACCTGATCAGCACGTATTTCAGTAGAAAATGTGCTGCTAGAATCTTGAAACCATAAGGCCTCAAGGAAAATGTGTGTGGTTTTTAATGCCTCCCCAGTTGAAAATGTACACACCTACGCAATTTTTTTTATCGTGCCAATTCTCAGAATTATTTAAGTCACAGGATCAGATGCTTCAGGGATTATGTTCAACATGTGCTGCTTATCTCATGACTGGTTAGTAATGAGGAAACATTCTGAGTCAGGAGAATAAATGAACTGTGGAGCTATTTCAGAGTTAAGTTCACACTTCCTATCTGACACAAGACAAAATGCTAGTTTTCATTGGTCTGTGGTTTGCAGAAGTAGATTTGGGAAGTCCTGCTTTCTATTTCTGGCCTTTGCTGCTTGGCTGTGTGGCCTTGGGAATTCTTCACTTCTTCCTTCTCTTTGAAACTGATAACATTTATTTCACATGTTATAGGGTTTAAATGCTCTTTGTAAACCTTTGTGAAATCTTAAGGCACAGCACACAGGGAGGCATTATTTTAAGTCTTCATATTCGAAAAAACAAGCTCAATTCACTTCAGTTTTGCCAGTCCTTGTCTCAGGCTGTAATATTGTTCCAGGTTTACTTGACTTGGCCTGTGCCAAACTGTGCTGAGGGATGTCCTGGCTCATGGATTAAAGATGGTTACTGTGATAAAGCCTGTAATAACTCAGCATGTGATTGGGATGGAGGTGATTGCATTGGTAAGACAGCAATGTTAAACTTAGAAAAAGTGAACTGTTTGTTTTTCCTTGCAAGAATAATTCTGTAATTTGTCACTTTCCTGTAATTATAAAATTTGCCTCCTTTAATAATGATAAAAAAGTTAACTTACAGATGAAAACCTTCTTTCTTGCAAGTGACAAATTTTTATGGAAAAATGACAGGAAATAGTAGGGCATAGGAAAATCCTTATTTAGGTACTGAATTTGACTAGCTGAAAGGAAGAGGTTTGAAATTTATTATGTATCATTGTATAATGTATATACAGTATTATATATTATTTGGCCCCTTTTTAATTTCACTGCTGATTGTTGAGTCCTTGGTCTAGCTTTAACACTGTGGCTTAAAATGTGCCTTTCTTCAGTCATTTAAAGTTGTTATTTCTGGAGGTTTTTTTTTTCCTTTTCCTTTAGGTAACAGTGGGGGTAGTCGCTATGTTGCTGGTGGAGGTGCAGTTGGAGGTATTGGGAATGGACCACCGTGGCAGTTTGGTGCAGGAATAAGTGGTGTTTCCTACTGTAACCAAGGCTGTGCTAATTCCTGGCTGGCAGACAAATTTTGTGATCAGGCCTGCAACGTCCTCTCGTGTGGATTTGATGCTGGTGACTGTGGCCAGGGTATGTAAAGTGCATCACTGATAAACTTTCTGTAGGGATTCTCTTGAGCTGCCTGAGCTTTTTGGTTCAGCGTTACTCTCAGATTGTGCTGAGGTGCCCTGTACAGTGCTGTGGAAGAGGGCTGGTCATAACTGAAAAAGAAATCAGGTGGTTCTTGTACTCACTAATCCAAACCTGGATCAATATTATATGCTGCTTTATTTAATAGTGACCAAGCATGGCTGGAGGCTTGATACCTTACAGACTAGCAAGCGTTAAATTCTCTGCCCCAAGAGGCTTACAGAATGACTGGAGAAATGACATTTCAGTTACACAAAGTGTCTTTACCTGAATAAGAACAGTTATGATACCTATAGGAGTTAAAAAAATTAAAGAACCTCTCTGATGCTGACAGTGTGAATTCAAGTCTGCCTTTAGGCTCTTGCCACAGGCTACTCTCAGTCACCTGTGAACTTGCCTCCAGTTTATTTGGTTGTGAAAGGCTAGCAGGAATGAGTGAAGTGATTGAAAGTCTAGTATAGTCAGGGGAAGAATTTGGCCTCTTTGGAAGAGTAGAGGCTCCCCTGCATCTCAGCTCAGACAAATGTGTTACTGGCAATTCTGTTGCTGGCAGTGAGGTTTTGTTCATGTGAGAGTTGACAAAATTGGTTGTGCTGTGCTGTGGGAGGGAGACCTTCCATTCAGCCTATCTGATTTTGGAAGTTTCAAATCAAGATGCAGTGTAGCAGTGAAATCCAGTCGCTGTAACATTAATCTCCTAAAATGTGGCAAAAATGTAATATGGGCAAGCTACTTATGACTGATACAGAATTTTAAGTGGCATGTGACAACGAGCCACTAAGGCTCTTCAGGTAGAGACTGAAAAGAGTGATAAATTATACTTAGCTAGGTTTTATTTAATTATACTTAAATAGGTTTTAGAATTAGCATAGGAATGTCTGGTAGCTTTATATATCTGAGTATGTTCTAGTCATCCATTATTGAAGATAAGTGAGCAAGAAACTGGAAGCTACAGTAAGTGTTCTTCCACAGAGCTGTCTCCCTGCTAGTACAGTGAATCTAGCTCGCCATATTACAATTTAAAAAAGAGTGAAAGATGTAATGCTGAAAGTTGGTAGAAATTTGTTTTGCTTCATGTTTTTGTTTCTTTTCCAGATCACTTTGAAGAGATGTACAAGGTGACACTTCAGCTTAATCAGACCTACTATGTGATTCCCAAAGGTGAATGTCTGTCCTACTTCAGCTTCAGCGAAATAGCCAAGAAAGGAATTGAGGGTTCATATAGTGATAATCCAATTATCCGACATGCTTCAGTTGCTAACAAATGGAAGACTATCCACCTCATAATGCATAGTGGCATGAATGCAACTGTGATCTATTTTAACCTTACGTTCCTAAATAAAAATGATGAAGAGTTTAAAATGCAAGTAGCTGTTGAAGTTGATACTAGAGAGGAACCAAAACCAAACACAACTTCCACGCAAAAATCCAACTCTGATTTTAAAAGTGTAACTTCAGTACCAGAAGCTGAAATGATATTTGAGGATATTCCTGAAGAAAAACGCTTTCCGAGAGTCAGGAGACGTCAAAATGGCACAAAAGAGAGTCTGCATGAAGAGGTGATAATACCATCAGTAAATGTGTCTCTGCTTCCTGAAAATGTACAGCTGGAACTGCAGAACCTGGACTTAAAACTACTAAATGGTGATATCACTCAGAAAGGATTTAATCTATCCAAGGCTGCTCTCCTGAGACCTTTCCAGTTCTCAACTACGTTGAAGAGTATTATAGGCCTGGAAAAGAAGAGTGTGCATAATCATTCAGAAGATCAGAAGAACCATACTAGCTGGCAGAAACCTTATAAAGATGTAAATGAAGGCAAAATAAAAACAATAAAAGCAAATGAAGAAGTTCCTTCATGGCCTATGGGAACAAAGGGGACTCTTGTGACAATGAACCCAAATGAATATATTTATAAAGTAAAGCTTCCCTCCCAGAGCATGGGGAAAAAAAATGAAACTCGAGAAAAAGTATTGAATGCACTCATATTAAGGGAAACACAGAAATCAAAACATACTGGAAATTTAGATACTGGAGAAGGTGCACAGGGAATGGAAGGCAGAAAAGAGCAGGAGCAGGTGGATACAAATAAAAGGGAGGGGCTAGTGGGAAGAAAATTACAGTCTTATGCTGGAAGTTACCAAGGCTTTTTGCCATGGGAGAAAAAAAAGTATTTCCAGGACCTTCTTGATGTGAGTATCTTAATTGCTTATTGGAATAGTTGCATCTTTCTGCATTTGGCGGAATACTGTTAATATGATCTGTATATTTGGAATGTGTTTTGCCTATGAGGCAAATGCTGATATTTTTTGAAAGATACTTTTGACTTTTCACATAAAGTCTAATTTGTTTATGATCTGGGCCTCTCTTAGCTAGGTGGTTAAAGCCAAATAGCCATTTCTGTTCCCTTTCTACTGCATTTTTTTGTGTGAAATTCACTTTTTATTCATTGTATGTTGGCACAGTGCTATTGTTCATATATATATATAGCACTATAAGAGAAAGCTTAAGTTTTGTTTTGATAGCATTTATGCAAATTTGGATCCAGTTTATGTTTACAAAAATGTAGAAAGTAGGTATAATAATAAATGCTTATGTTCTAGAAATGAAATTGAAAGCCTGCAAAGAAGCTGCATGTATCAACTGTATCAAGGAAATGTGTAGGAAATTTCCTCTGCTTCCAGCCAAAGCATTTTGGCAGTTTTGAAAACCTCTAGAAGAGAAGACAGACAGTGCTTCAGTTGGTAGCAACTGCTTTGCCCTGTACCAAATAGCAAAGGGGCTATGCTTTTAAAATACTATCTGTTCATCTGAGATTGAATTTTGCATGAGGAATCTTTGTATTCATAAGATTTCAGTTTTTCAAATATGGATGAATAATCAGCAAAAAAAAAGGGAATATTACAAATAAATCTGATGACAAACAAAGACTTAATTGTATGTAAGGCGTCGGAGCATAAATATTAAGGACACCTTTTCTAGTTTTCCTCAAAGCATGAAAGCTTTAAGGAAAAAGTTACCTTTTATCTCTCTTTAAAAGGTAAAGAGAGAACTAAGGAACGTGAAGAAAAATATTCAGAAGTTCTCTTCTCATTTTCACATGTTGCAAAGAGTTGGCACCTAGCTGAAATGTCATTTTTTTCCTGTGGATTTAATGTTTTCTGCCTTTTTCAGTAATGTAACCTTGATTTATTCCTGCCCTGCTCTTTAGGAAGAAGAGTCATTACTCAAACAAATGTCGTACTTTACTGAAGGCAAGCATTTTGGAAGGCAGCTGAAAGATACATTTGCTGATTCCCTTCGATATGTAAATAAGCTTTTAAACAGCAAGTTTGGATTTACATCTCGTAAAGTCCCTGCTCATATGCCTCACATGATTGACCGCACTGTTATGCAAGAGCTGCAGGATATGTGAGTATGGTTTTGTTTGAAATAATGTAAAATGGCACGTAATTCCACCTTTCTGCTTTTGCTTTGCTGTGGCTATTTCCAGTGTGTTAGTGGCCTCTCATTAAAATTATATTTTGAAAAAAAGAAATAAGGAATTTCTTACCACGTGCCGGTTGTGCTAAAACAGAGACTTTTCAAGACCTTTAAAAATTCTAGGTAAGAAATGATTTATAGGTAAGGAACATTTCGCTTCAAGGAACCAGAGTGTTAAATTAGTTTTTATTCTTATCTAGGTTTCCTGAGGAGTTTGACAAGACATCGTTTCACAAAGTGCGGCACTCGGAAGATATGCAGTTTGCTTTTTCATACTTCTACTATCTTATGAGTGCAGTTCAGCCACTGAACATCTCTCAGATCTTTGATGAGGTTGATACGGACCAGTCAGGCATCTTGTCTGACCGAGAGATTCGCACGTTGGCCACGAGAATCCATGAACTACCACTAAGTTTGCAGGTACTCTTTCCTTACCAATAACCTCCAGAGTAACTTCAGTTTTAAAGTCAAAAATTCTTAAAATAGAATGATTCAAATCTTTATTTATCCTTGCTTGTAGCGTATGTAACTTTTAGCAATTTTTAAATGATATCTTGACTATATAACGTTGTGTTCTACTTTATCATTGTTCTGTGGAGTCTGCAATTAAATTGAGTTATAGCAGCATCAGAAAAATGGCTCACTGGTATCCCAGCTCAAGAAAACAGTGTTAAGTTTGTCAGAAAAAATGTTCACTGTGAAGAGTGAGGTCCTGCTGTGCTTAGTCTAGTTCCTGCACACAGTAGAAGATGGTTCTTGCCCTGAGGTCTAAAGAAAGAATTGAGAAAAAGGGTATCAAAGAAGTCATACTACTAAACAGTATGACTATGAAAGTGTTTTTCTAGGAACATGATAAACAGAGAGAGTCTTAGTAAGACTTGCATGCTTAGAGATGCAGGTAGAGAATGAAATGTACTGTTTCTGCTTTACAGAGAGGAAATGGGACAAACCAATGAAATAATCTGTTTGTGACAGTGCACAAAATGATTGGCATAGCTGGAACACTTTAGTGTGTTCCTGGCCTGTACCTTAATCAGAAAATTTTCCTGTCCTTTTGGTTCACTTTTCTGTCTGTTTGCTTAATTTGAGGTTTAATATGCCAATGTTGATTTGGGACTTCTGTGCTGTCTTGACATTGTCAGTAAAAATGTGTTTTTCATTTTAAATGAAATTAAGTCATGCTTTATCTGGTCCAAATCAACTATGCACTGACCATTTACTTTACTTTAGGTGTATAGGGAGTCCCATGATTTAGCAGTTATTGAAATGAGATCTGCTGAATATTTTGTCTTTTTGTGGAAATTTCTTATGTAGATCACATTGAATATGTCTGTGTACCTGGAATTTTAGAAATATGTCAGTGAGAAAACAGGATTAAATAGTTTTTTTTTCCTTTTCTTTTTGTTAGGATTTGACAGGTCTAGAACAAATGCTAATAAATTGCTCTAAAGCTCTTCCTGCCAACATTACTCAGATCCATGTTATTCCTCCAACTCAGGAAGCATATTATGATCCAAATCTGGTAAGAAACATTGGTCTTAAAAATACTTGTTTTCTTTGAGTACATACTCATTTATTGTGCTTTAAAAGCTGGTTTGATTTCTAGAGGGAAAGTATTTATAAAAATTACTACTTGTATGTATATGAAGTGTTACAAAATGAAAATTTTACAAGCTGCTTCCTAACTTAAAACCACTTAATTTTCTTTAAAAACAGAGAAAAACTGAGCTTTAGAATGTTATTATAATTGGGATTTTAAAAGTCCGTCCTGGTTAGGAAAATTTACTGTTGTGAACCAAAAAGATAAAGATCAGTACCTCTCCTCTGACTAGAACTCTCTAAGTCTTTAATTTTAGAGTCTTAGAGTCTTTAGTTTAGTCTTTATAACCTCCTTTCCACTCAGCAGTGGTAAGGCCGTATCTGGAGTGGTGGGTCCAGTTCCAGGCTCCTTGGTACAAGGGTCAGATGGACATACTGGATGGAGTCCAATGAGGACCATCATTGAGAGGCTGGAGCATTTCTCTTGTGAGACAAGACAGAGCTGGGACTGCCGAGCCTAAAGAGTAGTCTCAAGGCAGAGATCTCTTCAGTGTATACAAGTATCTGAACAGAGGGCACAAAGGAGCAGAGCCAGGCTCTTCTCAGCGGTGCCCGGTAGCAGAACCAGAGTTACTGAGCATAGCCTGAAACACAGGAGTTTCCCTCAGAAAACCTCTTTTTTTAATGTGAGGGTGACCGCTCCGGTGCAGGTTGCCTGTTTATGGACAGTGTCCCTCCTTGGAGAGACTCAGAAACTGTCTGGGCATAGTCCTGAGCAGCTGTCGCCAAGTAGCCCTGCATGAGCAAGGAATTTGGACCAGATGAACTCCAAAGATCCCTCCTAACCTAAACCAGTCTGTAGTTCTGTAAAAACTGAGGTCTTAGGACTAGATGTTCCTCAATTATTTAAGTTCTGAATTTCTATTTTAGTGGTTAAATTCTCATCAAAACTTGCTGGAATTTAGATCTGAGCTTTAGATCTGATACTAATAGCTAAATTTCTTTTACAACGATAATTCCTGCATCAACCCATGCATTTGAAAAAAGTGCGGATGTACTTCGCAAAATGGATGATCTTGTGTTTTATAGCTGCAAATCAATATATTATCAAAGCAAAAAAAAATTCGAGTATAGAATTACTATAGAGTGATAGAGTATCTATGACTTTTGGGTAATAGAAGGCATTATGGATCCCAAACACATGCAAATCATAGTAAAGAGATCTGCAAAATGTATCTAGAGAAATATATATGAACATGGACTTTTTTCTTTTTTCCTTCCCTCTGGACATCTATCCTGCCTTGTATCAGGTTATGTTATGAAGTCTTAAAAATATTTTTCCTTAAGTCTGAATTACATCAAAATTCTATATAAAGCCATTCTGTCAGCATGATTTGAAGAAATGAAAGTGTGGATTTGAGAATCCTGTACAGTATAAGGACCTTTCATCCAGTTCAGCCTTCCTTCTCTTTGCTTCTTTATGGCTTTCAATTCATTCTGAAAAATGTTGTGAAGTAGAAAACTTTGAAGAATAGTAGTAATTAAAGGATGGCTGCCATGAATATATTATAAGATGGGTTAAAAATAAGTCTCAGTGAATGGGAACAGTGTCAAATTACTTTAATCTTTTTGGAAAGTTAGTAAAATATTACTAATCTAAGCAGTAATGCCTAATGTACTAATGTTATCAGTCAGTTCAAATAGTGACAAAATAGTGTTTGTGTTCAGCACAGAGGCCTAATTTATTTTTACTTCTGTTGTCTGCAAGAGTTATATTTCTAGGAATGAGCCTACTACCATGGAAATATCCCTTGGGAATAGGGATTTTATTTTCCAGAATTGTTTCAACATATGTATCAACTGTTGTCCAGAGTTTGCCTGGCCAGTGATACTGGTGGCCTTTATCAGAGGAATATCTGTCAAAGGAGTTAGAATTTCTGAATATTTTATTGAGAATGAAATCTAGGAGTTGCAATGTTTTTTTTCCAAAAAAAACCCCAAACCTGTAGTTTTCATATATTACTTGTATGCATAGGGAATTGTGATGTTATGCACCAGTATTGTTTTGTATTTTCCCTCAACAGCTGATCAAGAAGCAATTGCTTTTGATTCCAGGAGAGTAAATCATATGCAGGCCTTTCTAACTGTAGTATAAGTTTTTCTACAAAGTACATCTTTATAACAGACTCTCTGTTTTTTAGTAACCTGTAATCTAAACAGTGTTTTCTTGCAGCCTCCAGTAACCAAAAACCTAGTGACTAATTGCAAACCTGTGACTGACAGAATTCGTAAAGCATACAAGGACAAGAACAAATACAGGTATGGTTGTTGCAGTCCTGTGAAAAGCTGTGTTACGTTTTGTAAAGCCATAAGAGGATAAATGCATACATAACTGAAGATTGTATGTGTATGCTAACAATTCTTAGCTTGATTTATTTTAACAGTGGAACTAAAGAAACTTAGTTATTAATTTCTGTGTACTTCATTGTGCAGAATGATGAGGTCTGTTATTTAGTAGACTAAATATTTCCATGTTACTTGTGCTGTCCTGGGCCATATCCTAATTTGTGTTGTACAGTAGTAAGCCAGAGTATGTTTAGATGGCTGTATAAACTGACTGTGTGAAAAAAAGACAGAAGAGTTTCTGAAACTGAAAACTGAACTGAAAAGCTGACCAACAGATGAGATTGAAAAACGTTAGGGTGAGGACAAAGATTTGCTGTACTTGAACTGACTTATGGTAATATATTTATATCATTAGGGTATGTACTAAATGATTGTATTAATTTTGTGAGCTTTATAAATGGAGTAGATTGCCTCCATTGTCAGCAAGGTGTTTTCTTGTATCAAGATAAGAAAGGTGAAAAATATAAGTTTAGTCTCATTAGTAAGTCTGTTAACCTGGGGTCAGATGCTCATAGTCCTTATGCTTTCTGTTAGAATTCAGATCCTAAATTTATAAGTGGTTAGTAATAAATCTACAGGAAAGTGATTCTGGAAAGAGCATTGGCCAAAAATGTAAATATATTGATAGAAAGCAAATGGCAAATTCTAATGAAGATTGGCCAGTCCGATTAGAAATGTTACTAAATTACATTAAATTCAAGAGTAATATTTATTGAACCAGACTTCAGGTTGTTTTATTAATGTGTAAATATTATTTTAACATTAAGGTTTGAAATCATGGGAGAAGAGGAAATTGCCTTCAAAATGATTCGCACAAATGTTTCTCATGTAGTTGGTCAGCTGGATGACATACGAAAAAATCCCAGGTATCCTGTTTTGTGATTCATTGTGATGAAGTTGTGAGGTGGTTTTAATTTTCTTCTTTGACTGTTTAAACTTTTTGTGTGCTGAAAGAATAATTTATTGTTGTGTATTTCTAAAAAAAGCTAAGACCAATTTGAACCAAAACTACTTCTAATTTTTTCTATGTGACTGAAGCTAAGTGACTCCTCTCTCTGTTATGTTAGGGGTTATCACAGCAATTTGTTATATTTTTATATATCTAAAAATCTTTGAAAACTGCAACTATTTTTGAAGCTTTTGTTTTTGCCATTTTAGAGGGCATACAGTTTATATTGTAGCCAATTGTATTTTGAAGGAAGAGCTTTTGTATCTGCTTTGCGTAGGTATTTTGTATTAAAACGTAGGTGTGTATTATTTTGTTACAAAATCAGTTTTGCATATTCATTGTGCTTTCATGCTCTTTTACAACATGGCAAGAAGTATTAATGTTATTTTATTTTTTTAATATTTGATGAGAATGAAGTAAAAGCTGGAAGGTAGTTCTCTGTTTTTTACACTGCAGGGGTAAAAGGTTTAGATACTCAAATCTGAGAGTAGAGTCTGTAGTGTTGCATTAGGCACCTGAAATGACTATGAGATAAATGGAGAAAATCTGTGTCCTGGAATACGTTTCACAGCAACCACCTTGCAAAGCAAAGGGTGCTGTGTTTGGGACTCCAGCCTGAAACTGCTTCACAGAAGCATTTAACTGTAGAGCTGAGTCCATTGCATAAAAATGGGGTTTGAGAAGATACTGTGAGATAATGTGAGCTAAGTGTCTTAGAAGTGGGTCAGTGCCTCCACTTGTCTCCTCTCCTTCCTTCTCTTGCTTCCACACTTTTATCTTGCATCTTGCTTCTGTCTTTAGAAAACCAGAGTTCTCTGCCAGTTTAATGAGTTCGGCCTCAAGAAGGGGTCTGACAAGTGTCAAAAGACAGAGCAAGGAGAAACGTAGAACCAGGTACCTTGGGCCAGGGAAAGTGAAAGCTCTTTTGGTCACAGCAAGTTATTGGGTAATCTCAGGTGCCTTTAACACTACACCATTATTTGTATTTATAGCTAAAGAGCAGGTTTTCACTTTCCTCTCATACTGTACTACTTTTAGTAGGTCATTCATTCAGAAAGGGAAATGCTAGTCTTGAGACATGTTTCAGCTGAAGGTGGTTTGTATCTATTGCTGCTCCTTACAAGAATGCCTTCTGGCCACATAACTCCTGCATTCCAGTTCCCACAATGGCACATTTCAAAGGAAAAGTAGGCAGTGCTCTAGCTTATCCTGCTTTCTCTTTGTTCTCCTAACTTTTTATCAAAGAAATAGAGGGGTTTTTTTACAGGTAGGTGTGATTTCAAGCCTTGTCAGGCCCAAAGAGGGCACGTAACGTGAGTTTCTCACCTTCAGTGTTCAAGTCCGTGAAGTGAGGTTGAGTCAATTATGTGGGCTGTATTTCTGCAAAACATAGCTCAGTACTCTAGTCATACCTTGTTAGCAAAGGAGAGCTAGCACAGTTATGTAGGCATGCCATTTCCTTCTCTTTGCTATCTTTCCCTTGCATATAAACCAATAATTACACGAGTCTCTGAAAACAGGTATTTAGTGCCTGTCTTGGAATGAACTAAAAGTATCATTCACTTATTGATCTGCCTTTGGTTTGTGTCCTCAAGGGCAAAGTGAGCATGAATTGTCTAGGCATTAATTCTAGACTATCCAAAGGAATATCATGCTTGGTTTCTTTTGAATGGATTAAAACGGTCTTTCCATTAGAAACAGGCTAATATCCTCATCCACTCCCATGTGCTGTGGTTTGGTTTGCTGTGTGTAGCAACCTCTCAATCTGTAAACTACATCTCTCTTAGATGAAGCTAAACAGGGATACATACTCCAGGAGTCCAGCTACTGCATTCTCAGAGCTAATGAGCTGCCAGTCCAAGGGACAAGGTCAGGCATAGTCCAGAGTGAACTCCCAAATAGCTTATAGCGTAGACATGATTGCCATAACCAGCTGCTTTGCATGGTATTACTTGATAGGGTAGATAGAGCCTGCTCATTTTTGGAGAGACGTATTTTGTTCTTCTCAGATGTAACAATTCGGATGACTGTTTATCCCCTGCACGTAACTGTCTAGATCAAGGTTAACAATTATGCCAGATTCAATACATTACCATTCAGTGGTAATTCCCCATGTGGGCTGCTACACATGCTGTAGGGTTCTGCTTATTTCCAGCCTCATGCAGGGAGTTTGAACTTTGCTCTTTGAAAGAGCATACCATACTATAGAGAATACAGCTGACCAGAACTACTTACTTACAAAGGTTAGCAATGACAGGGCGTATGTCACCAGATATGATTTCTGCCTCTGGGGAAAATGTAGGGGTCTTGTATCTCACAATATAAATAAAGCACATAACCTTGCCCATTTGTGGGAAGCGGAATTTTTGTTGTCAAGCACCAGGTCAGAGTGGCCAAGGGTACACAAGTAGTCTAGCACACTAACTGCTTCTTTAGTTTCAATTTTTTTGCAGTAACCTAAATAGTTGCATGTTTCATATGTGAGAAATAACTCTCTGCAAGACGTTATTGGGAATGTGCTTATTTAGTCACAGTGATTTCCATATAAATTCTATCCAGATTGTTGTCATTTGTATTTTGGTTGATTTTACAAGTCTAACTTTGGATCTATGATTCAGGCCATGTCTTGTGCAATTTATATAATCTTCTAAGTAATCCAAAGCCTGGGGACCAACCTTTGCCCTCTTATACAATCTTCTATAGTTGTTGACTTTTTCTAAAGAATGCAGCATATACAGTAAAATATTAGTAATTGACTATGTTTACTTCCTACAGTGGAGCTCACTTTGTTATTTAAGGTATTTTACTCATCATAATTTAAAACTATAAAAATCCTTACACAAATCATAATGCTGTTTATGATGGGTGTACTCTGGTGTCCATTAGATGGCAGCATTATATAACTAGAGGAGAGAAACGTAGCCTGTCACTGGATTCATCAGAGGTTTTGACTTGCTGTCAACCTTACTCCTCTTAAAATTAAAATCAAATTAAGGTAGCATAACAATAAGAAATGGATCAATTTGGTTTTAAAAGTATACTTTTTTTAAAAAGGGTTCTTGTTTGTATTATTGGTTTGCCAATACCTTTGCCATTTTACTAAAGAAATACTCTAACAATTTCATCTTGTTTTCTAGAAAATTTGTTTGCCTAAATGACAATATTGATCACAATCATAAGGATGCTCAAACAGTGAAAGCAGTGCTTAGGGATTTTTATGAATCGATGTTTCCCATACCTTCCCAATTTGAACTGCCAAGAGAATATCGGAATCGTTTCCTTCACATGCATGAACTCCAAGAATGGTATGTTACACAAGTTGTTTTCAAGTTACTGTACTGCAACAGCATATAATTATGGAAGATATTGGTACAAGCCATTTTCACCCCCGTATTGTCATGAAGGAGTTAACAGTGAAAAAGATTTGAATAGACAAAAATTTGAGGTCTGCAGGTGTAGGGTTTTTCTGGTGCTTAAATAGTCATTAAGGTTTTAGCAATTGGCCCTAACCCACTGCAAATAAAAAGTGTTGTTTTGTTTAAGTAATTCAGGAATTCTGGGTTTCTTTAAATGTTAAGAAACCCCAAACCATCTGGATAATAATCAGGAAAGATATATGTGTGTCTTATTTGTATATATGTGAGACTTTTGTGTGTTTATCTCTTGCCATTTTATAAATAACTTCAAAAGTTAGGGCAGTTGACTTGAGAATACAAGCAAAAGGTTGGCATGTACAGTGAGAGAAATGTGACAAGACTATTACAGTAAATCTGTAGGTGATCAGCACATTATGAAAAATAGCCATTAATAAGGAGAGATAAAATATTAGAGGAACTGTAGAAGGAATCAGAAGGATTATTAGTGACAAGAACAGGTGGGGATTGTAGAGGGAGCAGGGGGCAAACCCATTTCAGCAGTTAGCTTTAGAAATTTGCACTGGAGGAATAGATGTATTGTTGGCTCCCTTTTTGAGAACTTCCATCAAGTTTTGTATGTTCAAAAAGACACTTTGAATTGCTTATAACCAAAGACGAATGTACTGGGGTGGGTTAAAGCACGCTGAAGTGCTGGTGGAAATCAAGATGTTTTCTGAATCATAGGACAGCCCAGGACCTCAAAAGATCATTTGGTCCAACGTTTCATGGGAAATATTTCATGTGTAGATGTGGCACTTGGGGACATACTTTAGTGATGGGCTTGATAGTGTTTGCATAATGACTGGACTTGATCTTAGAGATCTTTCCAACTAAACTGATTCTAAGATCTAGCACTGTGACCAGTCACATCTTGAAAACTTCCAGTGGTGCAGACTATACCATGTCCCTGGGGAGGCTGCTCCAGTGAATGATTGTTTTCACTGTAAAAAAACTTCCTTATGTCAAGACGAAACCTCTCCCACTCCAAGTTGTACGGATTGCCCCTTGTCCTCGCCATGTGGCTCTTTGTGAAGAGAACCTCTGTCCTCTTTTTAGTCACCCTTTAAGTCCTGGAAAAAAAAACTTTCTTTGCATGTTTCATGGAAAGTCTTTAAAGTTTGAAAATTTGAATTTATAATATATGAAGCTGTTTTTCTCTTTCCTTCTTTCCTTGTCCAGGAGGGCATATAGAGACAAGCTCAAATTCTGGACCCATTGTGTTCTAATAACACTTATTGTATTTACAGTCATCTCATTTTTTGCTGAACAGGTAAAGTTAATGTATTATCAAATTTATATAACACTTAACAGATTGTGGAATCTTCAGGATAACATCAGATGGATTTTTTTTAATAGGTTTTGAAGAGTAGCTAGGATTTTTCCTTCATAAAAGAAATAAAGATGTCATATGAATAATGATTAGGTTGCTTCAATTTTTAAGTCATCATGTTGAGAGTCCTTGAAAAGAGAGTCATGTGGGGGGAAAGAGAGTGGAATTCCCCTCTCAGGTGCCTTGTGACTGTCAAGTTCATCATCAGTGTGCTAAATTTGGATGCTTAAAATTAGTACTTGTTTTTGAAATTCTTGGTCTATTAACATAGGTATTGGTAAAAGTGCAAAGTAAATTAACAGGAAGGGAACTTAAGTAATAGCAATACTGTAGTCCTGAAGAGAATCTTAAGGTATTTAGAGGCCTTTTCAAAATCTCTTCCCTGTGTAATTGCAAAGACTCCTCTTGAATTCAAAAGGTTTTTAATCTGACTCGAAGGAAAAAAAAAAGCCACTTCTGCAAGCTTAAAACGGCTTTCTTGAACATGATTAGTCGTGCTAAACTCAGAGGGAGTCAATGGAACAAATCATATGGGTAATTCTTTGCAGGTTGGGGCCTTAAGTAACACTTTCCGTGGTCTGATGAAGAGGGTGTAATTCTTAAAAGGTTGGCTTTTGATTATTATTTTTTTCCCACCTGTAACTTTTGCATGACTCTTTCCCTTGATTTTCAGCCTTTTGTATATATTAGAAAACTCCATTAGTAACTTGGTTTTGGAAGGGGATACTCAACTCAGTGTTACAGTTAGGAATATAAATACTGTTTTAAGATGCCAACTTTGTGTTGATCTTTTAGAAACTGAATGTAGCCCAGTGGTAATTTAAAAAGATAAATTTCCTTTAAAATAACCAGAATATAGGCATACTTTCTGCTTGTATTCTGATTATTGAGTAGTCCAGTGGAAACGTGCGGACCTAATAGATGAATTTGAGTAAAAAATGTTTTTCCTATGCAATGAAAAAAATAAGAAAAAGTACAGTATTGACAAAATTACTGTAGATGGTACAGGTTTTGTAATTTCTAGGGTGAAAACCTGACCAGCTGTGGACCTTTAGCCCAGCAGAGAACTACATATTGTATTTTTTTCTCTCCTCAGCTAATTGCACTTAAACGAAAGATTTTTCCAAGGAGAAGGATCCAAAAAGAAGCTGGTCATGAACGAATCAAAGTGTAGAAGAGCTTTATTTTGGAGATCAGTCTACCTCAAGATGTGATTAAGCATTTTAAATCTCTTTCATAAGTGTCTTTTCTGGTTTAACACTTAACTACGTTGATATGAAGAAAAAAATCATGCATCTACAGTTAGAATCTCTGCAGTACTTTCATGATATAAAAGCTGTTGGAGCTGAGACAATGGGAAACAACAAAAAATCATTGCAGAAAACCTGTACATAGGCAGTTTTCAACAGGTCTTACTTTATGACTCTTAGTTCCATGGCCATGTTATCCTTTTTTATAAAAAGGGTTACCTAAAGAAATGTAACTGCATTTATTGCAGTGGATATTGCCAACGAGATAAAATGTTGGAAGGAAATGTTGTTTGGGATCAGCCTAACAAGTCCTTGAGCTTGCATTCCAAAGCATTTTGCAAATTTCTGTCATTGCTGCTTTTTTTAGACCTACAGGGAAATTGAGAATTATGTGACTTGTCATTTAAATTTAGTATACATTTATAGATGTTGACATTCTTTAAAGCACAGTGACAGTTCATCTGCCTATTTGTAGTATTTAACTGGGATTTGGAAGAAATGTGTGCTAATAAAAAAATTACACAGTAATAAAACATCTAATGGTTATTTGAAAGTTATTTTATATTTGTTGTATTCTACTCCAAAGAATACAATGATGTGATTTCTTGCCTTGATTACAAAGAGAGGGTTATAATGAAATGAAAATGATCAAGGAATAATATTTTACAGGCATTGTAAGTATAAAAGCAAAAGTGCCTCTCTATATGAATGGGTAACAAACTTTTAAAGTAGTAAAGTATGGGAGCAATGTTTCACTTCGGAAAACAATATTTGTATTGATATACAAAGCTTTGGTGTTTTTAAATTTCAAAAGAGGGTTTGGCCCTGTGTTTTGCTGAGACATCAGAGTAATGTGGTTTTATGTGGGAAAGGGTACTGAATCTTTTCAAGCAGAAACTTTTGGTGGTGTATCTTCAGTTAATTGTGTTAGCAGTATTCAAAAAAGCATTAATTTTTGTAATCAGATGATGTACAAAATGTATGTGCATATGTATTGTAAGATACTTGGTTTGCTTTGAAATTAACTAAAATGTGATGAAAGTTTTGTCTGTTGTTTCTGTTTTAAACAAAAACTCACCCATTTTGATAAATTAGCCAGTAATGTGTATGAATCCTTGTATTATTTTTCCCTTAAAAAACTTCCAACTATAGGAATTTAGGATTATTTTGAAGCATGAATCTGTTCTCAGAGTAGAATCAAACTTGTAAGCACTATAAATATGCAAGCACTTTTAATTATTAGGGTTATATTTCATGCTAGCAATGTATATTATGCTGAAATATAGAATATAAATAAGTAGTTTAAATCCGCAGTGCTTTAACCTAGCAGAAAATGAGACATTTCAAGAAATACAAGAAAGCTTTGATAACTTACACTTGAAAATATAAGGTAGATTCAAGTTTGACTAGGATTTTTAAAAAAAAATATTTGACATTCTAATCAAAATAGTTGGAAAAACTTAGTTGAAATTTTCAAGGCAGTTTTTCCTAGTGAAGTTATGTTTAAATAAGCAGATTGCATAGGTAGCTCAGCTGTCATTGCAATTCCTTTTTGTTTAAGCAAAACTTCTTTGTCTCAGGCGTGTGTCCCACCTTCCCACCGCATTCCTGGCTGGGGGGACAGAGCAAGACCTGGGATGCTGTGCAGGCCGTGCAGCACCCACAGGGCTGTGGTGAAGAGTCAGCTCCACCCCAGGCAGACCCAAGGAAAACTTAAACTTGGTCAAGGATGTACTAAGTAAAATTTCTCAAGTGGTTGGGATTAATGAGAACACTGGAAATGGAAATAGCATTATTATTCTTCTTTAATTTAGATTCTGTATTTGATTTTCATAAGTAAAAATCAGAATACTTTAGCTGGCTGAGGGCAGAAAATGAGAACAGTAGAAAAATCTGAAACATAGAACGTGGCAGAAAAATTTTGCCTGTTTGCACTGATTTACGGAAAAATCCTCCTATGATACCGTACCCTGGCTACATACACCAGAATACTTTCTGAACGCTTTTTGTCACCTGAATGATAAATTAAAGCCATTTCGGGCAAAACCGGGTGAAGGTAGGTGAGCTTTAAACGAGTTTAGTGCCGACTGGGCACAACGTGCCCAGCCCGCCCCTTGCTCCTGAGGGCGCCGTGGGGCACCGCGTGTGTCCCTGCCGGGATCCGCGCTCTTTCCCGCCCTTTTCCTGGGTCGGGGGGGCGCTGAGGCCGCACCGTGTCCCGCTGTCCCGGTCAGCCTTTGTCGCCCGGGGGAGCCGCGGGAGGAACGTGAGGGCTGCGGGGGGCACAGAGGGGCTTGGGGCGAGCGGGGTTCTCTCCGCTGGGGGAGGTGCGAGGCGCCCTGTCCCTGCCGCCCGCGGGTCCCCTCAGGGTGAGGCGGCTGAGGGGCCCGAGTATCCCCCGCTGCCCTGAGGTGGGGACTGGCGCGTCCCCGCGGTGAAAAGCCCCACGTAGGAACTTCACAGAACTAACCATTTTGTTTCATGTCTTTTGTTGGGGCAGGGTGAAAAACAGAGGTGAACTTCTCCAAAAAAAACCCCAAAAAACAACAACAATAACAACAACCAAAAAAAAACAAAAACAAAACAAAAAAACCATCCCACAGCTCGGGATTGAAGATCCTTGA
>VYXB01009277.1:320430-459697 GCA_013397135.1 Pachyramphus minor | reverse complement strand
GGGGGGGGGCGGGGGGGGGGGAGGTTGTGTTGGGGGGGGGGGGGGGGGGGGGCGGGAACTGGGGAGTCCTGCTTTGTAAACTGATTTTCGGGAAAAAGCGTCTGTATGTCAGATAAAATACGTGCTTGCAGAAAGATGTTGAAGTGCTTTGGCAGCCCAGAAAAGAGGAGCAGCCAGATACTGCACCAGGACTGTCCTCCGTACATCATGTTTTCAACAATCACAGTAGTCGAAAAGCAGATAGAGTCTTGAAATTTCTCTCTCGTTTGAGGATAGTTTTAATGCAAGGACTTCTGATTTTTCCAGTTAATAATTTAAACAGGTTTTGCTTTTCTTTTCAAGACACTTGTAAGGTCTAAAATCGTCATACCACAGAGAGAAGTATCAGCCTCAGCAAAATTTGGGTATTACAAAGCAGTGTTCCTTAGCTTAGTGTGGTCATGTTACATAGATCCATGTAATGTGCAACTATGGACAAATAATTAAAAAAAAAAACAGAAATGGGAAACTCGGGTGTGTGAGAGAGCTGTTAATGTTAGGGTGACTTCACAGTCATGGAACTTCAAAAGACCTTTACTGGAGTTCCCAGTTTTACTGTGTGAACTTAATTTTCAGATCCGTTTGTGCTCTGGCTTGTGCAAAACCTACATATATTTCTAGCTATATTTCTAGCTGTGTTGAATTGTGTCTAGAATAAGAACTGAATCATGTCTTGCTCAGTTTGAAAAACAGGGTACTAGCAGCTGATATCTTTCCATCTTCCAAGGAATCCTGTTGTTTTTTGAAGAATTTTTAAAAGGAAATGTCATGTGACACTTTACTTGAAATACCTCATACTTGCTATCAGAAAAAGATAACGAGAAGAAATATTTCAGCAAGGATTCAGTAGCTATTTCCTGTTGTATATGTATATTATTTCTATTGCTGATAAAATGCTAAGGAAAAATGGTATTTTATTTCATCACTCATGCATCTAGTGACTAAAACTATGCTCTTTCTCTTCTAAATAAATATTTTTCTCCTTGAATATTTATAAAAATGCACAGAATACATAAAAATTACTATTGCTAAAGTAAATCAATTAATATTTTTAAGAGGGTAGTGTATGTGTCAAATGGTTGCCAACATAGAAATAGCTTTAGTTGAATTAAAGAGTGCAGAGGCATAATAACCATAAAGAAAGATAATTCAGAACCTGAAAGTTGCCCAGGACTTTTAAAATGGCATAAGCATTTGTATATTTGTCTCTATAGTGTGGCATGGCTTGTAGAATCACATTATGGTTTACCATTTCTATATTTTGCAAAATAGAATATTGGCATAGCTTTTGGGGAATGCAGGACTGGATATGACAAAATGTATAATAACCATGGAAGGTGAGCAGGCAGGCACCTTAAGAAAATGGATAATTTACTTCTTTTTCAGTGGAACTAAGTGTGTTCCTACTAACCCTGGCATTTTTTTAATAGAGTTCTTAAAACACCCCTGAACACCTCAAAACTAAACCAGTTTCCTTACATACCCTTACGGGTGGAGACTGTTACAGAGGTATCCATGACAGGTCCATGTAAGCCTGAAAACACACTTATCTTCAAATTATTGTGGGGAAAGTTATGTAACACATACAATATACTGTTTCAGCAGGAAAAGATCTCATTATGGCACCATCGGGAAGAAAGCACGGAGGAAAAGCTGGTAAACCAGCACCAGAGGAACAGACCCTACCTGCCTATGACTTTGAGGAGGATAAAAAAGAACTGAGTGGATCAGAGGAAGATATTAGAGAAGGTGTGTATATGCCCTTTTTTAGCACATTTTTAAAATGTGAAGTCACATTTCTGACTGTGAATAGAAAGACAGACACTTCTGTGTCAGC
Organism: Pachyramphus minor; assembly: GCA_013397135.1. Taxonomy (NCBI): domain Eukaryota; kingdom Metazoa; phylum Chordata; class Aves; order Passeriformes; family Tyrannidae; genus Pachyramphus; species Pachyramphus minor. Next base: position 457,821 of record VYXB01009277.1, on the reverse strand, counting down.
GGGTGTCTGAGCATGTCTTGTAATGCTTAAGACAGCCAGCCTCCTGTGATTTTGATTGGTAAGAGGAGAGAACAGAGTAACTCTGTGCAGTGCACTGATATGTCTTGAAATTACAGGTGGAGTCTTCAACAGAGTAGAATGGTGCTACATGATTATGTTATCTTATTTTAATGGCACATCCTGTCACCTGGCTGCACAGAACATTGTGAAAGCAGGACAGAGCAGAAGAGGAGCTCTGCCTGCTTGTATGGAGTACTGAGTCAGATAAGGTGGTTGGAATCTGGCAGGTTTTAAAGTACTTCAGGAAGAATGTGAACCAAAGAGAAGAAAGGAAGAAGTAGAGAAAGCCGAGGCAAAAAGAAAACAAATCAGACAAGGGATTCTTGTTTAATTTTGAGGGAATGTCATTAAAAAAAATTGGACTTTACAAAAAACTATCATGTGATGAATGAGAACTGTATTTTTAAGCAAAGTTTGATGTAACTCCACTTCTGAATTTTTATCTTTCAGCAGTTATCTCTGGGCTTGTTTCTTATCAATTTCTTCCCTACATTTGTTTAGACTAAATTACTGTTCCACTTATCCCTGCCATTAACAGAAATATGATAGCCAAGGATATTGTTTTTTCAAAGTAATATAAATATATATTTGTGATTTTGCTTTTTAAAAGTTAGGGAGCATTTCAGTAATTATTTTACGGTAAAATTCTAACGGATTGGGTTTTTTCGATTTTTACGTTATTTTTACCTTTCTGATGATTGTTACATTGTGGGTTGGGAATAATGGTGTAGTAGTGGACAGAGAAAGTAAAAAGGGTTGGGATCAGTGTAGAGGAACTAAAGGCAGTGCCAGCTCAAATCTGGCTTTGCAGAATGATTCACCACCATCTGTCAACCCCAGATCCAGAATTTTAGGAGCTGCATGTGTTATTGACAGGAACTGAGACCCATGAGACATGTTCAGAAAAATGACATTACAGAAAAGTAATTACATTTTTAATAATTCAAACCACCCGCACAAAATAGAAGGTATTTTTCTAAATATTTCTGTAATTTTTCTAAAGGTGACACGCCAGTGATGGACAAGCATGGAAAGAAAAGACCTTTGGCAACTACTCACGTCGTTCCAGATGATGTGGGGTAAGCTTAGGAGTTTGGAGGGGATTTTTCCTAAATAAGCAAGCAGATACCAATTTTGGTTATTCACTATGCTTGTTTTGCTTTGTTTGTTTTTGGTTTGGTTAGTATTTGATTCAAAAATCAAGTGACAGACAGCAGTTGTAGGTAAAAAAAGAAAATGTAACATTTTAAAATCAGTAAATTCTGCACTTTCTTTGTAGATATTTTTGAACATGCATGAAAATTTGATATATTTGTGTGAGTTCTTAAAATATTTGTTTCTTTTAAAAAATATTTAAGTTTTATCCTAAATCATTGATAATTCCATTAAGTTCCATTAATTTTTTCCTCTGGTTCCTTGAAGATATCGCCAGTACTTTGTACGATCCCAATATTGCATGAAAAATAAATTCTTTCTACAGATAAATCTTATTATTAATAATTATGGGCAGTGTAAATGTAATTAAAAAGTGTATGCTGAAATAGTTTTGTAGGAGGTTACAGCTGAAGATTCTGTTGTTACTGTATTGTACCACTGCCTCGCACACTGGTGTCATCATCTTAAAGGTGCCATAAAAACAACCTTGGTATTATTTGTCTTGGATTTTTCTTACTGTGCCAGTTATGCTATCTGGGATGGACTTGTTTTATGTGATGTTCCAAATACTCTTTGTGTTTTCTTTTTGTCTAGGAAATAATCAGTTTTATTTACTGACTGCCCTCACTCAAAACCCCTTAAATGCCTAATAGTGTCTTTTTACTGAGGAGCAAGTTAATAGATTTTAGTGGGTTTTTTTATTTATTTTTTAATTTTTTTTTTTTAAAGCAAATCACTCTGAAAAAGGAATCCTCACAGGAGGAGAAAAGGAATATTTTTATTTTATCGTGTAGAGGAGTAGCAGCTCTGTGACTGCTTACAAGTAATAGGCACTAATAAAATTAGTTTTAAGCACATAAAACAAGTCTTACTCTAAAGCCAGAAAGTGGGAAAATAAAAATTTTAAATGCTCTTTTGTAGGGGCGAAGTACAGAATATGCTGGAAAGGTTTGGAGGTAAGTACATTTACATTCTAATAAACTTTTTTTAAAAAAGTCGCAGAATTGGCAGTAATTTCTCACCATAAAATAACTTTCAAGACTTTCATAAATGATCGGTCTTTGTAGCATTTTTCAGCATTTCTGAATAAAGCCAGTTTCCAGGGAAAAAAGTTATATCTGAGTAGAGCAAAGGGAATAACTGCACATAAAGTAAGTACTATGTAGGTAATTACACAGGAAAAGAGAAAGATGCATGAGTGCTTTTGATAATTCCGATTTTCCCCAATACTGAGGATTGCAAGACTTGAGTCAGAAATAAGGGGCATGTAAATGTGAATATAAGCAGCTAAGTAGAAAAAGGGTTCTAATTCTAGACAAGCAACTTTGGAAGTAACTTTAGTTGCAATGGAGAATGAGAGAGTAGTCTGTACTCAGCAGCTTCAGAAATTTAGAGAATAGGGAATCAGCAGATAAGAGAATTTCAGCAGTCAGGATGAGTATGAGTTCATAGAAGAGCCAAATAATGAGGGTAAGTAATTCCAGTCATCCAGTGATGAGAGGTTTATGTGTGTCACTTAGTAAGATTTAGTCAGATCCTCAGATGGCTTTAGTTACAGTTAAATTACCAACTGAATTCTAAATAGCTGATGGGTTAGAGAAAAAACACCTTTCACTTGTAAAGAATGTGTAACACCTATCACAGTGTAAGAAAACATCAAAAAGCCATGGAAGGAAGGGAAACCATCTTAATGTCTGTACTCCATAATCAATAGCTGATTAATACTTTCATTGTATGTAATAAAAAAGCTCTACAGAGTCATTACTTGCATGTCAATCTTAAGGGGAAAGAGGAGTCAAAGGGATTCCTTAATGCATGAATTAAGACTTTTTGCTGTCACAAAATTACATATTTTGTATTAAATAATAGAATGCTATTGTAGGTCTGGCAGTTTAGATAAGAGGAGGATGCTAAAAATTACGATTGCTTGTAACTTAAGACTTAGAAAAGGAAGGAAAGGGAGGATGGATGGAAGGAAAATTAATGGATCAGAGAGGGAATGCTGTCTGCACAAAACAGGAGGTTTGGCATTAGCAGGGGCAGATGCCTCAGCAAATTAGAGAGGTTTGACAGGTGTTTCCTGAAATCTTTAGTGAGAAGGAAAAGAAATTACTGTATTAACCTTAAACTATGACTTGTTAAGTCTCCAAATGTAAATTTAGGTGAATAATACACACTAACTTATATTAAGTATTAAAAAGTACTGTCTCTGAAGTATGAAAAATAGTCTGTTGTTCATTCAATATGTTCAATGATAGTAACCACATACTACCTTTAATTTCTTTCTGAAATCTAAGTAATTTGAATATTACTCTGAAACAGGTGTGGTTTTTCTAGGAAAAATATAATTAGTGTCCGCATAACTCAATTCCTTGAAAGTCTGGAAACTCTTGAGGTACCACCACAGTCATGCAGCTAAACTCCTGAAGATTTTGATGGTGTTACTAAAGTATCATGAGATACTAGAGAAAAGCTTGTGCAAGGTTTCTCTAGCTCTGGAGAATTTATAGGCTGTGAGATGTCCAAATACAATGTGCCTACACGGTGTGAATTGACACAAGAATTGACAGAATCAAACCAGCCACAGCTGAGTCACATCACAGGGGTCTTATTTGGTTTGGTGTCTGAGAGAGGTGGGACTCGAAGGAGATGCTCACTTGTTGTTGGGCTGGTCCAGCCTGAGGTTGGTTAAGGTGTGTGAGCGACTGTGGGAAGCAGCACTCACACAGTGCCAACAGCAGGTTGAGGGACACAGCCCAGGTAACACCTGCTTCTTTCCCTTAGAGCACACCTCATTTGCTTCTCAGCACTTTTAATAAATGGCACAATGTATCCACTATGCTTAATTTCTAAATATTCTTTGACTTTTAGCTGACATTAACAAGGCTCTCTTAGCTAAGAGGAAAAGATTGGAAATGTACACAAAAGCCTCACTCAAAACCAGTAACCAGAAGATCGAACATGTTTGGAAAACGCAGCAGGAGCAAAGGTAATGTTTACCCTTGATTTTCAAACCTGTGAAACCAGATTCCCTTTTGTGTCACAGCAATGATAGCTGGTCCATCTTCTTGCAATTAAATGCCAAGTACTGTATGTAGTAGTTCAGTATCTGCTCAGGGCCTCTGCTGCCTTCAGTTGTGTCCACTTTGCAAAACTTACAGTAATAGTTTTAGCATCTTCTCTTTTGAATAGAGAAACCTAAGAATTGGAATTCTGAGAGCAAGGTACGTTAAAGAGCTGGTTTGATTTTTATGGAAAGTGACCTTTGATGTTATTTTTGTCTCTTAAAACAATGGGGGGAAGGGGGGTTCCACTTCGGAATTTTCTGTTTCTACTTGTAAACTTGAAAAAATGTTCAGTAAAACTTTAATGCTATTCAATAATAGAAAAATAATTTTCATCCTACATAATATTCCTCTCTCCTCTTAAGATATATTTAATTACTACAGCTGATACTACAGGTAGTGCCAACTGAAAAATGAGACAGCTAAAAACTGAAAGTCAGCAATACTTAGAACTGTCTTAGTGTTGTTCTACATATATATGTGTATATATATATATTTATCTGAAACTTCTATGGACAAAATTTAAATTTACACAGAGAAACTCAAGAGCATCATAAACTAATGAATGAGCTGATCAACCTTGCATTAAAAACCCCTTAAGCTAAAACAAAGATCTGTAATTGGGTTAGAAGAACTTGGTAAATCTCAGAAAACCTGACACTGTTAGGAAGAAAAGTTGTTATATTTCTTTTTAACCTGAGTTTTGTATGTGAATGCTTTCTCCTTATATATATATATATATAATCCACATTCACTCAAAGTGTGTGCCTATGTGTGTTCAGTTTTTCAAAACACACACTATTCAATTAGGGTCAGATGTCTAAATATCCTGTTTCTTTATCTATGTCAGCTTTTGTCCTACTCCATGTGTATGTTGAACCTTACCTTTCCTTGTAATTCTTTATAGCATTTGTAATACTTACAGATAGTGTCTTTTTCTAGGCAGAAGCTCAATCATGAGTTCTCCCAGCAGTTCCTGACTTTCTTTCAGCAGTGGGAAGCAGATGTGCAAAAAGGAGAGGAGCAGGAAGAAAAACTAGCGGTGGGTTTCCAGCATGGCACGAGTTCCACTGTATTTTCACAGGGAGGGAATACCATTGTTTAGACACTCAAGAAATATAAAACCACTTTATGTAGTTTAAACAAATACATGATTATGTTTTGCAAAGAGAGTTGCGTTTATAAACTTTATTGCAAGTTTTATAAATAGCACTAAGTGATGCCCTAGGCCAGCATATGGCTTGAGAAAAGCCAAATCCTGCTGTTTCTGTGCATCCATAGGTTCAGGGAACAAAGGAATAAAGGAAAGTTTTCTTAAAAGTAGTTTGCTTAAAAATATAGCTGCATGTAGTAAAGGTAAGAGAATTTGATGATTGAAAGGGGATAGTAACTATACAATGAAATGTAATAAAGTGATGTTGCTGTGTTTGTACTTCCAACACATTTGCAAGTTTTGATTTTTCCCAGGCAGCTCCTTAGGAGCTGCAGGGGATAGCAATCCTCATAGGATTTTACAAGGATAATTCAGGTTGGAAGGGACTTTAGGAGGTGATTCAGGACTTAATCCAGTCTTCATCTTAGTTTCGTTACTAAGAGCAAGGGTAACTCTCTGGGCAGAGATCTACAAGGCGCAGATTTCCAGTGAAGGCAGAATCTCTGATTCTGGAAAATGACATTGGTGTGCTGTCCAAGTGCTTTGGTGAAGAACTAATGCAATTATGTTTTCCTTTTGCTTCTACTTCAGAATATGCTTCGTCAGCAACAAAAAGTTTTTCAACAGGCAAGAATAGTTCAAAGTCAGAGGCTGAAAACCATTAAGCAACTCTACGAGCAGTACTTAAAGGTAATTTTTTTCCTTGGAAGGCAGCTGATCCTTATCATATCACTTAAGAAAGCTGTAGTAATTTAGGTATTTAAATTATTTGGTATTTTTGTAACAAAGTAGCTCCATATTAGACAGCAAGCAAAAACATTGAGTATATCTACACAAAAATTTTACTTTTTAGTTAAAAAATAGGTTTTCCCCTTTCATTTTACACTGGGAACAAAGCACTTCATTCCCAGAATGTCCCTCCCCCACTATTTTTCTAAGATATTTGGGAATTAAACTCTGAGAAAAATGAAAATACCCTAAATGATTGATTTTGTAATGAATGCAGAGGCACAGCACCACTGAATCACTGAAGGACTGAGGCTGGAAGAGGTCTCTGGAGGACATCTGGTCTTGCCAGCAGGCGGTACAGGAGGGCTGCCTACAGGAGGGCTGCCATTTGGGACTTACCTCCAAATGGCTTTTGAGAATCTCCAAGGATGGGGACTCCACAGCCCCTTGGTTGGGGCAGCCTGTTCCAGTGCTCAGTCACCCTCACAGGAAAAGTTTCTTGATGCTGAGAGGGAATTTCCTTTGTTTTCAGTTTGTCTGTCCTTCCTGGTCCTGTCACTGGGCACCTCAAGAGCCTTGCTCCAGCTTCTTTGCATTCTCCCCTTCAGGCACTATGTATATAGATAAGATCCCCCTTCCCTTCTCTTTTCTGGGCTTAAGAGTCCCATCTCTTTCAGGCTTTTCTCACATGAGAAACACTTCTGTCCCTTAATCCTCTTCATGGCCCTTGGAGCTCTAGCCTGTCTCTCTTGTACTGAGGAGTCTGTAACTGGACCCAGCACTCCAGGTGTGGCCTCACCAGTGCTGAGTAAAGTGGAAAGATCACCTCCCTCGACCTGCTGGCATCACTCTTCCTAATGCAGCCTAGGAAACTGTTGGTTGCCTTGCTGCAAGGGCACATTGCTGGCTCATGCTCCTTTTGCTGTCCCCCAGGTCCCTTTCTGCCAAGCTGCTTTCCAGCTGCATGGCACCCAATATTGGGTGGATTCAAGTCTGTCAGTTCTGACAAACTTTCTGTTCAAGTCATTTTCTAACTGGTCCCATTTTGAAACTTCAGTTAGTTACAATAACCTTGGTGTTTGGTTTGGTTTTGTGGGTTTTTTTCCAAGTCTCATAGTTTAGGAAAATAAACCTGAAATAGAGCAACTCTTAGTTTAAGATAGTCAAAACTTATAGAGGANAGTCTCATAGTTTAGGAAAATAAATCTGAAATAGAGCAACTCTTATAGAGGGTATTATGGAAGCATTAATAACTATTCCAAAATGTCAAAAATGTCTTCATCAAAGAGAAAAAACCGAACAGAAGGTCAAGTATTACTTTGATTTTTCTCCTCAAAGATCAAAAGGTAGAAGTCAAGCCTCAAATAAGCTTAAGTAAATGTAAGTTAAAGGAAATGCAACTAGACACATACACAGAGGTAGGCATAACTGTAGGTACAACAGGGAAGATAACCAGTGAGTTTTATTTGGGGAAAAAAGACATGTAATGGGTTTTACAGTCCTTACTTCAAGTCCCTCAAGGTTGCCATAATATTGAACCCCTAGCATTCCTGACAGATTTCTGTTCAAGTTCTTCTTGTGGAACTCTTAATTAAAATGCAGAATAACTAGCTAAGACCTCACAAAAGCTGACTGGAGGGTACCATTTCCTTCACAGGGTCCACATTGTTTAAATAGGAATGTAGACTGGAGTATGAAGTCCTGTATGATTCCTCTGTCAAGTTTGTGACAAAGCTAACCAATTATCAGTGATCACTGTAAAAATTTAAGTTGTAGTAAGAAAGGGAATGATTGGTTTGTTTGCTTGTTTTAAATTTGACAATAAGAGTTCTCTTAACTTCAGAGAATGGACGAGCTGGAGAAGAGCAATGAAAATCTTTTGGTGGGTGCCCAAAATGAACTCCGCAAAGAAATGGCTCTGTTGCAGAAGAAGATTATGATGGACACCGTAAGTATCAGATCTGTGAAGTTAGTTAAATGCAAAAATAGAACATTCTATTAAAAGTCATTTGACATTCATTTAATGCAAAGGACTCATATTGATACGGCATTTGTTCAGTATTATCTCCTTTTCTCATCACAGCAACAGCAGGAGATGGCAACTGTTCGCAAGTCTCTTCAGTCCATGTTATTCTGATGGCTCAGTGGAGAAACAAGTTGTACCTAAGTAACATGACACAAGTACAGGCATTAGCCACAGAGAAGGATGTTAAGATATAAATGTTTTAAGGTTCCTATTAAAGGTTTTCCTGGATTGTTCTAATCTTGTATCGGATAATGTTGTAAGCACATAGATTAGTAAATTTTATTAATAGGGGGGCAGTATGAACCCCAAACCATTTACTGTCTGTCCAATTAATTGTTAACTACTTAACACTCACTTTCAATAGCACTGGACTGTTAAACTTGTTTCACCTTTTCTAATGCCAAATTGTAACAATGGGCAAAATTAATGAAAAATGCATTAGTCAGACTTTGCATATTAACCTTAGACCTTTAGGTAAACTGTGCAAATAGAAGCATTTTTCACAAGATGCAGATTGCTGTAGTGTCAGTGTTTAGTCAGCTGACATATCAGCAGTTATAAGTTCACAGGTATGACACAGCTCATGTAAGATTGTTTAATGATGTATTACAGGAAAACAAAGTACATTTTGTTAGCCCTTTTGTTATGCTAGGTATTGTAATATCCTTGTATTAGTAAGAGATTTATGAATTGCTGTAATTTGTCCAGAAAACATTGGGGTTTTTTTAGTTGAATGATGAGCTCTATGTATCAGCTTCAGTAAGCATAATTGAGCATTATGCATTTTGGGGTATATACTTCTTGTAGAGCCACTGCAAGAAGATGAGGTAGATTTACCTCATTTTCTCAGTACAAGCTATTACAAGCCTTTGAGATGGAATATTATTTTTTGCAATCCTAAATGACTTAGCAATTGAGGGAGGCCTGAAGTGTAGGGGTAAAGCAGTTATCTTTCATGTATCTCACTGCAGTAAATAAATATAAATTAAACAATTGGTTTAGTGTGTATGCAGTTTGTTCCTACAGAAAACTATTACACCTGAATAGGTAGTTGCTAACACATTTAAAGCTTTGATTTCATACCACAGTAGATAAAACAAAAACCATCCACACACCCACACGCACAAATGTGATGTTTTCATAACAATATATTTCAAAACCATATTCTTCTCCTCAGCTTACTAGCAGTTTTAGTTCTGAGTCAAGTCATTTGATGGTTCTTCAGTTCTGGAAGTCAGAGAAAAGAAACTTCAGCTATCAGGCTGCAACTGAAGTTGAATAAGAAACTAGTGTGGATCTCCTTGTTCTGCCTCTGCTAGGATTCAGGGAAGGAGCAATAATGGAAGGTACATTGTTACAATTATGCACCAGGCAATATGGGCCTCTCGTGGGTACCACTAACTGGGCGGATTTGTAAGTGTGCTGATGGGTCTCAGCCCTCTAGGACAATTAGATGCTATGAAATAGTTAACAGGTTTTGCTTCTTATCTTCAATAAGAGGTTATTACCTCCTGTTTCTGGTTTTATTTGTTAGTATTCACTCACGTTTCTGGTGTTATTAGTGATTTCTGCATTAGTTTCCTATCATTCACATGCCTCAATCATATCCTTAAAATTACTTATGCCTATTATGACATTACACAGCTTTGACCATTGTGGGGAACCAAATCATCTCACTCTAAAGAAGGTGGTTGTGTCTTTTCAGCAGGTGGTTGTTTACAGTATTCAGCCAGAGTAAAAGGGTCTTTCTTCCCTATCTTCTTTTCTATTTGCCCATGGCCTGGGTTCAGGCTAAGTTCATGTGTAGATGCTGCGTCTTTTCCAGTCTCTAACAGGAGTAGTAGGATTCATTTAGAATTGATATGAGTCACTTAAGAGTTCCAGTCCTTTGGCAGTAACTGTTACAGTTATCCCTCAGGAGTATCAGTAAATTCTTGTTAGTGTTGGTAGATGCTATTTTATTCCCTCCAGATTAGCAGATAATACACCACTCTTAAATCTCCTTGAACACCTCAAGAAGTCTGTCTGAATTAGTGTGCAGCCTGGAAGCTGCAGGGGTAGAATTTTTAAAACAAACAACAGCATTCTTTATTGAACAGTTCAGGAAGGACTTCATGAACTCAGAGCTCAGGTACATATCAACAAATGAAAGTAGCAATGGACACTTACATTCAACAGCTTCTTACATAAATTGTTATCAAATAGTATCTCTTTAAAGGAGCTTAAGTTTAAAGGGTTTGAGTGGAAGTCCTGATTTGTTCATACAGATAACAAGCTACTTCTCTCCAATGACAACAGCCCTGTAATTAGGCACATTACGTTAGTCAGTGGGTCTGGTCTTAAAGAGACAGGCTGACAGTGGGCTTGACTTCCTGGTTTGGAGTTTTACACTATGGCTTAGTTTTGTACTGTTTTGTTTGGATAACATACAGCAGTAGCTACAAGACAATTAGATCAACTATGAGGAAGATGAACACAGCAACAGCAAAAATACCACACAGGGAAATACAGATGGGTGGGCTGCACTGCTAGAGCTGCAGTCATTTAAGTCAGTGACCCCTGTCATTCACTTGCACAGTTTCACAGATACACGTTAGGATAGCTAAAGTCAGTATCCTTGCATTACACAGCTCCCTCTAGTCCAGATAATGATGAAGCGTAATGAGACAAACTTGGTTATGACTACAAAACCAGAAACTGGCCTTGAAAGAAAGCACAAGCTACAGTTTTATCTGGAAGCAGTAAGTTATGTGCTTAGATACTAGAGAATGCACAAATCCTAAAGGCACTCGTAACAGTACTCTGAAGTAGAATAAAATTTTCCTGAGCTGTACCTCCTTCATCTACTGATCCAGCAGCTTGTTCCTCAGAAATACCAGAAGAGAGATTGAGTGGTTTGACCTCATGGCTGCCTCATTTCAGTCTTAATACTGCAGTACTGTATTTAATTGGTACATCTGACTACCACTTCAGAGCACTTCCAAGAAAAACTTCAGAAACTAATGCTACAATATTAGTCACTTGGTCTAGGGAAATGTGAAATTCCTCTTTAAATTCTGGTGGTAGCACCTTGGTTTGCAGCCTACATTCACCAAAAGAGAAGTACAAAATTAAAAGTTACCTAACAGGAAAGGAAAACATTTTCATTTGTGGTATTGAAGGTCTGAAATACATGCTGGTTCAAAAGTACTGATCACAATAGCATCTGCAGAACTTTGTTATCTACTAATTCTAACATCTGGTAATGTCTGGGGTACGGTGAACTTTCTCATAAAACTGTTTTCTTCAAGAGCTTAATCTGTCTTCCCAAAAACAGAGGGGCTGCTTCATTCAACATTCCCCTAACTGCTTCTTCTCTTGTCCTTGACCTATATAATCAGTCATTATGGTTTTGAACCTGTTCAGGAGCTTGATGAGATGAAATTCTGAAGACATGTATATGAAGATGAGCAGCAATCTGTAGGCACACACCAGTGGCATATCTCACCATATCAAACAAGGATATGAACTTCAAAAGAGCAAAACAGAACAGGTTAAAAAAAAAATCCAACTTTTTTTTCCATTGTCCCTACTATAAATACGTTATACTTTAATAAGGATCTATCCACATGACAAGTATAACAGTCATTTTAATACATAGCTACAGAGTGGTCTAGTTTAGAAAAAAAACAAAACCACCCCAAAACCCCAACACTAAACACTTACAAAGTCCAATAAACAAAGGTTAGTCTGCAGTTCACAGAACAATTTAAACCCCCATGGGCTAAAGCACAATTACAAGAGAGATTTGTAAATTTACTGTCACATCTCTTGCAAGGAAAGAAAGCCGGTCAGCTCTCAAAATGCATGTTTACGTGGTACCCTGGCACCCCAGGGAGCAGGTCAGAAATGGCAGAGCAGAATTACAGGGATAATTTCAATTCATTCCTTTAACTATGGTCCAAATTAAAGGTATAAAACACTTACCAATGCTACCCATAGAACAATATATTCATCAATGAAACTGTTGAAGTACTGGTCCAGAAACAGAAGTCCTGGCCCAATAAACGCAGAGTCCTGAAGAGAGATTTCACTTTTTGTCATATGAGCCACCTGTGTAAAAAACAAAAGCAAATGTGCATGACCTCCTTGCCCAGCAATGTTCTCTTGTAAGTTAAATCTGTACCAGTGTACAGCTACCTGCAGGGGTTCCCCACTCTTTAATTTCTCAGTGTTGTATTCAAAGGGTAAGACTTTACCCTTTGTGCAAGTGTATTACTGAAAACAAATACTATCCACTTGAAATGTTGTTTTCAATAATAACTTGAGAATTTTGGCTTTTCCTAGACAAAAGCTAACTAGGAAGCAGACTTTTGCTTAGGTAACAAGAACTGTTCTCACTGTTTAGTAAAGATAATGATGTCAGAGACACTTTACAGACTGACCAAGAAAACATTACTGGGGGCAAAGGGAAGAACTCTGTTCACACACACACACCTTGTTCCTTCCATATTTAGCACTCTTAGAGACAGCTTGAGCTCACCTTTAAATAAGAGTCCTTTGCAAAAACTTGGTGACCTAATAAAAGACGTAGGAAGAGTCTATACCAGGAAGCTTAAAACCAGCTCCTCTGAATGAGCAAGGAACGAAAAAGGCAGTTCATCTGTTTGACAGAACTGCCTCAAGTTCAGTCTTAAGGCTCAGTATTCCTATCAGCATTCTCTCTCTTGAAGAGATACTAGCTCACTAGTTGAACACCTGTTTAGCCAGAAAGTCTGTCAAATACCTGTTTTCTAATGTTTGAAAAATGCCATGCTAGGAGAAAAAAAAGAGCTGGTTGGGCTACTGTAACTAGCAAATATGTAGTAAGGCAGATTTTTTTGTTGTTGTTTTTTTTTTTAAATCCACTGATGAGGGGTTTATGTATAAAAAAAGAGAGGAAAGTTTCTCTCATGATTTTAATGATTAAAGTAAATTCCTATTTCAGATAAGTAAATCAGAAGTCACAGCACTGTTAGGAAGGCTTGAGGGACCAGAGTCAGGATGTTAAAGATAAACAGTATATTTCTGGGAGCAAGTTAAACAAAACTGAGAGTTCTAACCAATAAATTCAACAGGAAATATGCATTTGTAGCAGTATCATGTAGAATCTTCTCTGTAGGACCCCGAATATAATTCAGTGTTTTGGTCATAATGAAACTGGTAATACGGTGGCAGAGCAGAATGGGAAAACTTGCATGAAGCCTGCTGATACAGCAAGTAAAAGGCAAGAACCAGTTTAGTTTTAGGAGGTTTAGGACTGAAAGAAAAATCCTTACCACCAACTTCTGTGAGATTTTGGCATTCACAAAACCAAATGTTAAGACATACAGGCAAGCGTGTTTTTCAAACAGCTGAGTTGTAGACTTTTTATAAATCATAATGGCCAGTGTGATAAGCAGTCCAATGTGCAGGCCTGGTGAAAGAACACTTGTTCCCTGAAACGTAAATGGACAGAAAACTTGTCTTAGACTTCAGTCACACAGTAACGTCCAGATTTTATAAATATTGCAAATCCCATTAAACAAAACCAGAGTTGCCAAAACTCAGGAAAGTTCACTAGCATTAGGCCACTGCTATTGGTATCCTCTGCAGTGACCACTAATTAATTTTGTAAGAAAATTCATTGCTGGTTCCCGTGACAGAAGAAATCCAGTAACAGGCAGAGAGAAGGTAGTTAATGAAGTCTGTGCTTTAGCCATCCAACACTCCTATGCCTGTCTGCTTAAACACTCAAACAAATAAAAACCCTTATGATCATCTGAAATGTAATAAATTATGGGCATAAATTATTTAAACCTCATTCAGATTTTTAGAGCAACTTACTGCTATTGTAGATCCATTCTTTCCAACCCCTCCACCAAAGATGACACGGAAGTAATTGAAAAAAGAAAGTGCTGTTCCACACAGGATGCCAATAACTGCAAAGAACTTCAGTTCTAAGCCCACCAAAGGGACCTTAGCAGAACACAGAAAAACAAAACAAAACCACGACAAAGACAAGAGAAAGATATCAGAGGTTAAGCACAACACCTTTTTTAAAAAGGGATTATAGAAGCCACTCACATGTACTAAACAAACATTTTATTTCAACTCTCCTTTTCCCGGGAAAAAGGTCAGGATGACAGTGCTTGGCATTTGTTTCCTTACTAAGGAAAAAACAATTATCTTTTGTAATGTTTAGGCTCAACTTTTGAGTACTTAAGTTCTGTTCTTGAGATTCAACTCTGTTCCTCTTTATTATGTTCTTCAAACATTTTTACTACATAAGCAAAAACCTGACACAGACTACTGCATCACCATGGTATGGGAGGGGGAAAGAGGAGAGTTCCCTCTATTTCACTGGATAACACAACACTGAACCACAGGAAACACAAACACCATCTGCCTGCTGTGTGTTTTGGTATGTTATTTGTATGCTGTATCTTTGCATATCATGAGACTATCCTGAAAAGTCTCCAGATACAAATTTTAATTAAACAGTTACCTTTTGGAATCAATTGCAGTTTCAAGGGAACCTTCCAAAGGCAGCAGAGGATTAAAAAAAAAGTAGTAATAAATTGAAACCATTTACTATATTTTTGAATATATAATGTTTTGAGATACAGCATAACTACAACAGATTTTAATAGTGAAGGAAAAAAAATCCATCATAATTAAAGTCTAATGCACCTACTTTATTTTTCAACATGAAAATAAACTTTTTGAAAACAAACAAAAAATATCTTGCAGTATGGGGAAAGGAAAAACTTTAGCTAAGCATTTCTTAATTGCTGAGTAAACTTAGGAATTTATTTTAATTTCTTGGTGGTTTATATTTAGGTTAATTTGTATTGGTTATCAATAGTATGGAATGGTTTCAGCTCTTCCTTGTGCTATAAGCCAGGCAGAACTATAAATTTCTGAGTAAAGAACCCAGAAAGGATGAAGACTGAGTTTCATATACTTCTGATATTGCCCACTAAAGTGCATCTCTAAAGATCAGAATAAAAGAGACAGAAAGCAATTCTTTAAATAGAGATATTTACATTTATGTGGCTGTGACATGACTGTTAAAAATCAGTGTATCTGCATCACCACAAATATGGATTAACCAAAACCCCCTGACTTCATCTCATGGTTTCATTAGATTAAAACATTCCATCCTTAAATGTTAAAATAGATTCTTTAACTGAGAAGAAATGTATGTCTTACAATATCCAAAATACATAAAACCAGAATAAAAACTATTTGCTGAAGTGCAGAGTATTAGCTCCAGATCAGAAGTTCATATAAGTGGCAGATGGGGTCTTTTTTCCTCTATGTAGCTCTAAATTGTGCACAGGGAGTCACACCATTATATCTAAGGCAACTACAACATCAAAATAACCTGCATTTGTGCAATAAGCTAAAACAGAGCATTCAACAACTAGTTGGTGTGGATGGTACTTGCACAGGGCAGCTTCAAATACCACAGGAACTGTGAGCACTTACAGGAACTGAATGCTCAACAGGAACTCAGAACACTTAACACACTTACCTTGTAGTCCCATATTGCTGTTCCTGCATATGCAGATATCAAGAGCAGCATTGTTATGGCTATTTGAACTTCAGTTACATCAATTCTATGAAGGAAAAGAAGAGATTTAGTTAAAGAAAAGGACTTTTTGCTGTAAGTGTAAGGTGTGTGTTTGTGGGAAGGGGAGAATAAAACCCCAGTAACTGTGCCTCAAATTATATCAATGTACATAAATTACTTTCCTTGATTGAGAAAGGTACTCTGTAGGTAAGCACACATCTATGGCTAAGATGTAAAATTAGAGCTATACTCCTTATCTGGAGCAAGCTGCACATTATTTTAATGGGGGGAAAATCTTTAATGAATACATTGTTATCTATTTGAGAATTCTGTACAAGTTTACAGACTTGTTGGTAGGTAAGTATCAAATCAAAGTTTAAAGGAAGCTCACAGGTAAATGCAATCAACCACTTCCATTAGAAGCAGAGCATATAAAAGCAGAGACTATAAAGAGCAGGCTGGGACAGAAGGGATTTCTTTAAGTCAGCATATCATGAAAACCTGACAGATACAGCCTGCAGAACATGTCCCGTTTCTGAGGACATGTAATTGCTATCTTGCTTTTTCTTCATAAAAGCTGATTTAACAAAGGTGGCCTTGTATGCCCTATCAAGTCTAGACTTCCACCTTTTTTGTTCTCGGACAACTCTTTAGTACTGTCTTAAATTGATGAAATGTTAAGAGAAGAACTCATACATAAAAAAAGCTAAGTAGAGGCTCAAGACAAAAAAAAACCTAAAAACTTCCAATAAAGCTTTAAAATAAATAATAATAAAAAAACCCCTTGTGCACATCAAAGGTGCCTTTGAAGGTACCAAAGGCTTTGAGATAGGTATCTGATCTTCATACTGAAGTTACCAGCAGTGACAATAAAAGTTCAAAAAACAAGATTTCTTCTAGCAGTTACAATAAATTTGCTGGTTTAAGATATTATGACCAAAGTCAATGTATATTGTTATTTACTTGGCATGTGAACTGTTTGCACAGGAAACATGTATTTTTAAAGGGAGAGAGCAATCAACTCTTGGCTAACGGAAAATATTCACCTGAACTTGATAATCAAAAATGTGGTAATTAAACTCTCTTCATTCATTAGAAAGATGGTGACAAAATACACTAGGTTTCATGACAATCTTCTGACTCTTAGAGCCAAAGTTTAAACTGCAGCTAGGTAATAAGCTGAGGTGCCTGTCACTACTTAAAGCTGTTAGAACAGGGAGTCCTTGTCTTCCTACACCTTTGGATTCGTCCAGTTTTACCAGCTGTGGTGCTCATCAGACTCCAAGGTGAGCCAGTTCAGCTTGCCCGTCTCATGCAGGCTTTTCATCTCCTGCCCATTTCATAAACTGGCTCGAAGTCAAATGACAGTCTGTCATGGGACAGTGGTGCTGGGAGAGGGCTCTTCCCGCTCTGCCAGGGATAAAGTATTACATTTACCCAGTCACTGCTGAACTTGTTGGTTACCTCATTCAAAAGTGTCCATGTGCAACTGCAAGTGTTCACAGGTTGCACTCTGCAGTATTAACACTTATTTCTAATCTGTATTGGCTTTGTTGTTGCTGATGGTGGGAGGAGGTTTGAACTTGAATCATTATATGTGCCAAAGTTTAATACTCAATTTTACAGAGGCTCAGACTGTTGGTTGCAACAGAACTCAAATCAGAGTCCAAAGACTTTAATAAGACATTGTGCAGTATTCCACATAACCTGACAGTGTTACATTACTCAGCTCTCTGATCCTTCCTGGCCGTCAGCAGAACGAATCTCTCATCTGAGATTTGATTTCTAAAATCAAGTGCTGCTAATTCAGCAACAGCACCAGTGAAAGCTTCAATCCATGTTATTATGTATTACCATGTTTAGAACACTATACTAATGCTTTCTTCAGTTATACACACGTCTCTGTTCTTAAGAGAAACAAAACTGCAAGCCTTGAAAAAAACTGTGACCTGTTTTCACTGAACAGAAATGAGTTATCTTGGAGAAAAGTTTTGTCTGTTTAACTTCAAACAGTAAGCATGGAACACCAGGCCATTCTGAACTGTCTGTACTATGCACTAGCACTGTGTTTAAACAGAAGTCACTGGGTTTTTAATGATGAAATTTTTATGTGGTATAGGAGTGCCTTCCTGATGTGGGGAAATCATTCTTACATTTTATGCAAGAACAAAAGGCACAGAAAAGCAATCATGTCTGCAAAATGCCAGAGCTCATGGCACAGTCCACCTCCCTTCAGTCATGCCCAGAAATGATCCTATTTCAGCCATCACTCTAAAGCACCTATTTTTGTTGACAGCACAAGATGTCCTTTAAAAATTTAGGATGAGCAGGCAGGCAGAAGAACTATAGTTTGCATGGTAAAATGCATTATCAGCAAACTAAAAAGAGCCCTTAGCAATATCCCAGAGAGAGCCTGCCCTCAATGCAGACATTGAACACTACACAAGGACAGCTGGTCACCAGCCTGTGTGCCCAGGGATGCTCAGATTTGCTTCTCACAGGTCAAAGTTAAGTAGGACTATGAACAGGTGACTTGGAGAGTGACTGGGATTAGCCTTCATGTATCACTTATTTCCAATTTTGCTGCCATGGAAGTCTCTGATCTTTTCCTCACTAAACTGCAGCTCTGCTTAAAAACAGCCAGAGGCCATGGCTAAGCACCACCACAGCTACAGGAGGGTGCAGCAATCCCCACACTATTAGCAGTTAAACTGAAATCATATCTTCTACATGGATGTCATGACTTTTCCTCCTATGCTGCAGTGAACTGGATGAAGCTTCTATCGGGTCATGAACAGCATCACAGCAATCTCTAGAACTGTGACCTAACACAAAACCTAAGGGACATCAAAACCAGTATGAGCAACATTAAAAGCAAGGCCCCCACATAAACGTGGGGTAATTCTTCAAGCACCGTCATAGCTCTGTGGAGCTTCTTGCTGAAGGAGGCAATGGATGCAGAGAGTTTGTTCCAAGGATGACTAAAGATGTCTATGAAAGGGAAACCCATTAGCAGGGCAATTTCTCAAAAAATGTATGTGATTCAGAGTCCCCTGGGGCTGAAACTGTTCTGTGGGTGGGAGATTACAAAGGCAGGTCCTGCAGATGCTTGGTCTGTCCCTACTCCTACACAGACCACTTGTCTGTAATGTAAACAAGACCTCTGGCCTGAGCCTGCACTGTGCTTGTATGGGTTCTGAAAACATATCTGCAGACAGAAGAGCCAAATGCATGCAAACAAAGCATATACAGCTAAAAATCAGCTGCTACAAGAACAAGTCCTCAGTATTATGCAGAGTGTAAACTTCTTGCCAGGTAAAACACAAGAGTGGAAGGGAGATAAGAAAGAAGGTGAGAGAAAGAGAAAGCAGGGAGTAAACCAAGAAGAAACTGAAAGTAGCTAGCAGCCTCAGACATTAAGCCACATATGCTTCTCAAGATACCTACTTACTTTCCAAACCTTAGTATGCCTGATACATATGTCTGCCAGTGAGCAGAATAGAACATGAACAGTCCCACAAAACAACAGAAAAACAACCAGTCAGGATTTGTTCCTAGTCGGATTGCTATGCAGGATCCAAGGACAACAAAAACTGAAAAGCAGAAATGAACACGTTAGTTATATATCCTCTTTGCTTGAAATTCAAAGAAATTACAAAAAAAAAAATAATTGCAGAGCATTTTACAATCACTCTAACAAAGTAATGCTATGGCTGATACTTTACTGAGTAGCTAAGCTGCTAACCTCAGGGACAGTCCTGGCAGGAGAGGCCAAAACACAGCACTCCTTTTCTGCCAAGTGAGGGCCCTGCCTTCTGGCCTTCAGGGGTTCTCCCTTCTCCTGGCCTTGTCATCACCTGTTCTCTGCAACACCGACAACTTCAGCAGAAGGGCCCAGCTCAGAGAGACTGGCAGCTGCACTCCTCTGGGAATTGAGGCATAAAGAACCTATTAATTCCCAGGGCAACTGGTTTCAGCCATTAAGTTTTATAGAAGGCATTGGCACCAACAGCCGCTAAGTTCTGGAAAGTGAAACTGAGCAAGGCTTACTTCTTAAGGACTCACAACCATTTTAAAACTCATTCTTCTATGGAATTATCCTTCTGCTAAGTGCCAGGTTGGATGCCCTATTACCAAACTGATGTTCCGGCACCTCACTCCTAAAGTTGAATCTTTAGTTTCACGTGCCAGCATCAGTCTTTTATGTCCTTAAAATACTTTATTGGGCATCACCTGTGCCCTACTGGAAAACACAGGCTACGTAAAGTAAAGAATTTTTAGGCATGGTCTTATGGAGTTCTTTGTTCACCATCTTGCTCATTCAAAGAACACTATGTGAAGGTGCACAGTAAGTAAGACCAGAATGCATCTTACCCAACACCTGCCAAAGGAACTTCTGAAATATCCCCCCTGATATTGGTCAGGGATGCAAAGGTCAGAGGCAGACTTGGCTGCATGGACCAGGAGATGGAGAAGTTATACTAACAGATGGGAATATGCTGACCCTGCTCTGGGGAGGAGTAACTTCTACAAATGAGGGTGGGTAACAGTAGGTGAAGGCTACCTGTGGAAATAGAGTCGCAACCATGATCAAAGAGTTCTCCTAGAGGAGAACTAGTGTTTGTTCTTCTGGCTTGCTTCCCATCAATGGCATCCAGAGATTGGTAGATAAAAAGTCCTAATGCACCCAGGATGTATGCCCAAGAAGGTGCCTGAAAGAGATTCACATAAAAGGTCACTAGATATTTCCCAATTTCTTAGCTGATAATCTGTTTCATTAAAGGTAAAATAATGTCCAGCACAAAACTATACTATATTGTGCTATTTGTTACTTAAGTAATGGGCAAACCAAACACCTTGCACTAATTTCTACATGAATTGTAGTAACTACTGTAATGAACTACTCCAGATACACCAGTGGAACACAGGTCTTTCTATTTACTTTAAAAAAACCCAAAACTTTAGCTTCTCTTCTGCATCAAGTGGTTTATTTTTCTACCTTAAAACCACCGTATTTCTCTAATTATCTGCATTCTTTGTGCTGAAAAATGTTATAAAAATAAGATTAATCTTTAAAAAAGAAAGCGGTGGCAAAGCCCTTAATAAAGCTCTCAGTGTTTTACGTGATAGACACAGATGATTTGTTCAGATTTACAATATAGAGATATAAAAACCCATTATGTTTTTTACTAAATAAAGACTTTGGCCTCTAGGGAAAGATATTTTTTCCAACATACAAAAATTGACTAGATAGGCACTTTGGACAGGGTTTGGAGAAATGAAGTCATTCGCTAAATGTGCAGGAGCAACTATCTACTTAATTTACACTATCAGAGTTTCAAAACGAGCTGTGAATTAGTTACATTAACACCAGTCTTAGGTTCAAATGACTGTTCTGAAGTCATTCCTTTCAAAAGCATTATTTCCATATGCACAGTCAATATGACTTTGTCTAGGAATTAGGTTTTGCTAAAAATTATTTAAAACACCTATTGAACAAAGCACAGGTAAAATTTTTGCCTCGGTGTTGAGTGGTATCCTTAGCATTTAGAAGCACTGTTCATGAAAAGTCAGATATAAATGCTGGAAATGCAACTCACAGGTTGAACAAGCGAACATCCACAAGGCTGGATCCTTTCCCACTCCCAGGTAAGGGAGAGCTGCTGTGGCACTCCACCTCTGCAATTCCTCTCCTGCAGCACACACTGACCAACATGACTTCATGTATTCCTTAAGTCCAGTAAAGGCTATTAAGCAGATTTAGACTGACCAGATCTCACCGATATTACCGTGAAGTGCCGCAAAGACAACCTGCAGTGTTTCACAAGGCGTCTTTGCTGCGACACCCTTCTACCAGTCATGAAACGATTGAGATCTATCAAAACTTGTCATCCTAATCCCTGGACTTTAGCAAGTAAACAAGGCTACATTTGGCAATTCTACATAGGACACCACTGGCTTTTTGGTTGCATTAGGCTCCCCTCCTTTTGCAGCCACAACTGAAATAGATTTTAGCTTGCTTTAGTTATCAGGTTCGATGAAAGTCGACTGTATCCAGTGCCAAATATGCTAACCAAATTCCTTAGCCACTCTGCATTCACCCCAGCGTGGGGCACATCACCAAGTATGTCAAATGCCAAAGCACGGGCACTTTCTTACTTAATTTGATCATTTCCATCACTGAAACACCACTCAGGAACAGACACATGTTGTGGCACAATTTTTTTATCATTAGCTGTAGTACCATATGCTGCATGCACAGCATCAGCACAGTCTCTTGAAACGCAAGCTCCATGAGAAATACAGCCTCAATTCTAACCAAAACAGAAGGTTTGCATGTTGTCACTGTAGTCAGCTTAGGAAAGTTTCCACAACCCACAGAGCATGAATTTTTGTTCAAGGTAACACTGTCTACATTTATCTTGCTGCAAAATAAATGTAATACATTAAATGTAAAAATTAAATAAATCAGCTTTAACTCAAAACTTCTATTAGGTATTTTTGACAAAACAATGGGTTTTGTCTAATTGCAGGCTATAGTAGAAGTATAATCACTCAGATTGCTGATCCAAATCTGTTTGCATTAGCTCCTACCGGGACAAATCAAAGCAATGGTCCTCCTAGACTCCAAAACTAAAGCACTCTGCTCCTTAATCAGGAAAAGTGCGGGGAGAATGTTCATCTTCTTCCCAATAAGGATCATCTGCATCCATTAGCACCCGTAACGGATGTATCAGTATTCCCACAGTTGAGGAGAAGGAAAAAATATCCTAGTTAAGAACAGGGGAACAGGTGTCAGGGAGGTTAGAAACACCATCTGGAGCATTTCATCCCTAAGCTGTCAGTTCAAATCTAACCCAAAGTGGTAATAACCAAAATTCGTTTGGGATCAACTGTCATTTAGCACATTAAATGAATGCTCTAATGTTTTAATCAGTAGAAAACAGTTTTCCATATTACCAGTGGTACACAGAAGTTTCCAGTGGTACACAGAAGTTTCCAAAGGTCCTAATAACTGCAGATTTTCTCTACTATCCACCCTCTCAATACAACTACAGCTGCTGTCTCCTCCGCCTTCTCACATGCCTGGGTCTCCATCCAGGGATGTCCCCTGACAGCTTCCCACGCTGGACCCAAGTAGTTTGCAAATTAGAGAAGTGGGAACATTTGAGAATGCTGACATGGCTGACAGATGGAGCAGAAAGGTCAGGAGGCTCCCAATAATCATCAGCTTTTCACCGATGAGGTGTTTATTATCACTGCCCGAAGTGATATCATGCCCAAGCAAATGTATTATTTGGCCAGAGCCACTGACAAAACAATGGGAACTAGAAGAGAATAGAAACCTGGGTGAAGGAGGCCAGGAGTGGAGGAGATGCTTCTCTGCTTCAATTCAAAAGAATGTCTGACAGATGCTACAGCCCCAGAATCTTGTCACACACAGATTCGACACAGCAGGTTTGGTCATCTCCTGAACCAGAGAGTGTCAAAACAATAAGCCATGTGCCTGTTGTGTTTGACAGGTATGTGTGACATGCCCTCTCCTTCAGACACAACGGAGGTAGAACAGCAGCCGTTCTTCTGCTTCTGTGATTCCACCTCACAAAAGAGCGCACAAAGCTGCAGAAGACCACACGTGTCGGGAGATCCCTTACGACTTGTTTCAAGCAAAGCTCTCAAGTCCAGAGGGTTCAACAGACCAAGCTCTTGCAATATTCAAAGATTCAGTTCCCCTTAATTACTCATCACATTTAGTCATAATCTCACTTCCTCAATCCACAGCTAATAGTTTTGCCCCAGTTTACATGGCCCCTCTTTGGAACTAATCCAGAACAGAGAGAGACATTTTGACTGGGCACCTTCCCTCTTTCCCCCAAACATAGATCATTTCCCTCCCTTCACTGTGTGAACTGTACTAATAGCAGGAGAAGGGAGGCAGCTCTTCAAACCTGAACTACATCAGGGGAAGAAAGCAGGGTTGAAAAAAATAAAAAAGAAAAATAATAATAAAAAAATTATACTGCAGTCCAAGTACATGCACACCAAGGACCCCCTGCATTCCTTTAGCATCCTCCTCTCTCCAACAAGCCTCCTCTGAAAGAGCTCCTTTCCTTCAAGTGTCAGGATTCCTGGACCTTCACTGTCTTATTTCATGCCAAATAACCTCCTTCTCCCATTCACAACTGATTGCTCTGTTCCTCACTGGTTTGTATCGGATGAATTTCCCACTCCACTCAGTGCTGCACACTTCTCTACCAAGTCAGGGGCTTCTTCCTTCACGCTCCACCCCCTCTGACACACACACAGTTCACAGCAGCTTCTCCAGTTCAACCTCTTCTAATTTTCTACTCTCTCTCCCAAAAACCTCAGTTGTGCCCTTGTTGTTTACATAATATCATGCTTGTTAATATCTTCCCCTCATTTTTCCCCTCTGGCAGGAAAAATCCTCTCTCAGTTTTAAAGGTGGTTGTTTGGAGGGGTTTGTTGGTTTGGTTTTTTTAAGAAAGTTTTTTTAGACAGAGAGAGAAGCAGATACAGCATCTCACCAATGTTCCTCTCCCTCCAAGCAGTTAATAATAGAGATATCTGGATTCACCTAGACCCTCCATTGCTTTTTGGTCTCCCTAGATGTATGGCTTTCTAAACAGCATGTTTCAGCAAGGTATGACATCCTTTTATAAATTCACTACACTGTTTCTCAAACAATTCTACAGAGCTAGCCATCACAAGCCTCCCTTCTCTGCATGAGAACCCTTGAGCCCCTGCCCCCTTTTGCTGTAATTGCCCAAACTGCATATCCATAATCCATACTTTTCCTGTCTTCCTGTATTCCCTCTATTCCCAGTTCTTTGCTTAGATCCTGCTGTTACTGCTACGAGATTTTTTTTAATAGATAAAAATTCAACACGAAGTAATAATTACTGTTACTGTGTACTTCTGTCCTAAAATTCCAGCTTCCCAAACCATTCTAAGATTCTATGACTCTATAAAAGAGGGTAGATCTAGACTAAATATGATGAGGGCTGTAAGACACTGGCACAGGTTGCCCAGAGAGATTGTGGATGCCCCATTCCTGGAAATATTTACAGTCAGGCTGGTTGGGGCTCTAAGCAACCCAATCTAGTTGAAGACGTCCCCGGTCCAGCGTCAGGGGCGTTGGACAGAATGGCCTTTAAAGTCTCTTCCACTCAACTATTCTGTGCTTTTAGAGAGACCTGTGGCTGAGCTTGAAGGATTACCAAAGATAGACCCCTCCATGAGCAACCATGACAATAGAGGATCAAAGTTATCTTTCCCTCTTTTAGAAATACAGAGAATTATGTCTAGTCAGTTCTCTTCCCAGTTTTACCCAGAATGGGGACGAGTACACAAGATTCACCTGCGAAAACTAATGGATTGACTGTAGCTACTTCAGAGAAGTCTGCTGGCAGTGGAGCAAAACAATTCATTGACAAATGGTGGGGATAAAATGGAAATCCTCACCTAAAAAACACTCCTTTTTGTACTCTAATGCAGCAAATACACGCTGCTCATAGTTAATGTCAGCAAAACTTTTCATTCCTAAATATTTTATAATTAGTGTCAAAAAACTCAAACAACCCCAAACCAAAATACAACGCAGGCTGCACAGTGAATGAGATATTTCAACTCTCCACAGAAGATGAAATGTGCAGGTGTCCTCACCACCACCACACCTGTATATTATTTTTATAGATTACTCTCCTAAGTTACAGAGGGTAGGAAACTCGACAAACACTCAGTAAAATCGCACACACATGGATTTTGGTTACAACAGTGCTTGAAGGGTGCAATCTGCTAATGGCTTAGCTGCAAA
Source organism: Pachyramphus minor (assembly GCA_013397135.1). NCBI lineage: Eukaryota > Metazoa > Chordata > Aves > Passeriformes > Tyrannidae > Pachyramphus > Pachyramphus minor. The sequence goes on along the minus strand of VYXB01009277.1, from coordinate 432,222 downwards.
TAAGAAGGCTTATGTTGAAACGTGTTTACAGGAGGCAGTGAAACAATCCATATTCCTACTAGACAAGAAGACAATACTGAAGCAGACAATATTTTATAAATCCAAAATGTATTGTGTTAGTCAGTAACAAATTGGCTTTTAGTACTACTGATGCTGATGAAGATAAAAAGAACAGTGTATAGGGAAACAGTGCCTCTACATTAAGAGAACAAGGGAGCATTGTATGGTTTGAGACATTAATTACATTGGGGTTGGGGGTAAGCAGCATGAAATTGTGGAAATCACTGCAACAGGACATAATGGAAGCTGAAATAACAAACAGGTTCAAACCAACAAACTCAAAGGGCAAAATCATGAGGTGGAAAGTGTCTGTGGGGAAACAGATCCATCAGCTGCTGTTCTAGCAAGTAACCCAAGTAGAATCCCCTGCAAAAAAACAGCTAAACCACAGTCTTGGCAGCTGGAAGGGTATATTGGAGAAAGATGTCTTTTCTAAGCATCTGTCAGCAGCTACTCTCTGAAGGATTTCAGCTACCAGTCTTACTTGTTTTGGACAGCTTGTACAAACATCAAGACTTTTGTGTTTTTAATAAAGGCCTTACCAAAATGGCCCACTTAAGGCTGATTAAGGAATAAAAAACAACCACACAAACCAACTCAGAACCACCCTCTTCCCCCCAAAAAAACCCTTAAACTCAAACCAAAACCTGCTTGTTATTTTATCCAAGTCTTCTATCCCCTGCACCCACCCGTCCACCAAGAGAATATAACAAGTTCTTGTTTGTCCAATCAAGACTTGTTCATGAATGGAAGAATTGCCTAGGCCATATGGAGAAGAAGTGGTGTTGAAGTGCATTATGATATTAGTTCAGTCTGATTTCAATCATCTTTAACATCATTTTCAGTTCCATATACTCCCTTCATCCTACACATCCCAGTCAAAACTACAAAGTAGATATTACAACAGCACGTATAGCACCTATTAGTGTTGCAACAGCTTTCCCTTTTTCAAAAAGCCATCCAGAAACATGACCTCACCTCTAAGTGTAAGACAAGCTGAGTCATTAAACAAGGAGAATGATGCTTCTAAAGTGATGCAGCAAGAGAAAAATCAGGGCTACTCTCAGCAGTGCAGAGGCGAGAAGCAAAACAATACAATGAACCTGGCTTCACAGTACATATTTATAAACGATATACTGACATCTGAACAAAAAAGTGTAGTCCAAATTATAGGTTCTTGTAAAATTAGCTTCCACAATTAAAAAAAAAAAAAATCAAAACCCACAAAACCAGTAAAGCTTTTAAAACCTAACCCAGCTTTCTTGGAAGGGATAATTCCCTGGATGTCTGCAACACAACTTTTTTCTTTTGGTACAAGAGTCCTCAAGAGAAAAATAACTTACAATTTACTTTCTGCTTTTATATTTGAATACCAAAGAGAAAAAAGATAAGATGAGCATCCAGACACATAGCTGGCACTCAACTGATATTTTCATCACAAAGCTAAGCTAAATGTAGCAGTTCCACAAGCATTTTAATTCTGAAAGTACCACTAGAAGACAATCCGTGGTTTGAATCATTCAGTATTACCTCTGTTCTCCCTTCTCCTACTACCCAATGCCAGAGTGACTCTATCTGGTGATGTATATCAGGGCAGTGATTAGAGCAAGATCAAAGTAAAGTTAGTTTTGATCTGGATCAGATTCCTGATATGTCTGTCACAAACACCTCTGCTAGCACAAAGGGTAAAGCAACTAGAGAAGAAGATATGTTCTTCTTTCCCGATATTTGCTACCCTAACTACCATAAAGAGACTGCAATGGGAAACTTGTAACAGGCTGCAAAGCTGACAGTTCCTGAAATTGTCAGAGAAATTGTAGGTAACGCAATTCAAGTGACAGCACCACCAGCCCACGTTCACAAGCCTGTTTTCCCTCCAGAACTTCGAGGTATTACATATTTCCCACACGACGACGGGAAACATTTGGCCGACCTAACACACCTGCGACACCACCGAGCCGCAGCTGTGAACCAAGCGATGCTGAAGGGGCAGGAGCCTTGCCCTGTGGCCAGCTCCAGCCAGCCCTGCCCTGCTCCTGGGCGCATCCCGCACCCTCTCTCCTGACCAGCAGCTGGTTCTGCCTCCACGGCCCCTGCATTACAGCATTCCTCCTGAGCCCCTACGGTTACCCTTCCTACCCAGCAAGCTGAGGCACACACGGGATATGATGGTCGGTGGAGGGGTCCCAAGCACCAGCGCGGACCACACCGTGCAGCGCAGGAGGGTGCCCACCACGGGCCCTCTAGTCAGCGAAGGGCCGGGCAGGAGAGCGGAGCCCACTGAACCTCGTCCTTTCACAGCATTTTGGCACTCAAACCTTAACACCCATCTCCAGCCTTACCCCTGCTGCCCCAAAGCCTGAGCCTCGCACCGCCGTTGCCCTGGTTTCTCAGGACAAACCCGCAGCGCTGCCTCAGCCCCCGTTCCCACAGGATGCCCCGGTGACGGGGCACCGCACCCCGCGGGGCACGGCCCGGGGGCTCCGGGAGCGGCCAGGAGGCACCGCACCCCGCGGGGCGGCCGGCGAAGAAGGGGTCGGGCTGTGCCGGGGAGGCGGCGGCCGCGGCGGGCGGTACCTGCTCGGTGGCGCTGGGGCAGCAGGCGATGAGCGGCAGCGCCGTCAGGCAGTTCAGCAGGAGGCCGCCCATGGTGATGGCGTTGGGCGCCAGCCCCAGCGGGACCTGCTCCACCAGCCAGCCCCAGTACGGCTGCAGCCACGGCTCCAGCAGCGAGCGCCCGGCCGCGCTGTAGCGGTGCTGCTCCAAGCGCTTCGGCGGCGTCGGGCTGAGGGGCGCGGGCAGAGCCCAGGGCACGGCCATGCCGGCACCACCGCACCGGAGGGCACCGGGGTCACAGAGCCGCCGCCGCTCGGGGCGGGGCCGGGCCGGGGGCAGCGGCGGAAGAGGCCGACGCCCAGCAGCGGCCTGACCGGAGGGTAGCGGCCGCCCCTGCCACGGCCAGCGCAGGGCAGGCGTCCTCACCCCCGGCCCGCCTCAGGCTCCGTCGCCCCGAGGGCGCCGCGCCCTGCCGCCCCCGTAGCGGGTACGGCCCCGCCTCGCCGTGCGGGGATGGGAATCTCCCTGGAAGCGGGGGAAGCCCTTAGCAGTGGCGGGGGGGCGCCCCGGCAGGGCCCATCCGGCCCCCGGGCCGTGGGCGGTCACGGGCCGTGCTGGTCCCCGGGGGGATGCGCCCACCTCTCACCCCTCCTGGATGCGGGAAGCGTGTGTCGAATCCCTCTCTCCCCTGTGATTTTCCTCATTCAGCTTATTTTACTTTCACACTTTCATCGTGCAGATGATGGCCACAGAGGGGGCACGTGGAAGGTGGCCGGCAAGGATTTTTGTTGGAGTAAAGTATAAGCAGGGCNATTATAGGTTCTTGTAAAATTAGCTTCCACAATTAAAAAAAAAAAAAATCAAAACCCACAAAACCAGTAAAGCTTTTAAAACCTAACCCAGCTTTCTTGGAAGGGATAATTCCCTGGATGTCTGCAACACAACTTTTTTCTTTTGGTACAAGAGTCCTCAAGAGAAAAATAACTTACAATTTACTTTCTGCTTTTATATTTGAATACCAAAGAGAAAAAAGATAAGATGAGCATCCAGACACATAGCTGGCACTCAACTGATATTTTCATCACAAAGCTAAGCTAAATGTAGCAGTTCCACAAGCATTTTAATTCTGAAAGTACCACTAGAAGACAATCCGTGGTTTGAATCATTCAGTATTACCTCTGTTCTCCCTTCTCCTACTACCCAATGCCAGAGTGACTCTATCTGGTGATGTATATCAGGGCAGTGATTAGAGCAAGATCAAAGTAAAGTTAGTTTTGATCTGGATCAGATTCCTGATATGTCTGTCACAAACACCTCTGCTAGCACAAAGGGCAAAGCAACTAGAGAAGAAGATATGTTCTTCTTTCCCGATATTTGCTACCCTAACTACCATAAAGAGACTGCAATGGGAAACTTGTAACAGGCTGCAAAGCTGACAGTTCCTGAAATTGTCAGAGAAATTGTAGGTAACGCAATTCAAGTGACAGCACCACCAGCCCACGTTCACAAGCCTGTTTTCCCTCCAGAACTTCGAGGTATTACATATTTCCCACACGACGACGGGAAACATTTGGCCGACCTAACACACCTGCGACACCACCGAGCCGCAGCTGTGAACCAAGCGATGCTGAAGGGGCAGGAGCCTTGCCCTGTGGCCAGCTCCAGCCAGCCCTGCCCTGCTCCTGGGCGCATCCCGCACCCTCTCTCCTGACCAGCAGCTGGTTCTGCCTCCACGGCCCCTGCGTTACAGCATTCCTCCTGAGCCCCTACGGTTACCCTTCCTACCCAGCAAGCTGAGGCACACACGGGATATGATGGTCGGTGGAGGGGTCCCAAGCACCAGCGCGGACCACACCGTGCAGCGCAGGAGGGTGCCCACCACGGGCCCTCTAGTCAGCGAAGGGCCGGGCAGGAGAGCGGAGCCCACTGAACCTCGTCCTTTCACAGCATTTTGGCACTCAAACCTTAACACCCATCTCCAGCCTTACCCCTGCTGCCCCAAAGCCTGAGCCTCGCACCGCCGTTGCCCTGGTTTCTCAGGACAAACCCGCAGCGCTGCCTCAGCCCCCGTTCCCACAGGATGCCCCGGTGACGGGGCACCGCACCCCGCGGGGCACGGCCCGGGGGCTCCGGGAGCGGCCAGGAGGCACCGCACCCCGCGGGGCGGCCGGCGAAGAAGGGGTCGGGCTGTGCCGGGGAGGCGGCGGCCGCGGCGGGCGGTACCTGCTCGGTGGCGCTGGGGCAGCAGGCGATGAGCGGCAGCGCCGTCAGGCAGTTCAGCAGGAGGCCGCCCATGGTGATGGCGTTGGGCGCCAGCCCCAGCGGGACCTGCTCCACCAGCCAGCCCCAGTACGGCTGCAGCCACGGCTCCAGCAGCGAGCGCCCGGCCGCGCTGTAGCGGTGCTGCTCCAAGCGCTTCAGCTGCGTCGGGCTGAGGGGCGCGGGCAGAGCCCAGGGCACGGCCATGCCGGCACCACCGCACCGGAGGGCACCGGGGTCACAGAGCCGCCGCCGCTCGGGGCGGGGCCGGGCCGGGGGCAGCGGCGGAAGAGGCCGACGCCCAGCAGCGGCCTGACCGGAGGGTAGCGGCCGCCCCTGCCACGGCCAGCGCAGGGCAGGCGTCCTCACCCCCGGCCCGCCTCAGGCTCCGTCGCCCCGAGGGCGNGGTCACGGGCCGTGCTGGTCCCCGGGGTGATGCGCCCACCTCTCACCCCTCCTGGATGCGGGAAGCGTGTGTCGAATCCCTCTCTCCCCTGTGATTTTCCTCATTCAGCTTATTTTACTTTCACACTTTCATCGTGCAGATGATGGCCACAGAGGGGGCACGTGGAAGGTGGCCGGCAAGGATTTTTGTTGGAGTAAAGTATAAGCAGGGCAGCAGGTGACCTCCCTGCAGCCTCCCTGCAGGAGGTGACCCCACTCTGTCAGCCGAGGGTCCTTCCATCACAGGACTTAATTTACCTCCTTGACCTGCATAGAGAAAGTGTTTCAAATGCAGTTTTTCAGTTGTGGCGCATTAAATTATTTGAATTGGTCATGTGAAGGATTTTAGATGTATCCCTGAATTTCTAGAAGGCTTGTGATTTCTGAGGGAGGCTGAGGAAAGGTGAGGCCTATGTAGCTGTGTGAAAGATGAAGTAGAAAGTGTAAAATACATCGTGCAATGAGTATTATAAACCTAAATGACATCTTAGTTTGGAATTCTTTCTTAAGTTACTCCATTATGAGCCAGAGGGTGCAGGTTTCTGGCCAGACAAAGCCACTTCCTGTTATTCAAAGGGAGCTGATTCACTTCAACTGATAAAGCTAGTATGTTTTTAAGTAGGTTTCTTTACTGCAAGAGTCATGCTAAAGGGTGGTTTCAAAATCCCATGAAGCAGTATGCACATTCCAAGTGCTATATCATTCATCAGCTGATTCCATTTACAGATCACTAAAACCAGTATGTGACAGCAATTGTCATTAGAGGCCAAAACATAGAAGACAGGAACTGCTAGCAAAAGAAGAGGTAACGTATAAGATAACAAAGAAAAATTCAGTAACAGCCAGCTAGAGAATGGCAAAAGGGAAATGTGGCAAATTCACAACCAGACAGATCCCCAGTCCACTGGGGTCACTGGGTTTGGAAGAAGGGAAAACTCTGTTTCTCTTAATACCCTGTGCATTACTGTTGTGAATGAACTGGGACTGGTATTTATGGAGAGGTTGCTCAAGCTCTTTGTGATACCAAGAGTAAATGGAGAGAAACTAGGAAAAAAAGTGGAGGGGAAAGTAAGTGGTGTAAAAAGCCACATGACTAGAGGAAGAAACAGATTCCCTACTGAATTAATCACTGGGCTTGGGAAAGGGTTTGTTTTAATTTTAAAAATATTCAGCAACAGCATGTAGAACAAAAGCACATAGAATTTAAAGTCCATGTGTTTAGACTTCCACTACTTCCACTTCCTCAGTATTCAGGACACATTTTGCTTCCAAATGCTCTCTGCTTCAGCAAAGCAGCAGCTTCACTTGTCAAGGACATGAAAATCAAGTGACAGTAAGCACTCTGTGCTTAAAATAGAATGCCTTTTGCTCCAGAATCTTGAAATGCAACAAAAGATTTTTATAAAGTAATAGTTCCTTCGTAATGCTCTGTAGAACATAGCAATACTTTTCTTTTTCCCCTCTGTAAAGAAGTTCTGGAAGCTTGAAACATTTTTTTATAAGAGGAATATTTTTAAAAATTTCTGACTCTCCATAAAGACCTCCTTATAAATGGTATATCCCAGTTTAAATAAGCTTTACAAGATTTCGTGTGGGTTTTTTACTCCTTTCCTTCCTGTATTTGTGAGATTATTTTTGATGAGGGAAAAGTGTTCTGGCAGTGGCCACAGTCTTGCAATGCAAATAGGTAACTACAGTGCCTGTATCAAGCTCCACATACAGCAATTTGAGAATGGATCTGTATACAACTGTAACATTTATATGCCAAATGTCCTTCCATGGGCAAGGAGAGCAAGCCAAATGAAGAGAAAATATTTGACTTCCTTAAAAATAAACTCCTTTTTTGAAATTAACTTTGATTCATCTCTGTGTGTATGTGTGTATATCTATGTGTGTTCACATGTTTGGGTCTTCCTTCTTAGTCCAAGTATTGATTTTCCTTGGCTTATGTACACTAAGGCAGACCTTTCAAAAATACTGAATTCCTGCCAGATGGGGGTAAGTGTGCAGAGAAGAAAAGTCTTATTGAAGATTCTACTGAACTATAACCTCAGCACATACTAGTTGATGGAGACCATAGGTAGCAAACAGGTAATATGAATAGTGCACCCAGCCAAAGACTTAATAAACTGGTTTCACATATTATGAGGCATCAGGGAGCATAACCTGATGCACAAAAATACTATTAGTTTCGCTGCTTTCTGAGCTTTCGTGTTTTGCTGTTACTTTATCTCATTTGACCAGATTTTATTTGCTGTCCTCTGTTACTCCTGTGTCTCTTTCAGGTTCACTAATTACCTGAAAATTCCATGTGACTTTGGAGAAATTTATTCTTCACAGCATTGTGCCACATCTTCTACAGTATGGTATTCTGCTACTTCTATTTCTCCATAAGTTGTTTTGCCTGTAGTTGTTGTTGTCTTCGGCACATTTTTATTCTCCTGAGATGGTATTAGCTGCAGATTTCATTAGCATTTTCTGAACTCTCTGGGTTTGGTCACTATTTCATCTATCAGACATCATCCCTGGAGAATCCCATGAAACAAATTGTCGTAAATCAAAACTTTACCTTTTATTATTCTCTCTGTATAAGGCCCTGCAGCCTGTTTTAGATCTACAAGAAGTCCCCTTCCTGTCCCACCCCCTCCAATCATTCCTGTCAAAGTCAATTAATTTTTAATCCAGAGGCTTGGCTGCTCAGCGTAGTTGGTGAGACCATGAATTTATAGCACGCTAATGCCCACTCGTCTCAGTTCCACCCGCGGCCCAATGCCCAGCACTTCCTGCTGGTGTGTTGTGTCTCCAGCCCGAGGGATGGCCAATGGCAAATGCTGGGAAATGCAACTGGGGAGGAACTGAGGGCATCTGAGTGTAACGCTTACGTTCGCAGGGGGAAAAGTAGCTTAGTTCAGCTTGTCGTTTAACACTGCTGGCATCTGGTAGAAATTAGAGCAGCTAATTCCAGCCTACAGGAGCTGAGGTTTATGCTGGCTTCCAGGTTATTATTAAGGCTGAGAAGGCAGATAGACACAAACTTGGAGCTGTAAACACTGCGTACAAAGTGGAGGTGGTGTACTGACAAGCACAAACTCACAATAACTGTAGCTTTTGCTGCTGACTATAACAGGCTGGTACTACCTTAAATGAGGGCCATGTGCTTAAATGCTTAAGTCTCCATGGCATTTATTCAGACTGACCCACTCCCCCAGCCTTCTGTGCTTTGAAATAGATGGAGTCCCAATTCACTGGTGACATACAGAATAAATAGAAATTATTAATCCTTTATTAAATTCTTGTCTTACTAGATGTGTTGCTTTCTTTTATGTGTAGGTGTGAATGCATGTGTAGGAGGGTATTGATTTTGGCAGGAGCAGGGTGAAATGCAGGTGGGGGGGCGGGGGGTGTCCAGGATCACTGGGAATGCAGAATGCTTCCCTGTACAGATAGCACTACAGAAGGAATCGCAAAGATAGAAAGGAGGGAGAGAACTGAGTAAGTAAGAGTCACAGAACAACGTGAGAAAATGCATTCAGATCCCCAGAGTGAAAGAAGTGCTAATTAAACTGCAAAAACACCAGTTCAGCCGTGGCAGTTCATAGTAACACATTCTTTGTTATTGCATAATTACTGACTGCTGAATGCTTGAAAATGCACTAACATCAAATAAACACCTTGTAATGTACTACTGGTCTAAGTAGACCTTTATCTTTATAAACTGTAATTGGAGATCAATCATTAGCCAGTGAGCACATAACCTGCACAGCTAGAGTGAGAACTGGTAAATAAATGACAGGGCAATAGGGAATTGACAACCCGGCCAAAATATGTGTGACCTTGTGTCTCATGTGCTTCAGAGTTTGCTGGAGACTTGGGGACAATCAACCCCACTCCTAAAATACTTGGAGGTTGATGATGCCAGAGTTGGGGAAGTAATGGAGCTGTTTTACCCTATCTCAGGCACTTTTGCCTTGCACAGTCAACTCACTAATGCTCTAGTCTGAGTCCCTTTTCAGATACGATACCTAAAAGAGCTCCATGAATTGCTGTGGAAAGGGGGTGGATTCAGAATGATGAAAGGCATTGTGGTTAGTATCTATAACATTTAAAATATTGAAATATGTATCTGTAAGAGGAGAACAGAAAAAAACCCCATAAAAATAGTAAACAAGAACTTAGTAGATCTTAAACACTTCATATTTATTGTACATTAAATAAAACAATTTCAGTTAAGTTGAGAGACCGATGGGTTGGATTTAGGAAATCAAAACTTCTATAGGAAGATATGTTCAGCTTAAATGATCAAGTACATACATATCAGTTACATTATAGTAAAACCATATTGTGTTAAACAATTCTCAGGTGAATAAGATACATTATCAAAGAGGTATGTATTCCAAGGGTCTTATTGCACAACTACTGGCTAATCCGTGTACTTCCAGTCTGAGAAAGATATGCTTTGTGTCACCAAGTACAGACTCTGACTGCCTCCTCACGTTTATTACGCAGTCTCTCCTCTTTCCTCGTTAAAAAACAGAACACAATATCAAACAGCAAATAAAGCTGAACATTACAAAATGTGTGTTGTCTTCAGTTCATTTCATTTCAACCCCAAAACAATCCATGCGTATTCTTTCTTTTCAGTAAGAGCAGATAGGGAAAACAAAAGAACAATTAGGGAAAACAGGAAAAAAAAAAAAAGGACAAAAAAAAGGAAAAAAATAATAAATTCTCCAACCGCACATTTTTTTGTGTCATTGCAAGAACTCAAATGCTGTTACTCTGCTACCGACTTCCAGTGCAGTGGGAGGAAACACTGTGGACGGACTCTCACTTGGCTTCAGTTTTGTCTGCCTGTACTTCACGCATATACGAGTCAATGATATGCGGAGGCACTCCATCCATCAATAGTCTGAAGAACGAAAGCCCACCTAAAAACAAGAAAATAGATATTCTTCAGGTTGAAGGTCCCTGGAGCAACAGCTTTAGTACCTTTATTTTCTGGCCTAAGTGACAAGTTTTAGTCAGTCCGCATTGCATACTTTGAGATGTGGTAAAATTCAACCCTGTTCAAAAGTCCAGCATGAGACTTAACCATTATTTAATGGGTGCTATATAGGTGTTTCCTGTCCTCTTGCACAGGGTGAATTTCTTTTCCAGGATATCATATATTCAGTCATTTATCTCATCTCATGCAATAGTCTATGATAAGCTTGCTTCACTCCAAATGACTCTCCTGGCTTTCCATCAGGCCGGGTGGAGTGTGGTCAGAGATGGAAATCAGTGCAGGGGGGACAGTGTAGAAAACACCCAACTGTGATGAGTTGTGAAAAACATGCAGAGATACTCAACTTATTCTAGTTTTGGGTCTTACAATGGTTTATATGTATTTAGCAAAATATTTACCATGCTGCTTGAAAACAACAATTGAGATGATATACGTGAAAGAATCATATGGGAAAAAAGCCAGGATTTTAGATAGAGGTGCCTTTAGCCTCCAGAGAGAGATGATGAAAGTTTCAACTTTCATCTGCTGGGAAGTCTGAAGAATCATTTTGGATTTGCTTTTAAATCCACCTTTGATTTTCACTTTTTGTTGGGGTTGTTCAGCCTGGAGAAGATAAGGCTCCAGGGAGACCTTAGAGGACCTTCCAGTATCTAAAAGAAACTCACAAGAGAGAAGGAGAGGGACTTTTCACAAGGGCGTGTAGGGATAAAGCAAGGGGTGATGGTGTCAAACTGAAAAAAGGTGGGTTTAGATTAGATACAAAGAAGAAATACTTTACTGTGAGGGTGGTGAGGCACTGACACAAATTGCCCAGAGGGGCTGTGGATGCCCCATGTCACTGAAATGAAAGTCACAGAAACTAAATACATGGGTATTTCTGTTCATTTAATTGATATTAATTTCATTATTTTCAAATGATATTTGGAAGAAACAGAGAAAGAGAAATATTTTGCTAAAAACTTTAGAATCTGCCCCTTCTCCAGACAAAGATTGCCACTTGCTTTAAAAAAACTATATACCATTACTATTCCCCTTACAACTCTGCATGAATATTGTGTTCTGTATGTTGAAAACCACCCGCTGATAACTGCACTTACCTTCTGAGCTTTTCCTGGAACACACCAAAAGCTTTAAAGCAAAAGTACATTGCCAGGATGAAGGTAACACTGTCTCTGAGTGCTTCGGCTAAAGGCAATTGAGCTGATACTTACACACAGCATTTATCCCGAGTTACGGCTTTTTAAGAATTTATAACCTTTATTAACACAGGGATTATCCAAATAAAGTGCTATTAGTTACTAGTGATTATTGAGACTGCACTGTCTCATTTAACACCGTCATTGTGGCAGAACTGTTCGCTCCCAACCGTAGGTAGATGCACAATACAGACAAAAAAAAATTAAAAAAAGGCATGCTTTTTGGCATTCTTTCAGTTCATGGAGTGCAAGTCGTGATACGAATCATTCATTTTTAAATGAAGTTAACTGTGGAATAAATATTTTGTTTATGTTGAGGTATTTTCCTATAAAAGATAACTTACTGTAAATGCAAAATGCTCTTTTATTACTTGCATTTATTCATGCTAATTAATCATGCTAACTCATGCACTGTTAAAGTCCATTGAAACATGCACCATTAGAAGATGGTGGGATGTACTACTAAGAAGAATTACTGTACCGAGCAATTATTATAAAAATCTGAATTTATATGCATAAAAATTATCACGCTACTACCTGTAAAAAACATTTTCATTAAGTGATATAATGAAAATCATGCCATACTAGGCAGACATTGTATGACCTGCAAACAGACATAAGCTTCATATGCAAGAACCATATGAAAGCTTACCTTAGATGACAATTTACATTCAAAAATCCTTACTGTGGGATTACTAAGGGAGAGAGAGAAAGAGAAGGAATGATTCAATTGCAAACACAAAAGTAGAGAGAAAATGTTGAGTGAAATTATTATTACAATTATGTCAAGATGATAATTTAATCCTTAGTCATGTAAAATATGTAGGAATAGAAGCACATGAAGAATAAAAGGTAGGGATCCAGTTCCACTTCAAAATTATCATTAATATGTAAAAGTTATATTAATATGTACAAGTAACTATAAAACCTGTAATTAGTCTAAAGTATAGATTGGAGTCAAATTATGCAAACTATATTTATGATAAAAGTTTCCAAATGTAGCTTCAAAGAAGCTAACACATATATATATATAGTATTTTCCACCAGGGAAAAAATACACACACAAAACACTGAGGGAGATATATATATATATATATGTTGAAACTCTGTAAGGCAAAATAATCAAGTACAGACTAATTACATACCTGTGCACTAGAGTATGTACTTTGTCATATATCCACATTTACATTACTTAAATCATGCTGTTTACTCTGTAGGAGCTTTAATTAAACATTTTGAATCTATAAAATAACCATATATATACGTTTATACATGTGTATGTATGTAAAGGCACTCAACTTTGTAACTATTGTAGCCTTTTAAGAAAAATACCCTAATACTTCAAAAGCTACCAGAACATTATCTAGTCTGATCTCCTAACGTGTCTTAGGATTGCAATTGTAAGTTTGGATGATAATATGCTACAGTCTGGTTTCTGGGCACCATTGTAATTTTCAAACTGCATTGTCAATATTCTGATGTTTGGGCAAGGTTGCAAGAAAATACATTTCCATACAAAAAGTGAAAATCTCTGAACCCCACTGAACTTGAATGTAAAATAAGTTCTAGAAGAAATAAAGTAAGTGAAGTAAAATGTTCTGCTTGTAAGTAATTGAATCAAGATTTCATCCTTAAATTCAGTAGGCTAAGCTCAGGTATGGATTATCATTCTGATCACTAATGTGTAACCAAAAACTAATCTGTAATAAAGAATGCCTTTTAAGTGCAGCAAATGACTTTAGGATATTTCTGTTCTTTCAATAATTCTACAAACTAACTGAGAGATGGTTTTTTGAAATGCAAGTTTCATTCTCCTGGAAAGGTCTAAGTGTTGTGGTCAAAGGTATTCACAGTCAGTAAATAAATTCTTTATAGGTACAGGTAGTTCTATGAAATATGTCTAAAACCTTAGTAATTCTGATGTTAAATACACATATTCTTGATTAATTTGGCCTTCTTTGCTCATGTGACATAGACAATCTATGCCATGAGACACTAGGTAGTTTATTCAAAAAAGGAAATAAATACACACTTTGCATGCAGAAAATGCGTTTGCATGTGGAAAGAGAGGAAGGGAATGAAATGGAATGTCCAGAGGAGTATGCGCATTATAAACCTGATTATTCCCCGCCAAGCAGATTGGTTCTCCTGGGTTAATTACTCCGTGATAGATCACTGCAGAATTAAAATATTTATAGTGGCATTTATTCGCATTTGAAATTCTTCCCAGTTGATCTTAACACCTTTTAAAAAAATATTTCTTATACAGCAACTTTGTTATCACCAAACTGTCAGAGTGATCACCAACCTGGATTTCACTTTTAAGATAAAAGTCCTCCAAAGCCATTTTTTTTCATGATAAAAGAAGTGCAGCTCCTTATCTAATTCTTTTCGTTGACCTCAGTGAGACTGATAAGGAATCAGTTCCTTTCTGCTTCTAATGTGAGATTTAGAGCCAAATTTAGGGATCTACCTCAACAAACTCAAAGGACATGTATGCTGTTTTCTGTGGTAAGATGAGTATGAAACATGCAATGAGATTCTGTTTATGCATTATCTTTCAAGATAGATGGGGCAGAGTTATTCTCTTCTCTAAGATCTATTACATGGCTTTTTACAGCACACTTGTATTTACAAAAAAGGCCACTGTATGTGCAATTGTACAGAGCAGCTCATATAACTGCCATCTTTAAGTTCACCCAGCAAAACTTAAAACCAAAGAACGAAGTACTGTCTATCTGAAACAACATCAGTACATGCAAAACCTCTTTTGAGGGCAAAATTAGTTTTTTATTATTTCAATTGTTGTGCTTATTAATTTCAGGAAACGAGAATTAAATTTAACAATGACTAGGGGTCATTGCTTTTACACCTAAAATAGTATAAGCAACTGGCTAAAAATGTAAAAATATGTAGCATCCTGATAGCATTCATAGCCATAGTGTTCCTAGCTAGTCAGTTATTCAAAGATTATGCAGAATCAGAAATGCTAGGCTGTTCTGTGACATTCCTGGGGCTGAGCATGTATATGCATGATAAATTTCAGTTCTCCAATATGTCAGAGATAGATGGCTAAAAGTAATTCTAGCCAGCATAAGGAAAAATAGCTTGCTATGATGTATACTGTTGCATGACATAGAGCTCTTTAGCGTGACTTACTAATAAGTAAGTAACACCTACTGTTTGTAGTAATAGCACTGTACCTTGTGCATTCACCAGGTAGGTGGCATAGCCTTCAGCCTGTTAGTTGAATGTTGCCTGAATAAGACTATCTCATCATCTTACAAATCAAAACCTTGATTTTACTTGCTGGAATAAAGCTGAACCTATTTAAAGCTATACAAATGAAAACACAAAACCACACACACTGCAAATCATTTCCAGTGAGTTAGAAATCCGTAGGTCTCTGCTCTGCATCAGTGTGATGAGTAGTCATCCAAAGAGCCCTCCTAAATGAACAAACAGGCTGGGAAACTTAGAAGAATGATAATTCAACATGTAAGTCAGTAGAAGAGAGAAATAAGATGTAATTATGTTTTTATATTCTGGCTGTTTAATAGTAATTTGCTATATTTTCATAGACCAAACCGTGAGCCTACCCTTGTTTGCTAAGCCTCAGCTGCTGTTTTCACTTTATCCTTTTCCCCTTGAATCCATGGGTTGAACCATGAGCTAGGGAAGGTGGGTTTTAGGTTAAGGAAGCAGCCCATCACATGGCTAATAACAGATAAACAACACATTATATTCTGAACATTATATGCAAAAAACCTCATGGTAAAACAAAGGACATAAATAAACATCTTGTATTTAAAATGTAGTATTTGTACTACAAGCAAACTGCTGAAGACTAAAAAACTACCACTGATTGTAAATGTGCATAAGAATCTTAGGGCTTGGGAACTTAAAATGTTTAATGAAGTAATAACCTAACTTGGCTTTTCAGTATAAAAAAGATAGACGTAGCAACCTTCTCAGGTGAAGAGGTCTTCTGTTATGCTATGAAATAGAGAGTTTTCTTGTGATTAAGGAAAACAATCTTACTTGCAGGACACGGACATCACCTTTTAAACGCAGTATCTTAAGAGATAAAAACTAAGAAACATGTTATGCATATTTTCATTACATTAAGTGTTCAACTTCATAGATCAAATGTTTATTGAAATGTCTTCTTGTCGGCACGTTTGAGCTGTGGGACAAGATACATCAGAAAATACAGAAAATAGAAATTGAAGTAAACACAAGACAATCCATAAAAATATTACCTGTGGTTTTCATTATAGACTAACATGATGATAATAAGGGCCGTATTGATGTTACCTAAATTCCTTAGTTAAACACTTCCTATTAGCTGGCTTTAGGCAGCTTTCCTTACTTATAACCTCAGATTAATTTTTTTTTCAGAATTACTTTGCTTATTTGACAGTTGAAACTAAAACCTTTGGTGGGAATTAGTCCAGCTAAATATGACCCTATCTTTTCCTAGGAAGTAATTTTCTGGCAAATATGGTCGTGAGATTATTCATTAGTAGTCCAGTCTAGATCCATTTGCCATTCATGACATCCCACATGAAATTCATAAACCACATGAAATTCATAAAATTTGTCTGTTAATGAAAACAAAAATAGCTGTTCAGTTGTAAAAAGATTTTGCAAAATGCATGGGTTTGTATACTCTGTTCTTAAAGCCAATGCAGCAATTATATCAACTAGTTTGTGTCCTTGGGAACAATATTGCTTTTTGCTACATGATTTGCGAATGACGTTCCTTGGATGTTTGGTTTGTTTAATAAATAGTTTTAAATCATACCAATTCTGCCCTTTCTTCTTTCTCTCCTTCTCCCCTTGCCATTTCCTTCAGAGAAATGCCTCTTATCTGAGATGGTTTTCTTAATGTTTTCCCAGAGAGCTCTATGACTGAGTTTTACTGGAGTGTCTCAGGGAAATGGCACAACTCTGAGAGTTACAGTCTACCACTTTTGAAGAAGTCCTTGAAGTCACTGAGGATGTGAATCAGCATTGAGGAAAATGAAATATAGCATAAGCATAGTATCTTGGTCCTCAAAAAGAAAACAAAGCAAACAATATCGTTTCTTTTGTCCTTAACAAAGTTGTTATTTGAATACAGGAAGGTAAAAAAAGCTGTTTGAACTGCCTTTTGCATTTGCCTTGTGTACTGTCTGCTCCAATTCAGATGAACAGGGCCTTTGCAATGTTTTAAAGGCCTTACCTTTTACTTCCAGTTTGCAGTCCACTTCTGCCTCTCCAAGTTCATTGACTGCTCGGCAGGTGTAAGTACCTCCATCATAGGGACTGGGTTTGCGGATCTCCAAGGTGCAGACACCTTGGTTGCTGAACATTCGGTACCTTGGGTCGTTCATTATAAGGACTTTGTTTTTCAGCCAGGTAATTTTGGGCTGTGATAAAAAAAACACAAAAAACAAAACAAAAACAAGAGAAAGCCCACAGGCACAAACTGTGAACTGAAATATTTTATCACTTCTTTGCAATATTCAGTTAAAGCAATCCAGAAATGATGGAAAACAGATGAAGTAGTGATAGAAGGGAAACTAATTCTTAACTCAAAGATAAACATGGGCTGCATCATGCATCTGTTTTTAAGCAGGAGTTTTTTTTTTCAGTGCAGCTCCTGTCACATAATTAAAGTCATAAATATGAGCCTGTTATCAGTACAACAAGGACTGTGCAATGATAGCAAACATCTGAGCAATAGCTTTTGACACTCAATTACTCTAAGTTAACAAGCAAAGCATGTTTTTCCACAGTAATTTGCACAGTCAGAAACTGTGAAGGTGAAGAGTGTACAGCAAATATGTTCTTAAATACTCTGGAGTTCTCATTTTACTAGGCCAGCTTCTCAGAATCGAGAATAGGTCACAAAAAGACACAGTTCAAAAGAAACCACGAAACACATTGTGCAGTGGGTCTGAGAAACAACATGGTCCCCAGAGTATTCCTGCAATGTGCTTACTTAAAGATTAATTAGCTTTTTATAGAATAATTGTGGCTTTATTTTTGTAATAACCTTTACTGATATATTTAATTTTACAGCTGTTGTCAGTGTGGGTCCCAGTATAGCCCAGCCTTTTCCTGAGGTTCTGCCCTTTCACTGAGTTATTTGTGGATCAACTATTATAGTGCCTATAGCACAAGTAAGCAGGTTTTTTATTTTTGCCTTCAGCCTGGCTTGTGAGCGAGACAAATGGCAAAAGTGGTATTATAATTTGTGTTGTCAGGTTAAACTCTCTCATGTTTTAAGTGATGTTGTTAGGAACTGTGCTGTACCTTGGGGTTGCCCCGAACACTGCAGTTCAAAGTAGCGTTGTAACCAGCCACAGCAAAGGTGTTGACTAGAGGCTGAGTAAACAACGGCCGTTCACTGAAGTCAAAATCGTCGTAAACTGGATATTTGTAGACTTTACCTATGAAATGAAAATAAAACATTTGTAAAAAAGAGTGTTGGCATGTAAATACCCAAGAATCTCAAACGGCTACAACGAGCCAGTTCTGATCTGTGACTCCAGTAATTGCATTCGTGGGAGAGGCTGGAAGTGCACCTGCAAAGTGACTATAGCCCCTGGCCGTGCTACAGTATTGATGCCTGAGAGCTTCTCTTTATTTCCTGTGTAGGTGGTAAATAACAAATTAACACATGCATATTCCGTGTCTTTGCCTGCTTGCCCTGTATGTTACAGAACAGGACAGATCATGACCAATGTACTGCAGGATGCCTACCTTTGACAAGCCTTGTTCACTCTGTTGCCAATTACTTTTCACGGGTTGTTCTGCTTACAAACTGTCTTTATATCTGAAAATCCATTTTTCTTGCTGCTTCAAACTAATATTAATTAATTAATAATTATTAACTAATATTAATTAATTAATTAATAATAGTGCACTAATAATACAGATACCTGAGGGGATGTAGTTTCTGTACAAGGGAAACATGGTAGAAAAATGTGTTTTCTCACTGCCACTTTATCCCTGCTCCACAGTGGAGATTACCATCAATAAATCCTCTTCAGCCACAAACTCAGCCAAGCATTTAAAACAGCTGGACAGACAGACATCTATTCGTGTGCACAGGTATCGCCAAACATCATTGCTTCACTGAAACCTGATCCAAGCTCTCATACTGACTTCAGTGCAGCTTATGCCTGATACTTGCTCTCATGAGAAGGGTAAGTAAACAGTGATGAAAATCAAGTTCTATAGCCACTTCTTTGTTTGTGATCCTATTTCTAAAAGAGAGGACCTTCAGTTCTTCAGCCTGGCATTGTGGGCTGTGCAGGTTGTCTGTCCTCTGCATTATGGCAGCCATGTATTCCTTCCTTTCAGACAAACTGAGGTGATCTGGTTTGATTTTTTTCCTGTGGGCCACTTGTTTGTAGAACTCCCCTTCCATAAATGGGCAGGGTTTTTTTTGTTTGCTTTGGTTTGGTTTTAAAGTTTACAGTACCATTTCAAACTGACAACTTCTGAAATGTCAGGATTTTTGACTGCAGGATCAGAATTTGTCCAGCCCCACCCTCAAGAGATGTGAAGCAGGGGTTATGCTTCTCTGTTGGATCCTGCCTGAAATGGAGGGAGCACTTGCACAGCTGATGCCAAGTATCCACTGCTTCTAAGAGAACAGCTGCTTTAATCCTCTTCCAGCTCTTGTCAGCTTATATTTGCCAGTGGTGACGTGAATCTGAGATCCAAGAACATAGGAAATGACAGAACATGGGAAAAATGTCCCACTTCTGATTGAAAACAATGCCTGTGAACTGTGTGGACAAACCAAGAAGTATTAATAGGAAGTGCCCTAGCTGTTGGTTGTACCTGGTCTTGGGGCTAGGAGTGCCTCTGAATGCTTTAGAGATATGGCCTTTACATCTGATCACCCTCCAACCTCTGAGCACCCCCCCCCTTCCCTTTTGACAAGGAATGGATAATTAGCTAACCATCCTTTGCAATCAAAGCACTCTCTTTGGTCATCGTTGCATCCTCGCTGAGGCCACACATGTTCTCAGCGAAGACCCTGAAGTAGTACTCGTTTCCTATGATGAGCTCATTGATGGTGGCACTGGTGCGGTGGTAGTGCTCGATCACTGTGAACCATTCCTGAAAGGCACAAACACAGAGGGTGAGCTTCCCCACAGCACCCTGCACCTCGCAGACATCGACTGGAAGAAGCATCAAGCTCGTGGGAGTAGGTTTTTCTTTTAAGGGAATGTTAGTGAATGCTAAAGTTGTGACTCTGACAATAATTAATGAAGTGAGTGATGATGAGAACTCTGGGGAGCTCACTGATGAGCAGTGAAGGCCAAATGGGAAGTCAACCGTCCTGAATTGTTAAACTGTGGTAGCTGGAAGGGTTCATTTCAGGCAATCCAGTATTACAAAGGTGGTGTTGTGTGAGCAAGGCATTGCTCATTCTTAATTCAGGCTGCTCACAGAGAAAGTACAGTTGCAGATAAGAAAACTGCGTCCTTGGGATGAAGGCAGTAGCATGTGCTCTTCTGCAGTAATATGTACTCACAAGAGACCACTGCACTAATCAACCCTCTCTGTCGCAGGTTCATGGGAATCTAGTTTTATACCGGTGATCCCCTGATATCTAAAGGCTTACATGGGGAAGTGGGTTTTAGTGCTTTGATCTTGCAGCAGTAACAGGACATGTGAATTCTGTCCTAGTACACAATGCCTAAATAACAATCCGAAATGAAAGAGATCAATGCTAAAAATGCAATTACTATAAAGTGCAATATGACCACAGCAATGTTTTTGCTTTCCTTTACTCTGCCCTACATAGTTTTCTTGCTTTTCTAAAGATGAAGTTCCCTGTACCACAGTTTGCACTGCTATTTGGTCAACTTTAAGAGCCAAAGTTCCTTTGGGAAATCAGTTTTCTGTAGAAGGCCAGCTGTGCCAGAATTGCAAAATGCACCACCACAGGTAATGTGAGGAAACTGTGACCTGAATGTTCCATGTCACAGTGGACCCTAGATGCTGCTGTTGCTACTTTTTCCTTAACACAGTAATTTAGGGAGAGGGGACATTGTTGTGATTACTGTACCAGAGACTGTATCTTATTACAGTCTCAAGAGGAAAAAAAAAAAAAAAGATGGAAATGGAAACAATGGCACAGGAAGAATGAACTGACAGACCATGAAGCAGACAAACATATTAATGCGAGGAGTTGGGGAGAGGACACCAAAAGATTTTCTTGGATAAGGTAACTCCCAAAATGTTGTCCTAGGTTTCCAGTGTTTAAATTTGCATAAATGTTAAATCTAAGAATCCAACTACTGTCTTTTAAGGACATGTAGAATTTCTGTTAGTTTAATGAAAATAATAAACATTTCTATATTACACTTTTCATCTGTAAATCTCAAAGTAGCTATAGGTATTAATACATACCATTTTGTCAGGGGTAGTAAGGAGTGGCAATGACTCACACAGTGTGACATTACAGGTTTGAAAACAGCAGCACCAGGACAACAGCTTGTGCTAGCAGCAACATACTGACTTCAGAATTAATATTTTGGGGGTTTTATTTTCTCTACTGAGACAAGGGGAAAATGCAGAATTACTTCTCTCAAATACACCTGTCCTTTTTTAGTCCTCTTTGGCATAATTTGAAAACATTTTCATTTGTAGGCTTTAGATTCTTTGAATGCTGATAGATCAATGCTTAGTTCACCTACATAATTTTAAGCATGTAACGCTTTTTATTTTTAAATGGGAGAATTCACGAGTACATCAACCTTTTAAACATCTCCTTTTTACTTACCATACTCTTCTTATCTGCTTTTTGAATAGTGTACCCAGTAATGGCAGCATTTCCATCATCTTTTGGTGGCTTCCATGATAAATTTACATTCTCTCCCCAGACATCCTCAATAGTTACAATCTCTGGTGGGCCTGGGCGATCTGTAACAAAAATATGGCAGCTGTCATTTTCTACTCTTTGCTTTCTCTATCTTTTGCCTGCACATCTTCCACTTAGTTTAGTTTCTCTCTTTCTTACAACATGCACATGCAAAAAACCCCAAAAGCAATTCAAAACAAAGGTTGCAAAATAAAATTTTCCAGAGTTAAGAAATGTGAGACTTGCAATAAACTTAATATTTAAAGTTGTGCTACCAGTTTTGACTACCATGTAAAGAAATAGATTGGTAAAAATGAAAAGTAAGTGTGTTTTCTTGCCTGTCTTTCCTACCTTCATGTAATTTCAACATTTAGGATTTCTTCTACACTACATTTGTGACAAACTTACTATGAGTTTGCTACTATTTCTGGCTATGGGTACCACTCAACAGGGAAAAGCTTGCATCCTGGATAGGCAAGAATGTGAAGGGCATGACAATGTAAAAAGAGGCTGACATGTTCCAACAAGCACCTTCTGTTACTGTATGGAGATTTACTTAGAGTCCATAATTCTATAGCCAAATAATTGGATGTGGAGAGTTACAACTATCAAGAAAGATGTTCTTTGGGATTCTTGTTTTTCCTGTAGCGTCAGAATGGCTGGATTCATTTCTGTTTATTAAAACATACCGACAATCTGAATATCTATCGTAGCTTTGTCCACCAGGTTCTCTACTTCCACTGTCATATCATATTCTCCAGAGTGCCCCCTCTCTGCCTTTCGGATGAAGATAATGGTGTCATTTTCAGTGTTGCGGATGTTGATTTCATTCTTGTCGATTGGAGAACCATTTTTCTGCCATGATACCTTTGCCCTTGGTCTTCCCTGCAAGAAGCCAGGAAACAATTTTTATGATTTTTGGAGAGAACAAGGAAGAAAAGAAAACGGGTTTACTTCCCATTTTTCCCAAACAGGAAATAAAAACTGTCCTGAAAGAAACAAAGAATTCTTTTTAAAATATGCAGCATTTACAGATGCAATCATACCAATTCACCTGGAATACAGCTTTCTTTCCCTTTTTGTCCCCCAGCACATTGAAAATATTTGCACATTCTGGCTATATTGAGCAATTATCTTTCTGGATAAATTTGATAAATAACTTCCAGTTTTCTAAAATAAAAAGGAGAAAAAATAACTCACAGAAAATACAGAATAAAGTATTTCACCCTCTGGAAGTGCTTACATTCTCTACACTGCCAGTGAAAGAGGGGAATAGTAGACTAAGCCTCTAGGGAACCTAAACTCTCTTCTTTCATTGCAAAAGAAGTTGGAATAGCTGTTAGGTAGGCTGGATTGACATCTTTTGTGTGCCATTTTTTGTATGTCTAAGTGCCCAATTTAGGTACTTAAATTAGAGCAAATTCCACCTGCTTTACCATGGGATTTGCCTTCCAGAGGCAGTTTGCAGATGCTATCTTAAAAGGGTAATTCTCACACTGTTTTGAATGCCTTATCTTAGAGAATAACAATAGACTTTGGCTTCTTTAATTAACCATAAATTTTAATGTTCCTTTAATTTCTCAAGAGAAGCATAGCTTGCAGTGTATTGCTGGTCAAGCTTTTACAAGTCTTTGAACAGCCTTATAAAAGCTGAGTTATGCCCACCCAGTATCTTTAAGTGTGCAAACATGAAATAGAAATGAATTCTTCCTTAATTCTTGTATCTAGAAGAAGGACTCTGCAAGGAAAGAGGCCATCTGTTGTAAAAGATATGGGAATGAAGGTTAACATGATGCTGTGGGAAAACATGCTGTATATTTAGAAATAGTCAGATTTGTGATCACAAGGATTGAAAAGTTGCAGCCTGCCCCCTCCTCCCCTCACTTTTCCTCTCTCAAGAAAATTATTAAGTGCTACTGTTCCACCCGTGATAACTATATCTAACAGTGTAAGCACTTTGCATTGTGCTAGCAATTATCTCACATGTAACATCTACTTTAAGGATTATAAGTGTCCTTTGGATGACAGATGACCAATCAGTCTGTCTGATCTAGCGACCCAATTCATTACTTGACTGAACATAATTTCTTTAAGATGTCAAAGCAAAAGCTTTCAAACACCTCTGTGCTTCATGTGCTTCCACACTGCTTAAATTACAGAGAAGTAAGTTAAAAAACATCAGTATAAAACCAACCAAACAGACAACCAAAAACACAAAAAAAACCCCAAAATGAACAAAAGAGAAATTTTTTAGCTCTTACTTGGAAAGGAATAACAAGATTCACAGTTTCTCCAACTCTTCGAGTATAAGTTTGTTTTAAGTGTCTTGGTAGACGAATCTTAGGAGGTTCTGGAAAAAAAAAAAGGTGCTTTACATTTATCTTCTTTTCTAACTGAGGCAGCACTGGTGGGCATCAGTATAAAAATGAGACTATGTGGTCTACAGTTCCTAGAAGTGACTAATGTGTATCTTAAATTTCTTGGTCCCACAGTGTTACGTTCAGTATTCCATCAGTTTTTGTAACACTAAATGCTATGGTGGTAGGAATAGGTGAGAAACTTAGTGCAAATTAAAAAAGGCACCATCAAGTTCAAGTTCTGCAGAAAAAAAAAGCCCTGAAAAACTGAGAAATAAAGGCTCAGAAATGAAACAAAAATAATTATGAAATTTTTTAAAGGTGCTTTCATGATTTCTAGCCATCACACAATGGCTTCATAAGGGTGCATCACCACTTTCCAAGAACAAATAAGTATTAGCCTTAAAAAAACAGGTCTCATTATGGAAACAGAGTGTATTTGCAGGTTAAGTGTAGGCAGGAGGATCTTACCTATCACTTCCTTGACTAAAATAGGCTGTGGGTGGTACCTGGGCTCACTTTCACCAGCAGCATTCACAGCTTTTACTCTCACAAGGATTTTTGAGCCAGTGGGCAGGCCATTGATAGTAAACTTCGTTTTGTCTGTCAGCTCC
This sequence comes from Pachyramphus minor, assembly GCA_013397135.1. Classification (NCBI taxonomy): domain Eukaryota; kingdom Metazoa; phylum Chordata; class Aves; order Passeriformes; family Tyrannidae; genus Pachyramphus; species Pachyramphus minor. The sequence goes on along the minus strand of VYXB01009277.1, from coordinate 407,857 downwards.
GGGTTAGCCACGATCCATTCATCGGCTAGTTAAGGGAAATGGAGGGATGAGGACAAATCAGAAGAACAGGGAATTATAAATACACGCACTGCATGGATGAGGAAAATTACAAAACAGTAATAGATACATTAGATTCTAATGAATAATTCTATTTTGTTTTTCTAACTATGCTGTAAAACAATATAGATTCACTTTCATACACAGGAAGACTGTTTCAAACCTTAAGGGGTTCCTGATGATTATATATTTTTATATAATGATACAAATGTTATTAGATATGTCTTTAATTTAATTGTGGCAGAAAGAAAATTGGTTAGTTTTTTAATTCAGCTCGTGGAAAACAAGGGAGGCAAAGAGTATATTCCTTGGAGAGAAATGGGGTTTGCAATTAATCTCAACCAGTACTGAGTAGCCTTGAAAGTGAACTGAGAAATAAGAGAAACACAAAATATTTACATATTGCAATGAAGTGCCATCTCTCCTTGTGCCTTTAAAAAAGGAAGGCTGTGTCAGAATAATTCACATAATTACAGCATTCTTGGATTTTTAATCCTACCCCTAGGCAGTTGCATGTAATTCATGGAGTGATCCTAACAGTACAGTCTTCCAGAAGAGCTTCAATTACAAATGACACTCCCTTATCCACCCTGTCCTCCCAACATAGGCTGTTCTAACACTGCTGGCACCTGGACATTGGAGCCAGGTTTATGAACTAGCAAGTCAGGATCAATACTTTCCATGTCATATTAAGATAGCATTATAAAATGGACAGAGAAGACAAGAGAACTGTTATAAACTAGAGAGCCCTGCAGATTCATGGGTATAATGCCATGATATTTTTTCATAACTGTGTGTCTTACTTTTAGAAATAAAGTTCTCCTTCAAGCTACTTCCTTCAGCTTCTAGCAGAAAAGGATTGCAATCGATGACTGTTTCCCAAGAACGTCCCCCTCCCCTACACATGTACTACAGAAAATTCTGCAGACTGTTGCCCCTAAAATTCACTCTCAGGAATTTATCTTTAGTTTTATGAAGAGAGTTTTTCTTTTGTTAAAGAAGATTTATATCCTTCGTTGAATACTGTACCTTCCAGGTTAAAAGGTGGCTCCAGCAATTCCTCAGACAGATCTGTCGATAAAGCTTGTGAGAATCCATCTTTAAAATTAATCAGAGACACCCACTTTCACATAGATGGAGCATTTTGTCAGTGGTTAGCAATTCCTGTTAGTAAGTATGCAAAGATAGATGCTGGGCTTTAAAGATTTAGAGGACTCATATTTAGGGGGACTGGAGGGAGAAAAGAGGTGGGAAGAGGGCATCTAGATCACTTCATAGTTATACGTGATGCCCACAGGAGAGCTAAAGGATAAAGGAAGAGGAGGAGATAAGTTTGTATGTTTTTCTTTGGGCCTGAGCATAGCCCTAGAAATAAGAAAATGAAGAGACAAAAAGAACATTTGGAAGAGAGAAATGAAGCAAAGTGATGATAGGAGAAAGTGTAGAAGGAGAAGAAAACAGATTATAGAAGAGATAAGAAATTCAGAGATAAATTCTGAGTAAGAGAGACAGGGAAAAAAAGAGGTCTTGGAAAAAAACTTGAGGAAACAGAGGAAGAGAACACATTTAGCTAAAGGCAACATAGAAGATTAAAGAAGACCAAACCCATGGATGATGACAGATATGACGCAGACCCTAAGGCTTTATTTCCTGGACAAAGCTATCACTGCCCTGGATTTCCTGGAGTTGGCTATTTTCAGGATAATAAAAATACTATTCTAGTATCTGTGCATGCTCCTGGATGAGTACACTGACAGAGATCTCAGCCAACAGTCCCTCTCTGAAGTGCTTATTTACTAGCTATGAAAACAGATCATCTGCAGGTACAATAGCCCATTAAAAACAGATAAACATAGTGTCCTAGGGAACACTAGGGCCAAGCTCCTCAGGCTACCCTTGAAATGTCCCACAAGAAGCAGTCAGCAGCATACTTTACTAGTAACTGACTTCTCCAGTGTCAACAAGATTTGGTCTACTCTGCATCACCATAGCAAAAGGTTCAAGTTGGACATTGCAAACTAGACCTGGGGAGTTCTATCTTCATGTTATGCAATGCTGGATCCAGATACTCATGATGAGACTCTAGTTCAGTAATAAACACAGAGAGCTGTCAAAACTAGTAAGGAAGTCCAAAAATCCTCCACGTCGATCAAGATATGAGCTTCAGACTAAAGGGGAATACCAATTTTTGCAAAGCCAAACCAATGCTTGTGATACATTATTCTTTTGAAATATATGATTTTTGTCTCTTTTCAGTGATTTTTTGTAATGATTGCTATGCTAAGGAAGACTCAAAAAAGTCCTCTTTCAAAGTAGTTCAGTGACAACAATGAAAGAATGGAGAATGTAAAGACAAATGAGTTTACAAACAGATAACTAAGAGAACAGAACATTAGAATGAATATAGACAGTCATGAAAAGTACCTTGAAATTAAAAAGAGTTATTAAACATTACAGAAGAAATTAGTTTGAGGCAGAACAGGCACTGAAAAGACCAAGAAAAAGAGGCACTGAGATATTGCAAGAAAAGAAAAAAGGACTATATATATAGAAAAATTCATAATCCAATAACATGACTTTTAAAATTGGTATTTTCTACTTATCTTGCTTCTTCCTAAGCATTTTTATAACATATATACATAATGTCAATTGTGTATATATAGATGTATATGCATATATAGGAGGCATATATAGATATACATAAACACTCAGAAAACTATGTAAAATACATTATACCCATTGTATTTTAACTGAGGTGGGTTACAATAAAATGGCAAATGGCTGCCATTTTGTTGTATCTTCATATGTTTTAAGCCTATCTGAAAAAAAAAGTAAAAGGATTTGTTCCATTCAACAAGTATAAAATGATTTTTGTCTAACAGCCCCTGAAGGATAGATTAGGAAGATTCATCTGAAAGCCATAGTTTGAATAAAGGTATTTATATTTTTCATTCTCTCTTGTCACCTTATTTGGATTTCACATACTGTAATGTAAAGGAGTTTATGGAATACTATATCTTAATGGAAGACTGCATACTTACTCCTTCTGAAATGTTCCCGCAGCTCCCTCCCAATACACAAGGAAAACCCTTCCTACCATTCCAGCTGTGTTTGCCTTCAGGTACTCTTCTTGAGGTCTCTGAGCTTCTTGCAGTCTGTTGCTGCTCCTTAAAGATATTCAGCTAAATGCTACAAGATGCTGAGTGCTCCTGAGAAAAGCCAGTGGTTCTTCTTCACACCCTCTCCCACTCACCTGAGAGAGAGCTGAGTGTACTCTTATCCTGTGGCATCTGACCACTTTTATAAACTATGTTTTCCTGGCTTGTCTGAATCTGAAACATGTGACAGTGTGAATGACAATGTCCTTAACTCTCGTCTCCAGGCTGTGGACTGCATTCACGAAAAGCTTTCATTGAAACAAATGCCTTCATGAAAAAAGGTGTTCAACCCATAACTGGATTTACAGAACAGTGAAGAGCAGCAGCTAGTGGAGCTGAAGATAACTATTTCGCATTCATCCACATCCACAACATTGCTGCAGTTGATGGTGTTGACCCACAGAGGCTGGGTATTGCACATACCACTCCAGGCTATTTTATACTTACCCATGTGCTGGTGGATTTTACTTTTTGAGAATAGACTTCATTTGGTGCCACTTCAGAAAAAAATCTGCTAGAAAACACTAAGTTTCTGCTTCTTGATCACCAAAGACAATATTTACAACATATTAGTTGTAAAATGTATTTCCCTACTCTCAAATGCTTATTAAGTCTCTTACATCTTTATCTTTCTCCTTTGGTTCTGTATTGATTTTTGTCTCAGATGGACATAGTTGAAGATCCCATATATGACCGCACTGAAACATTGGAGAAATTAAATATCTAGACATGAACTTTGCATGCCTAGATAACTTCTACAGGAGACTATAGGAGAGGCTGTCTGTCCTTAGTTTTGGGGACTTATGCTTGAAGTCAACACAGTGATTACCACACTGAGGATTCCCTGTCCCTAAACGCCACCTGAACGTATTTTGCACCACACTCATTGTTCTGTATACATTCATGCATCCATCCACTCTTTACTGTCTTGACTGTCACTTAGCTTCTAAAAGAGGACAGCTATTAACATGGTACTTGGTACACTGCAAGAGATTACATGGCTTTTGGTTTGGATTTCAGATCAAATATATGATATGTTGAACAACAATCAGTGGGTGGGATCTAGAATACAAACCAAAGGAAGCCTGAACAAAACCCTGCTGCTTGAGGTTTTCTGACTGATCAGTCTTTGCCTTACAGTGAGAGCACCTGATACTCGTAGAGGAAAAATGGAGAAAGTCTCACCTACTTTCACCATGAGTAACATACCCCAGGTGTTCTCACTTACTTCCTTCAAAGCAGTACTCTACAACATAGCCGTCTAACCCAGCCGCTCCGATCTGGTCTGGCGGCCTCCACTTCATTGTCACCGAGGTATCTGTCACTCCATCCACTGCCAGGAGAGTCGGTGGGCTGGTAACAGCTGAAGCAAGCAGGGAGAGGGCAGAAAACTGTGTCACAGTTAAAGGATTACATTTATGGTCTGTATTCCTCTAATTTAGCATCATAGGTGACAGGCTAAATCCTGCCTACCAGGGTGATTTTAAATCATCCCTGGCACATCTTTCTTTTAACTAGGACCTCACGAGGAGAAGCAGCTACCTCATCCCATGTCTGCTCACAGCCTAACCGAGAGATAAACTCCTGCTGAGGAGAGAGGAGGACAAAGAGCTGTAGAAGGTAGAGAAAATAAGTTTGGAGCAGTGTATTCTACCATAGCAGGTATTTTCTGTCAAGAAGGGAGCATCCTCTAGGAGTAACAGCTGCTTTCTTCCATCTGCTCTTTGTTCTGGAGGTGCTGCTGAGCAAGGTGGGAACTTTTGCTGGCCTACAGAACAAGACACCATTCTTTTATAGGGACTTGTGGTTGTCACAATAGTTTGAAAATCTGTTTCTTTATATGAAGAGACCACAGAATTAGTCTGTCACTAGGTGAATGACAAGGCCTTCTAGCTGTTACATTAATAAAAACCAGTAGGATGACATTTAGAATAGTATAAATCTGGATTGTCTGCAAAAGGATATTAAAAATATGTGATTCTTTCCCGGGAAAAAAGTTCTTGCTTAAGCTAATGGGGATACATGAGGCATAGAGTGAAATTAGGAACTATTCAAATGTGTCTTATCCTGTGATTAGTTGCAAAATTGGGTGAGTTTTTCCCCCATAGGTTTCTACCTTTATGACCTGTGATTTTTTAAAAAATGGAAATGTATGAACTACTTTTGACTGCCTGTACATTTTAAAATGGCAAGCTACTGTGTAGCAAAGCCTAAATAGTGAAATGTGAAAGAAAGCCTCATTTTCATACAAACAGCCTGCAAACAGTGATCTTTAGACTTCTCATTTTTCCTGACTATTTTTGGCCAAGGGCATGTGATTGCCTGGGATTCATCATCTTCACCTCTTCTTGAAATTTCCAGTTTGACGCTGTTGATTCAGGATGTGCCTCTGATACAGAAAAATGTGGAACTATTAGTTCTGGTCCTTAAAACACATTGACTGCAGTATTGACTGCATCAGGCTCACCTATAGTATGTCACTGGTTTATTTTAGTGCACCATTCTTCAGTCTATTCATCCTTGTCTCTTGTTTATAAAAGACTACAGTTCCAGGCATAGACATGTACTTTATGAAGCACCTCATAAAGACAGGTCCTGAGCAACACAAGTGCCACAAGAACTACAGTTATATAATTAGAGGACTGTAATAATGTATTAATAATTATGTTCTATATGCATGCCTGTCTCTGTGCTTTTGATTACTTACCTAAAGGAACAAAGGACTTTGAAGGCATACTTGGTTTGGACATGCCTATTGCATTAACAGCAAATACACGGACCTCGTAAGCAACACCTTCAATCATCTTCTTTGGCTCAAAAGTCGTTTCTTTACACAGTTCAAAATTCAACCTCATCCACCTGGAGCTTTGTTTCTTTTTCCTCTCAATGAAATATCCTATTGACCAAACAAAATTTTATTATAGTAAGTGATGGCATAAAGGTCAATAGCGAAGGGTCTGGTTTTTTACTTCTCAATGCCTTTTTTTTCTGGATACACCTCCATATCCCCTTCTAATCTCAGAGTGATTTAGGGATTATTGTTAAATTTTCCCAGTTGCAGCTATCTGACAGTCACCTGTTGTGCTTCCATGGCCACATAGGAGCATTTTTTGGACTTCACATACAACACTGCTGTTTTTAGCTCAGAGTGAAAAGGGCCTGTGACTACTAGATTCTGAGCCTCTGGGCCTTTCCTTTTGGTACAGTATTAGAAGATATTCCAATTTACTCAGTAAATTGTTTCTGAAATTCCTTCTAATATTTAAACAGGCTAATAAAGGTTCCAAGTTTTGTTTTATAGGAGATTGTCTTTCAAGTAGGGAGCTTGATAGTGTGGCAACATACAAAATGACAAAACTCAATGCATTAGGAAAACAAATTTCTGATAAAGAGTAGGTAGAACGTTCTCACAACTGGATACTCCCAGTGCAACCCTTCAGGGCCTGAGTTAAACTCTGATCCTATTTCATCCATTATTTGGGGTTTGTTTCTTTTGTCTATATTAGAACATCACTACAAAGCAACACAAAACAAAACAAAAAAACACAAAAAACAAACGTACCTAAAATAGGTGATCCACCATCATTTGCTGGAGGTTCCCAGGTCATAATACACCAGTCTTCACCCACCTCAGTCACGTTTGGTGCCTGAGGAGGATCAGGGACATCTGTTGTAAACAAAGTAAATATTATTTTAAAACATCTTCTTACTGCATAGTTTGAATTTAAAATGTAAAATAAGAAACAAATATGAATAGTTTTTGATGTGCAACAGGAATTCCTAATGAAGAGGGCCTGAGAGAAAAGGAAAGTTTGTGGATCCTGGCTGGTGGTTGGGAATGGATAAGTGCCGTGTTCTTCAGCACAGTCTAGACACTTGAGAGGCACTTGAGGACGTGGTAAGACAGAGACCACAGCCACAGGGAGAATGGAGAACAAAGAGTGATAAGGGCAGCCTGAGGGAACTACAGAAGTTTGGTCCCTGCTTTGTGAGGAGATTAGCAGAGTGATAATTAACTCCTACTTAAATCCCATGCCAAGCTCCTGTGCCCTTCAGTAACACTGAGCCTTAGTACCCTTGCATCTCAATTCTTCACCTGACAGTGGAGACAATGAGGTAAATGGAAGTTCTCTGACAATCTGTAACAGTTTGGTATCTGGGGAGGACAGCATCTATAGAAACCCTCCAGATAGGGGAAGGAGAATTTGTCTCCTGTTGGAGTGCATAAAAGAGTGGGTCTTCAAGGAGCATTTATTGACAGTGTGATAAAAGACATGGCTCATGTGCACAGTTCCACATGACTTACCAACCACTTTGATGTTGATTAGGGCTGTGTCCTCTCCAGCCTCATTCTTTAAAGTTATTCTAAAAGGACCTGAATCTTCCCTCTCAGCTGTATCAATGACCAGGCAGCTGCTGTCTGGATATGTTTCTGCCCGTATCCTTCCGCTGTCCGTGATCCCCTAGGAATCAAGTTAAGCAGAAGGAAAAGTCATATTTTCTGTATTTGAGAATAAAGTACTCAAAAATCAAAATTTAAAAGTAGTATAGTGCAGTTCACCAAAATTCTTAAAGCAACTGTAAGAAAAACCACAGTAAAACTCAGATGTTTAGTCACCTAATGATGACAAAAATGACAAAATAACTAAGTAAAATAAGTACAATATGATAACTGTTTAGTACTCAGTTTAGCAACTGCACCATAAGGATGAGGCACTAGGCTTACTTGTCCTGTGAGCAAGAATACACTTTTTTTAACACCACCTGATATTAATTTGATGGAAAGAGAATAGTGGATTCTTACAAAAGTCAAATAAAAATTTAATTCATTCACTTCAAATGTCAGAGTGCTTGTAATGGTCAGTAGTTTGTCCTCACAGATTTCAAATGCTGTCACATATTTTGGAGTAGGAGCTCTCTTAGAATAATTCCTTATTTGGACACCACAATTAATTTTCAAATTAATATTTGAAAAATAGTAGTCACAGATTTGACCAGACAGGTCTGTTGAACATAGTAGTAATAACGTGTTCTGGCTTTCACATACCACAATGAAAATTTATATGCAAAAAGTGACTTTTTTTTGTATTTACACAGCCAGGGATTGATCTGTGCAAAAGTTTTGCATTAAGACACCAGATGCAAGATGCCAATTACCCAGCCAATTGTTTCGTTTGAGACTTGACATTCCATTAGAATTCATCATTCATTTTCCAGAACCAGAACATATCATGGCTTCCTGTCAAAACCTGGCAGCCATTCTGGGCAGTATGTATAGCATAAGTAGCCACTTGGTAGATTTTTGCTAGGGTTTTTCTGCATCTCATATATCCCTCTCCTTTATTATTTATTTATAGAAAACCCATATTTTTTCATTCATTAATTTCAGCCTTTCCTTAAAAAGAACCCAAAAATACTAAATAATATTTGTCTATTGTATCCTTGAGCGAGAAGAGTTTTTAGACAAAGGGCATCTTCCCCTTATTTTCTGCTGATAAAATCAATGTATTCACAAGGCTAAAGGTTATTTTTGGAAGAAAAAGGCTCCTTGTTAAGCTAAAGAAATGTGTATGATGACAATATACCTTGTCACCTCTACTCCACACGACTTTTGGAGTTGGTTCACCAGTGATAGGGATCTCAAGGCGTAGTTTGCTTCCTGCCACTACTGTAACAGTGTTATTTTCCCCAAGACCATCCAGGTGAAGTTTAGGAGGATCTGAAAAAGGAGAGATTGTGCAAATCTGTCATTCAGCTGCTGCTCTGAGAGTTCAGTGACCTGACGCAGGTCTGCAACATAAAGAAACCTGCTCTATGTTTTCGCATTTTCCTGTTTTTTCTAGGCAGCTGATTTTTTTGTTTGGAAAAAAATTTGTGAAGAAAATCTATTTAAGAAATAAGTTATCTGATGAAAAAGAAATCATGGTGCCATAGAGATTTTGGAATAGTAAGACTGTATAGAAAAAAAATATTTTCCTGAAGCAGAAGTATGTATATTTAGGTAAATTTTGAGAAAGATTTTCTGTAACTGATTCTTGAGCTTATCCATTGCAGGCATTTTACTACACTTTTACCATGCTTCAGACTTCATTGTTCTTACAACTCAAAAGTTTTCTTAACCCAAATCCTTTCCTGAAAATGAAATTATCACTCTTATTGTACCCCAAGTGTATGGAGAACAACTGATGAATATTCTTTTACAATTCTTTTTAACATATTGCAAATATAGCGATGGGTGTTCCCCTCTAGTGCCACTTCCCTTTTCATTCTCCCTAAATCTTACCAATACTTTTTCTATCACAGAAATCCCACTTCTTTTAGACTCAGTTAAAGAACATATTTTCTAAATCTTTGGTCATTTATGTCGCTCTCCTGCTAACTTACAAGTTGCTGGTTGCAGTTAGAAGCTGGTGAGGTATTTTTGTGGGAAGAGTCAATGCCTTGTGTTATTTTTGTTTGAAGGACTGGAAACTTTTTTCCATTTAGATAGCATTTAGTGTGTTTAGTGAATTGGTAAATATGTGCTTATTCTACTAATCTTTTACCAAACTAAATCACGTTTTGCAATGTTTGTAAGCCAGTTCAACAAAGACAACACAATATATTTGAGAAGTGGATAGCAACAAGGTATTTTACACAAACTTTTAATAGTGGTTTAAGTTTAGTAATTCAACATCAAGAAGCCTTCAGCTCCCCCCAGTGTGTAAACTATGAGCAGGTCCTGAGGACAGGCAAAGAACTCTCCAACCAGCTCACTTGCACTTTGCCAAAGCAGCAGGTCTGTTTTCTCTGGTAGATGCCTGCTCAGAGGATACTAACTGTTTGTAATCAGGGATATTTCATGCTGCTTTTAATTTCCAATGTTCTGAGAAAGAGATTGTATATAAGTTGTTGTGCAATATACTTACCCACAACATGTACTTTGCATGGAATATTAATATTATAGGCATCCGGTACAAACATGTATTCACCCTCATCATCAACAGCAGAAGCTGGTATAACAAATCTGTGGATTCTGCAAAAAAATTGAAAAAGAAATCAACGTAAATTATTTCTGAAAACTGCTTGAAGCTGTAAGGAAAAATCTCTGAAAAGTTTAGATCTGTGCAAGTGTACAAAATTACTGACTAAAATTCCTTTTTTCACCACTTAGCTGATTAAATAGTGTGTGACTTGTATAAAATATTATTGAGACCACCCCCAAATACTGTAACCAAGTCTAATATTGTTTGTTTGAACACAGAACTAGAAAAATACAGGAGTGTAATATCTTTGACACAGCAATTCTGTGCTGCTGCCATTAGATTGTAGTTTGCTTGTTCAAAAAAAAATTTGTAGGTGATCCCATTGTGGGAATAGTCTGACTCCTGTTGAACCATCTTTTTGACAAATCTGCTATTTATTTGCCAGAATAAAAAATGGGTGAACAAATCATATGCTGCTCTTACTGTCTTCCAGCACGATGATATTTTTGCTCCCCTATGACCTGCTGTGGCTTAGCTTTGTTCAAGGTAGGACTCCACTCTATATCCTCCCTGCTCCCCTTTCATTCACCTCACACTACGTGACTTGTGGAGAGCTCCTTCACCTTATGTCAATCCAAGAGGCTCTTGCACAGCTGGCACTTGTCCCTTGCTGCTACTTAGGGAGGGCTGGGGAGTCAATGCAAACATTTCAAAGCTGGTTTAGGGGTGCATTCACAAGATCAGTTCCCAGCTGTGTGAATGGTGAAGGGTGTGTAGTTAAAGGCAGGACCTGCTTTGTTTTTTTTGAGGTTTGTTTGTTGTTTGTGGTTTCTTACTTCACATGAAAAAGGACATCTTACAAAAGCAAAAGAACTTGGCACTTCCATAAACTTTGAATGGGCAGAGTTACATGGTGCGAGGAGCTATGAGAAAAAGAGGCATTTAAAAGCTGTGTATTCTTATTAGTGTCTAACAATTATTTTAATTTACTACTTAATATCCCATGCTAACAGCAATAGAAATGTCAAGAAAAACCAAGAGCTTGAACTTAGAAGGATCAAGGACTAGATTGTTTTCCTCCACAGCCAGAATTAAAAGAAGCAAGGAGACATGGCTTTCAAGATGATAAAAATAAATGCTTTGAGGGACAGAGGTTAGCTTGATTAGCAAATAATTTTCAGTGACGTAACCCACATATTGGCACATCCCTACAGTGTCATTCCATCAAAAGCCAAATCAGTACACAACAGGCTTACCTTCCTTTGTGATAAAGCTTTACACGGTCACTAGCTTCAATCAGCTGTCCATTTTTGTACCATTTCCCTTCCACGTTCTCAGATATCTCACACTTCAGGTGGATTTCCTGTCCAAGCCTCACAGTCTGGTCTTCTAGTGCAAGTGATATCTTCAGTGGTCTCACTTAGGAAAACAGAAGCAGAGATATTAATGGTGATAACAAACAGCAGCTCCTGATTCTGTCACAGAGCCGATACTAGCCAGCACAACAGACTTCAAAATAGAAAAATGTCTCCAATAATAAAGTTCTCAGGTTGAAATACTGGTAGTACGTACATGTAAGCACCATAACTCTCTTCATGTAGTCTGATACCTTAGAAAGGGTGATCAAAAATACCCTGACTGGGGAAACTCTGTGGATGTTGCCACAGAATTTAGGCTTAGAAGAACCAAGCCCGGGAGCATAATTTGTCTGCTGTCCCCTCTCTGATGTGTGGGTGCTGGAGGTAGGGTGTTTCTGTCCCCCAGAGTTCAGTAAGAGACTTTGAAGAAGTGAATGACTTGGGTCCCCAGATCTATGCACTAGAAGGGATTACAGCCCACCTTTCCTGTGATCGAACTGCGATCAAGCCTGTGGCAAAGGCTGACTGGCCAGTGAGCTTAACTTCATACACTGCTTGTTCTCATGTTTGCTGAAGTGCCTTAACTCACCCTATGAATGCCCACAGATATTACTGGCTTTTGTAAAACTTGAGTTTGAGAACTGGTACTCTAGTACACTTCCACTTTCTGGAAGATTAGATACTGCAGAGCAGAGTCCAGGCTGAACACGCAGTACAATCTGTGTGCAATAAATATCCCTGACTACAAACTGGCATGGAAAACAAAGAGTGGTGGGAAAGGCAGTGTTATGTAGATAGACAGTTGGAAATTCCTCAGAAGAAGTTCAAGAACGGAAAAGTGATGGAGCTCAGTAGTCACAGAGGATAATTTCCGGCTTGATAACAAAATATCATGAATTTGTTAGGATGCCAATTTGTACAAAATAGTCAAAAGCAGCATGAGTATTAAAAAAAAAGTGTATATTTATGCATAATGCATGATAACTTTAGAGGATGGACAGATACATTTTGTTAAAAACACAGGTATTCCAAAGAGATATTGCACAAAGCGGAGGGAGCTACATAGTCCTGTATTTGTGCCTAGGTTTGGCTTTCCTGCAAAAACCTGAAAGGATTAAGGAAAAGAAGACACTTTCCTTGAAAATTTCACTTTGTTGACCTATTGTATCTTTGGATGGATTGCTTTGTTTTCCACCTTAATGGAGTGATAGTAAGTTATCAAGCAGAACTACTTCATTGCCTGCAACTGCAAACTGTGTCTAAAGGGAAGTCACTGTTCTGGAGATTTGCAGCAAAAAAATTGGTATGGAGGTTAAGTCTCTCTTTAAAACCCCAGGGAAAGCAAATTATTTATTTCTGATGCCAGCAAACTGTGATATATGAATTTCAGAGCAAGATGGATGATACTCACAGTCAACCGCAAGCTTAGCTTCTGATTGCCCTCCAGTTGTCATAACTGAGTAAGTTGCAGTGTCATTTTTTGCAGCTTCCTCTATGATCAAAGTGTGCTTTTTACCCTCAACCTTGATTCGATACCGAGATTTAGGATCATTGGTAAGTTCTACCCCATTCCTAAACCTATTGAAAAACAAAGAATGATTCATTTTCCAGTAGAAGTGCTGTACAAATAAGGCTTCCATAGACTGAAACTCCAAGGGAAGACTTTACAAGACCACAAGGCACTAGAAAAGGGTAAACAAAGACATCCATGAATGTATAAGGATATTTTTGCTGTTGCTACATTTTTGAATAATGTTTTATTGAGATTTTCTTATCAATTTTCAGGTTTACTGGTATGGAAAAAGCTGCCCACATTTTTGCCCACAATTAAAATTGTCTGTGTTTTATTCTCAAGGAAAAAAACTATGTGTGGCTTACCATTTCACATTTGCATCATCCTCAGATACTTCACAGCTCAGTTCTACTCGTTCACCAACATAGGTATTGGTATCCTCCAGGCCTTTGGTCACCAAAATTGGAGGATCTTTGGAAAGATTAAGTTACAGATTTATGATCTGAGAGGGAAAACTAAGTGAGATAGGTTTCCTAAATCGTGCTCTAGAAGGTGATATTACTTCAAAATTTTAATATGAGTATCAAGGCAGCTCTCTGTCTTAAATCAGAAAAGTGATTGCTCACTAAGATGCTAGTAGGAAATGTATGAAATTAAAAAAAAAATTGTTCATATCAATGCCTGCCTTGCATCCCATTTTGTTGACAGTTTGTCCAGTCAGCTTGACATGAGAAGCTGACATTCCCCTCTTGCCTCCCACAGATCCCTCTCATAAAACTGAATTTTCATTAGATCCTATAGCCCATTTAACACAATAAGATGACCTGGTGGAATATCATGGTGACCTTATTGGCTTAATCCATTCCTGATGTCATAGCTCAAGTTTATTTAATAGCAAGAGACTGTACAACAGTTATCCTGCGCTGCTTATAGGGTCAACGGGCACTGTTATTTTAAAAAGGATTTTTAAAATATTTTCTGATTTTTTTTTCTCTTGCTGAATTTTTCTGTTTGTTTTGTTGTGCATACGTGGGTAATGAACACCATGGGAGCAAAGAGAGTGAAGATATGGCCACCCATTCATAATTTCTGATAGTCTTCCCTTAAATTAGTGCAGGCAGAATGACAGCTAACTGCTAGAAAGGCTGATCTGAGGGTACTTGAAATAGACTGGTTGGACTAATGATATCCAAGTCCTCAAGTACCTGAGTGTGGTGTTAAGGAAATGTTATGACACACAAGGCTCCAAAATGGCTTAAAACTATGAAGGACTCCACCAGCCCCCCTAGATCCCAATGCACAGTATAAAATCAACCATATCCCTATTTCAGAGTTTTCACTAAGTTACTAAATGCAGAATGAGGAAAACCAAAATGTCCAGGGATCACAGAAATACAGAATAATCCTAAGGGCTGCTAATGTAAATACAAAAACATACTGAACCAGATCATCCCTGTTAATTTCTGTTGCAGCCAAAGAAGCCACATCAATTTATGGCACTTGATAGAGCATCAAGCTGACATAATTACCTCTCACAAAGAGTTCTGTGGAGCATTTCTCATCACCAGCTGTTACGTAATAGCGAGCATCGTCTGTCATCGTACAGTTGTTGATGAATAAAATTCGCTGGTTACCTTTGTGCTCAAAAATGTATCTGTTTGAATGGGAATGCAGCAAAGATATGTTAGCAAAACTGCTGGGCCCCTTTCATTTTATGTAGAAAGTCCTTTAGGGATTATTAGAGGCAAAAATTCTGGGGGTTTGTATGGTACTGGAAAAATTGTCCTTGAAAGCAATTTCCATGTTTTAACAGCACTTTCATAGACTTCTAGCAAGGAGAGCTGTGGTGTAGAGTGACAATGAGCTCCTTCTGGCTTGTTGCAAAATCCCAAGCTTGGGTGATATGAAAAAACCACAAATTTAAAAAAAAAAAAAAAAGAGCAGCCATGGAATGATGGCAAATAAAATGGAGTCTGAAACTCTAGATGAGTAAAGCTGAAAATAACTGGTAAGAGGACACCATAACTCATTCCAACATTTTTGTGAGGTATAATAATAGCCAAAGTTAAGAAGTTAATATTGTTGGTAGGCCAGATGGCACAAGATATCAGTAATGGGATATGGGGTTTTGGTAATGGAGCCTTTCACCTTTATGTCACCAGTTTAGATCTGCTCCAGGTTTGTAATGACCAAAGCTCATTAGCATCTGACAGCTGCTTTAGCAGCCTGGTAGAAATGCACCGGAGCAGTCAATCCAGGCCCTTCTGCTGGAGAGATATCCATAAAGCTGACTGCAAAACAATTCTGAAGTGCTCCTGGCAGATAAAGGGGCTAAAGAAACAGTACCCTCTTTATTATCCATTTATTTGCCAATTATGAAGATGAATCAAAATCCTTCATTGACTTTTGCAGCAACAGAATAAAAGAAATCTACCTTTTCTCTTGAAGAAGGCTGTTTTATTTACTTTTTTTTTCCCCCACACAGGGCCAGAGGAAAAAGTTGTGAGGATTTTGTGCTGCTGAGAAATGTTTGAGGAGCATTACATTGTTATGCCCATCATCAGCTGTGTCTGACTGTGGAATGGGGTTTTCTGCACTGGGTTGTAAGATCTGGTTGTGCCCACAGGCGAGACTGGGATTAACTTCCAACCATTGCTCTACATGTACTCAAATGTCTGCACCTGAAAGACCGCTTCTTCTAGGCAAGGTCAGAGAGTAAACCAATCGAGATGATATAGATGAAGAATCTTGGGTACACTAGACCTGTTGCACATGAGTGGTAGAGAACATTGGTGACTTTGTGTTCTTAAAGTTAACTGGGTAGTAGAATATGAGACAAACCTCACACCCCTTTGCCAGGTGGTTTATGAGCAAAGTGGGTAAGTATGTGATGCCAAACATCTCTCCTCTTAGCACACAATTGCTGCAGAAAGATTATGTCCACCTTTGGACATAGGACTGAGAACAAGTGATTTATTTACTTGCTGTGCTTCCTGATTTTTTAAAAACTAGTGAGTAGTAAATGGCACCATGGTTTCTTGAGGATCTCTTGAGACAAAGGAGTCGATCTGCATTACATTTAGCCTACAGACCCCTTTTCTGGATCATGAACAATATAGCATCATTTGCATACTCTTCACATCTAATGAAATTCAGAAATAAAATTGGTGCAAGCTGAGTGAAGAGAGAGATCTATGCAACACTCTTCAAGGAAGTACATGTGTACCCATTTTATTTCTTACATATGATAAAATCACTTACTTTGCACTTGGTCGTATTTCTTGGCCATTTTTATACCACTTGAGTTCCACTGTTGGGTCTGCAAGCTCCACCATGAATCTTACTTTACCTCCTTTGTCCACCTGATATGCAGGATCGAGACCTTTGGCAAAAGCTGTTATGGAAGTCAAGTGTTATTATAAAATGAGATCAGAAAAACAATATGAATGCTGAAAAGACATTGCATAAATCTCATCAAAGCTGTGAAAATATATGCACACAATGTTATGCATCACTATATTCTTACACTAGTCTGCATAGAATCAGATTATCTTCTAGAAACATTGGAATAAGTACAAAGCTATGCAGATCTGATTATCCTGACCAAGTTCAAGCTAGTAGCTCTTCATGACTTTGCAGTGTGACTTTATTCTGAATAGGATGGGGTGGATGCAGCTTTAACAGCTTGCTGTAGGCCAAGTTGTTCTGGGAAAGGTAAGGCCATAGGCAACTCAAATATTTCAAAACAATTTAGCATCAACATTTTGACATTGCCAGGCACAAAAATTAGGCCCAGAGAGCAGACGTCTGTGGGCCCAAAATAATTAAGTAAGTGGTACCACAAACAAATTGCCCACAGCTAAGTAACCAGTTTCTGCTAAGGTTTATATCATGCATATATTTGATTGCAGGAGGCAGAATGTATCAAACACAACAGGAGTAGAGTTATTAAATATGAAAAAGATGTTTTATGTATCTTGTCGCAGTATAACAGTTTCCAATTTATAATAAAGGTGGCATGAGGGGAAAAATGCCCTGCTCTCATCCTGTCCCTACTATAGATATTTTCCCCAATATCTGGAGCCCCTCCTGGAGGGAAAACCTTGTCCACTGAAAAAAATCCTGTTTTAGCTGGCAGCTCCATCCTACTCAAAAGGGAAAGGGGCAGAGGGGCCAGACAGACTGTCACAGGTGCTGAGAGATGCCTCTTTCCCAGGAAAACATTCAGGTATTTCTATGTGATGCACCTGGGTGGGGAGCAGCTTTTCCTCCCAGCCACACAATTCCTGTTCCAGCTTCCAGACCCACCACTCTCCCCTCTGCTCCAGACTCCCGGGAGAAGATGAAGTGTTTTCTTGGGCTTCAGCTCCATAGAGAGCTTTACTGGATACAAAAACTGCCCCAGTGGCTCAGCCAAAGCCCACTGACTTTATTCCTCCCTCCCTCAATGGGGCCTGAGTCAAATATACCAACAAATGAAAAATATAAGTAAGAATTAATGTGTAGTAGTGTCACACGTTATGATGTGAGGTAATTGATAAGGAGAGAGGGCATATCAGGAAGCTTCCTTACAGCTGGATTTGTGGGGGACTTCACCTACACAAAAGGGACTCCCCCAGGAATCCAGTGAAACAGCAAATGTATATATTGCATCCAGTTCCAAAATGCTGTCCAGGAACAAGCAGAAGCCACAATATTATAATGGATAGTGTGTTGTATTTATATGTATGTGTAGACATATTATATGACATATACATATATATATACATTTTATAAACACACACATATATATATACATACATAGAAACACATCTTTATATTTCTGTATGTAATTACACCACTCATACTATTCAGTAGTGCAGATGGGGAAAGACAGGCCTGAATATCCCCACCCAGTGCAGACTGGAGGGTATTTAGTACAGCTGAGATTTCCAAGGAATGTAGATTAAGTGCAAAATGAAATGATGAAGAGCAAACGTGTTTGGAGTGACCTCTATTTAGAGCAGAAGATACTGATGTTAGCACAAGGTCTAATTTCCATATTGTTTGATCAGATAACATCTTTCCACACAACTGAGGGACATTGCTCCAGATGGAAGTAGTGAATCTCTGAGAGGGAAGGATGCTTTTGGTAAACACTGAATGGGACAGGGTGCTTACACTATCCACAGCAGAACAAAGAGGCTTTCTGCTTAACTCACTGCAGTAATGAGGCTTGGGTTGTAGTGTGCAAGTTCCCTTGTGTGGAAATGAAGCATATTTGGGTTTTTAAGGTAGGTGGTCGTGTTTGACTAACGAGCATAAGGATATCCTCCCATATCCATACCTGCGCTCTTCTTCACCTCCCTGCGCATCCGCTTCAGGCGCTTTAACATTCCTCTCAGGTCGGTGATACCATACTGAAAAGCAATCTTCTCATATTCGCTGGGATTCGCGTTCTTCAGGAGATCCCACACGTCTACCTCGGGTTCTTCCTCTTGTTGTTTAACCTCCCTAACATTAGCAAAATAAAATTGTGGGTGAAGAGTTAGTGGTCGTCACACCATAAAAACAGGTGAAGCTGAGTCTATGGCGAGGCTAGAAATGTTTTGGCCAAAATTTGAAGGCTGCCATGTTATTTTTTTATTTCTCTCGGAGTGAGTGGTATAGCTCAGAATGATGTTCACATCTTACTTTAAACTTCTTCAAGTGAGAATTTGGATATAAGTTTTAATTTGGCCTTTTCTGATACGATCAGTTATGAGGATTTTTATATTGTTTCATTGCCTAAAAAAAATATATATTTAGTTTGAAAAATGTAGTAATATAATAGCATACGGGCTAATCCCACTTAAATCAGTTTTCTCTGCTGTAACTTGAGTGGAATCAGTTACAATTTATGATGGCACCTCTGAGAGCTGAGTCTAATCTGTACATGTCATAATTATGTAAAAATGCTTTCAACCCTGAGTCCTTGTAAGTGTTACTTTGGGTGAACAATGAAAGGACATTGAAATACAGAGGAATCTATGTCTATTTATAGTTACACTGGTGCTTCTCAGCATGACTTTGTCATATGGACAGGAGCTGGACATTTCCACACCAGCTTGGACTTGAAGGATGGATCTTCATCTCAGTCTTAAGAGCAGGAAAAGTTATCAGAAGCCTGCGTGAGGCATTACCTTTCCAGAAGTTTCAATACTGTATTTACTATCTGCAGTTCCAGGCTAAGACAACCAATAAAGAGAATTATGATTATTATCACAATGGCAACCATTAAACGAGAGAAGAGTGATGATAATTTTTCAGATTTACAGCTTAGGTCAAGAAAGTGAACTGTTAGAACAATCCAAGAATTGGAGCAGAAATCTATATTTTTCTTCCTGTAAATTCATTAGGATCAGACCAGTATCATTCTGATTTGATCTAGCTGATATAAAAAAAATCAGTACTTTTGAAAACAGAGTGAGAAAATAAACTTTTGAGAAATAAAAAAAGACTGAGCTTTGCAGTGAGACTGTTAGACTTGGGTTCCATCAGGTCTGACATAAGCTTTTCTTTGACATATACAGGAATAGCACTAGGGATCCCTGAGAATCCCTGTGTTGGATGAGGAACTACGGAAAACCACTTTGCTGTTTAGTCCCTGAGGCTTATTAATTTTCATAATACATCAGAGTTATTTTAAAAAGGAAGAAAGCTTCTCCCTGAGGAGTCTTTGAAATATTTTCATTGCTATCTTAGAATTATTATTACACAATCTCAGGTACATAATTTTATATTTTGTTCCTGTCACTTTTATCTACTTTTATCTCATGCTTTCTGGAGGGTGACTATGTACAGTGAACACTGGCATTTCAGTGAGATTCCTTCTGCATGGCAGCAAGTTGAGATCAGCTTGCAAACATATATAAAAGCTGACACACCCCATGGGGTGCATTCTCCTCTCCCAGGGCTGGCCACAAGCCATGCAATGCCTGTCCGTGCTAAGGAGGGGTGATCTCTGTGGGAATCAAGATAATGTACTCCTCCTTTGAACCAGGCAGTGGTTGAAAATGAGGATCAGTTAGACAATCCCGATTTTCAACCATCTTGAAATGATAATTCCAGGCTAATTTTCCTCTTGCACTGCTGGAGAACAAGTTTTGACACTTAAAGCAAACCAACTTTGTTCTTAGACCTCAGTAGCTTGTGCTGGGAGTAGGGGTATTTTGCTTGGTATTTTCTAAGCAAACTGACCTCATCACAAGATCACTTTCAGATCTTTACCCTAAAAATGTGCATTTTGTTTAAAGATGTACTTTTTTTTTTTTTTTTAATAAGGAAAGGACCCAAATGTTTGAGTGTTTTTGAGATCTCGTGCCTCTTGGAATGTTGTGCCATTACTGATCCATTGCACTGACAAACCATAACCAGTCACAGAATGGCTTACTGAGATAAGAACTGTTTTTTCTGCCTGCCAACCAGCATGAAATTAGAAAATAGTATATCAATTCTATGCATTTAGGTTGTTGTTGGTTTTTTTTTTCAAAAATCATGTTTCAAGTAGTGTGCACCAAAGGTAAAAAGTTCTAGGTCTTTCCTTGGTCATACAGCCAAGGGATGCACCTTGGTACAGAAGAGAAGGAATGCACCTCCAACATTGCCTGTTGAAAAAATTGAAATGAAAACATCTATTTGTCTTCATAATAATGGATGTTAATATCCACACACATGGATATTAATATCCACAATGTGGCTTAATTAACAATTTCATTCAATTAAGCTCAGAAATGTGAGGTTGCATTTCAGTGCCTGAACCAATTTGACCAGTGTCAAATAATGGTGTTTAAAAGCTAAACATTTGCTTTATCCATCGACCACACAATAGGTATACTATGTTTATATGGCTATACAGTATTTATCTTACAAAACAAAAGTTGTTAGTGAAGTGATAATGCCTCTTAAATCTCATTTCTCTTTCCACAAAAACACCAAGACCTCTTACATGCAACTCTCATGTTGCTAATAAAATACCCCACAGGCAGTCATGAGAACTGGCATTGTAAGTTATATTAGTATATAAAAAGTCAAACTGAAGATCCTAGTTAGGGATGAGAAGATTAAAAAACCAAAGACCTGGTGGATTGGAATTGGCTCAGATAATTCTTTTCCTCTCCACTTTTACCTTCAGCTTTTCCTGTTTGCTTTAGTTGCTTAAATGCTATCCTCACCCTCAAAGCCAATGAGTCTTTTGTGAACTTCTAATGTAATTAATACTGCATATTGGGTTTTCCTCTTTCAAAGTGGTAGATGAGATAAAGGATTTAATTCCTTTTCCAGTTCTCTGTGGTTAATTGCCAATGATTTACATGGCATATAGAATTTCTGCCATAAATTTTAAAAAATTATGAACTGGTAAACTGGTCTTAACCTGATAAAACACTAGAGTGGGTTTAAGGTTTGAAATAGCTGGAGATATAACTATCATAACACCAGATTTTCAAAGCAAAACAGGGAAACAAGTCCCAAGATTTTTTCCATCAAAGCATTTAAGTTGAATAAAACATGATTGAGCATTTGTGTGCACATATTGAAGCTAAAAGCTACAAAGAATTAATTCCAATGCCTATGGCTTGAAAACATGATATAGGATTTTTAATATCAGTATACTTATAAAATCAAATTAAGATGTACCCAAAGAGGTAAATTTAACCCTTGCAGGTTTTTATTTTTGCACCAGACTCAATTTTCTGAACTGCTCATCCCTGTGTAGGAAATTGCCCCCCCTCTACCTTCCATGCAAACACAAAAGAAATAGCAAGTGAATTAAATGTTATTTGCCTCTTAAGGTTGGGGCTCACTTTTTTCCCCAGTGCACTCAAATCTGAGGTTTCTTTTCTGCACACTTAAAGGTAAAATAAACGGAATATTTGCATATTATAATATGGAAAAAAAAATAGTTAGAAACATTAAAAAATGGTCAGAAAAATTTTAAGAAGTTATTAATGCTACACCTGACTCTTTCTGTGTGCGAACCTAATGGTTTGCAATCCACACCTGCTCACTGCATCACTTGGTTCTCACCTACGTTTCAGGAGACCACTAAAGTCAAGTTCTCCTGCATCCTCTTGACCTTCACCGCTGTTATTAATAGAAAAAGATCAAATCTTTGTTTAATACAGGAAGACTTAGACAACACACATTGGAAACGATCTACACATCTCATATACTCAACACTGTCCAGACACACAAATAATTGTATAAAATCAACACAAACTTGTATCCTTTTTCACATCAATTATGTTTCTGTAGGCATTTGTGAAAAATAACACAAAGGTTTGTATTGTTTCTTATTATACTTTGATTGCAAATTTTTGTAACTGAATACATAAATTTGCCAAGGTTTGTGTTAGATTTCAGTAACACAAACAAATATGAGCTAGTCAGCACAACCAGCTTTGTTTTTCATTTCTTTAGTGAATGTCTATAAAAACAAAGGGCTTGTGCTGATCTTTTACTATGAATAGGAAACAAAGATTTGCATTGCTTGGTGGTGCTTTTAACAATGCATAGCTGTGTCCAATACTGATTGTAGAGCATTACATTTTACAGCATTATACTTAGATTTAACCTTTCTCTAAGTGAAGGGAGGAATAAGTGATAAAAAAGAAGTAACAGTACATTGTACCTTTTTACAGACAGAATCACAGTTCTATGAAGGTGCATTTCTTTCTATAAAGTGATCTTAAGCAGGATTACCTTATCACAGAGCAAATATAAACAAAAGAAATAAATGCCCCTAATTTTTGTAAAAAGGGCAAAATACTGCAAATCTTAACTGAAATGATGCCAATATTTTGTCCAAATTTTGCATGCAAGATATTACTTAGAAAATCAGAAAATACTCTGATATCTTCATTTGCTTGGGCAGAGTAGTTATTGCAGGGTTTTTTAAATGTACTAAAGAAAGGAATGCACCTTGAGTGTAATATTTTTTGCATTTTCTCTTTAAATTAAACCCCTCTAAATAAAAGCAGGCACTTTGGAATTACAGCTTTACTTGTAAATTAACAAACTGCATCAATTTTCTGTTTGTAAAACATTTTCATTCTGAATATGTCTGTATATTTCTTTATATTTCTTTATATATTTCATCATATGAAGATGACATCTATACTGGTTAGAATTGCTATTTTATCAGAAAGGTAACAAAACTTAAGACACAGTGCTATATCTTACGTTCTCTGCAACATATTATCAATTTTATATATATAGATGCAATATACTAATGATGGACTTTACTGATTATTGTAAGATAACATAAGGGCAGATCTTCTTGAAATCAATGTGAATTTTTTTTCTGCTTTTAAGCAGTGCGAAATTGGGTCCAGGGTCTTTCATATTGTACCTGACAGCTTTCAGGAAACATGCAGTAGAACATTTTAGTGAATGAAAATACATTTTTTAAAACTGCTAAAGAAACATATATTTAATTGCCTTAAATATTCATGAATATTTAATATATTTAATATCATATGTACTATCTATGTGTTGTTACTATTTCATTGTTCCCAGTATCAACTACCCTAAATCCCACTTCTTTAATTTGTATTTACAAAACGAGTTTTTTAAAGTACTTGATACAATTGTCCAATGCAAGTTCTGTGTATGCTACCAGTATCCATTACTGAGGAACTTCATGGCATCGCTGTTTGAAGTTACCTTCTTTTGAAAGCAGATCTGATGTCAATGGATGGAGCAGCTTGGGAAGATTCTATGAAATAATGGTAATTCAAGAATTAAAAACACAATTTCAAAATCATGTGATTTATGTAATCAGAAACATGAAATTTGTTCAGTTTCCTGCTAAGTGACCATAGTTTGTGCTTCGCCTTTGAGTTCTCATTAAGATACTAAGTTCTGATGAAAGCAAAGATGTTCAGTGCTAAGCTGAGTGTAATTAATGTATTTCCCTAAACTACTTTCTGCAGTTCTGCATGGGAGACATTTCACTGATGTTTCTCTCCATTCTCCTTCCTACCTTATACACAGGATCTGACCTTTTCTTCTCGACATTTCTTATGCTCTCTCTCCTGCTTGCACTCGCGCTTTCTCTGTACACTCAGCATTGGAGGAAAGAGAATTTCTTCCACAGCTACAGACTCACAATGATTCTCAGTTCAAGGAGGAATCCCACTTGAGGCAATTACCCATTTGTGCCAGCCTGAATCAGATTAAATATTCTGATCCACAGCCAGTGAATGGCTGCAACCAGGCTGCCCCTGCCTTGCTGACCTCTGAGTACACATAGGTGAGTCAGGCACATATCAAATATCTTGTGTGCCAGAGCCTGATTTGAACTCAATATTAGTTTTACCTGCCAACTTTTCTAATTTTTGGATAAATGTCTCACATGCTGTCTGTTCCAATGTTCATTTAAACAATAAATTATACATTTAAGAAATTCTAAAAATATCAGAACTATTTAAAGGTTCTGAACAAAATGAAATGGCATTTCAAATAAAAAAAATAAATTAAAAAAAAAGGAAAATCTTTATAAAACTTTACAGACAGAAGTGGAACCTTACCAGTGACTTCAAGGTCAAAAGAGCAGCTATCAAACTTGTCCTTGTAAGATACTTCACAGCGATAGTTCCCTGCATAGTTTTCCTTAGCTTTGATGATGTGCATCTCAAATGTGTGAATCTAAAAATCAAACATAACTGTTCTTTACTGTGGGGGATACATTTCCACAAAGCACAAGTTAAAACATTAGTCTTTCAGTTCTAAACCAGAAGCAAGGAATAACTCATATAATGGGTTCTGAAAAGAATCTGGAACCTAGAAATTGCAACTTTTATTTCCCCACCAATGCTTGTCCTGCACTGGGAGAGCAGAAAAGTCCATTTCTGTGCAGGGTCAGCGATCATCAGGGAAATCTGTGTGGGGAAGCCAGGGTTAGAATCCACGGCTCTTGAACTTCTACCTGTTGTCTTAAACCGATCTTTAAGCTCTCTTTGGAGCTTTGACCCCATAAGAAGGAAAAGAAAAGACACACCTTAGTGTGACGCTCAAAGGACTCTTTCAGCTGCAGGTGCTTCCCCGCTTTACTGGCCAGGTCCATCCATTTTCCTTTGAACCACTTAACATTTGGCTTTCGGAGAAGGTCTTTGGCTTCTACTTTGGCTATAAATGTAATATTCCCACCTTTTGAAAAGAGGAAAGAATAATGCAGCTGTTGAGGAACCTGTGGTTGGTCAGTTACATCTGCACAAGTTTCTTTCACTAGTGTTCCATTCAGTCTCCAAGTGCTCTACCACGAGAGTAAGAGTCAGCTGGAGTCACACAGACTGTGCAAGTACTGCAGTGATACAGACATTAATGATTCTGGGTCTGGAACCTTTCTGTGCGTGTCAATGCACAGCTTGAGACGCTGAGAAGCAGGATAAATCTGAGGCAAAGCTCCATGTTCTCATGGGTGAATTGTTCCTAATATTTGAATTTCCTTGCTCAAAAGAAGCCTAGGTTCTTTTGAACCATAGGCTACCATGCAGCTGTAACATAAATGTATTCCAGTCTGGACAAGAAAGCCTGGAGTGGTTCATGCCTTTTTTATCATTAATTCTTTAAGCTGAGAAGGTAGAAGAAAGATTTTCTCTAAACAGCAAATTGAGAGTAGTAAATGTTATCTCAGTTTTCAAAAGACCACTGCACAGCCCCTGATGAATTTCCATCCTAACATTCATCCATAAGAGAATACAACCAACTCCTTATATTTATTTTCTAAATAAATCCTCCCCAAATCCCCTTTTCTACACAGAAGCGGAGAAAAATAATAGGCATGAAACAAAAATCTCAAGTTCTGCCCACAGCTTTGTGCCCAATGGAATAACGGGCATATTAAGTAGCCTGCACTGAACTTCTCACATTACTACTAGGACAGGCTACCTTACCATGGTAGCATGGCTCAGGAGTGCAGTTTGGAAGTGAACTATTCCCATTTACTCTATTGTGGTTCACAACATAGAAAGTCCTCACAATGCTTGAACTGGATTCCTCTGGGGTGAAATTAAAACCAAAGGTGTGCTCTGGGAGTTTACCACCTGTACTCCAACTGCTAATATGTGTGTAGACCACTGGACTAAACCAAAACCAGTCCAGAGCAAGTTCCCCCAGAATGATCACAGTGGGCAGCTGCTCCAATTAGGCTACTTACTAATTTATGCAGAGCTGTAGGGTACCTGCCAATCTCTAAGGCATGCTGCAGATCTTTGGGAAGATCTTCCTGATGTATCAGTAAGAGTACAGCCAACAGTGTCACAGTAACCAGCTGTCTTATCCAGAAACTATACCTCTTATCATTGTGCTCAGTAAACTATTAGATTTTGAGCTTGTATTGAATTAAACAATTGGGGTTTGCTTCTCTCTATGCAGTACTTTTTTCCTGCAGAGTGGAGTTCACATCTAGCTAAAACCAGTGGCAATACTTGCAGCTGAGGGCAGAAGCTCAGTGTCACAGGAATGGCACCTACCATTCCCAGCTCTGCCTCAACCCCTGTTTCTCTGGGAGTGGTTTTTGATTTTGTTTCGAAGCACTTACCGACACTCACTGTACCGCTCTGAGGCTTTTCAATGAATAAAGTAGATCTTTGGGAGTCATCTCGTTTTTCTGACTCTTCTGGAGCTCCTTCTCCAAGAGACCATACTGAGATGCAGAGAAAGGGGGAAATATCAATCATCTGAGTGTGTTTTACTCCCTCCAAAGTACACTTACCTGAACTTACTAAGCTCTCTAGCCCTACCACCTCTCTCTTCAGATGTCCTGAAAGATATGTAAGTTTTTGTTCACACTGACATCCATTGCTTGGCTGTCATATTGTGTACAGCTCCTGCAAGAACACTACCTCTGTGGTGAGAGAAAATGAAACTATCAGGGAGGAAGAGAGGGGAACCTGATCAGCCAAGATGGGTACTGAGCAACTTAAGCATTCAACCATGAGTGCTTTACAGAGGTAATGCACAAAGGCCAGCTCTTTGTTTTTCAGAAGAGGTGGATGTTCTGAAAACACAAACAGCTACAAGCACAAAAAACAACATATGATGCATTGTTTCAGAGGGTCTCTCTCAAACCAAATGAAGTCAATTGTACAAGCTGGTTCTTCCTCTATGTCTGCAAAATAGGGCAGGTATGAAGCTTACTTCTGAACTTTGTTTTCTTCTACATGTCTTTAAGCAGAATCCTCTATATTTTGAGTAGAATTCTCTGTATTTTTAATCTCTGAGTCTTTAAGCAGAATTCCCTGTCCCTGTTCCTTCCTTTGATCTCTGTTGCAGACGGAACCTGATGGTATCATTCTCACCTCTAACCCCTCTTTTGAATGTAAGGAGATGCTATCAGGCATGTTAAGCAGATGTTGTTCAATGTTTGTGGGAAGCTTTTGCATTTTGCTACCTGCTTGGTAATTGTCTGAGAAGATCACATCTTTGGCACTGAACTTGGGATTCTGTGCATCCTGAACTGAACTTTGCTTAAAACTGAGTAGGGGACATCTCTCCAAATGACCACTGAAGAGGTCCACACAGGCACAGTGACATATAAGGTTGCACAAACTAAACAATTATGAAAAAGGGAGGCGGTAACTATGTATTAGATCTGCAGGTTTATGTAGATTGCAATGTATAAATTCTCTTGCTTTTTACTCCTTGGTGTGCTCCATTTGTCGACTTGCAGTCCAAATGCCTCAACTCCTTCTTGTGAGGAGTTACCCCCAGTGCACAGGGGAAACACAGTGCTGCCATGGTGGTACTGAAGAGCGGGGCAAACGTGGAAAGGCACAGCTGTACTTAATAAAGGCCATCCGCCTCTTTCAAAACAGAACTGCTCTCCCTGGTTTCCCTTGAACTTCTAATTGTTTCAAAAGTGGAGTTTTAGCTTTCTATAGTTCATGTAATGCTTTTTTCGTTTTGGTTTCGTAACTAATATGAGTGAGGAACCAGTCACACAACGCTTCCTGCTTAGTCAAACCCTGGTCTTGAAATTAAAAGTTCCTTTCCCTGCTCACTAATTTTTGTAGAAACTCATTTATCAGAAGTCAGAATTGTCATTCTATTATGTAGAGATTACTGCTGTGGGAACCTTTTTAACTCATGAAAATTTCCATCACTCACGAATGCAACACAACTCACGGCAACCATGAGAAAATGCAATCAAATGGTTTTTATTATCCTAAAGTCTACTAGGAATTTTAAAAAAGGTATAGAAATTCTAGATAGTTTTGCTATACAGTCTTTGTCCTTCAGTCTTTCAGTCAATTTTAGGTGGTGTGCCTCTATGTCTGCTTGTACAATATTTCTCATAGGTAAAGACATTCATGTATATACACATGTATATACACATATATGAAAACATACATACATATGGAATCACATACACAGACATAAATGAACACAAATATATATAGATACATATCTATATATACTCTCTCTATAGTATAAATGTTTAGATTATGCATGTATTACATGGTAGTATATGGAAACAACATAAGAGCAAATGAATGTTACTGGTGGGAACAGAATGAAGTGATGATGCTCAGTACAGGACCTGATCACGTGCAGTAACAAACCTAACACATCACGGGGTGAAATGGAAAAAGGATATTAATCAATGGAAAAAGAATATTAATCAATGGAAAAAATATTAATGAATGGGAAAAGCATACATAGAGTCATTAATTTGGTACCACATAAAAGAACACCTAAAGATTATCATCACCTTTAGATATTAACAGTTTCCTATTTATTAAACAAACAGAACAGAAGGTGGGTTTGACGCTGGTGGAAGGGGGTGGCATAGGCAGCTATGCCAGGTCTATATCCATGGTTGAAGTACCTGCTGCTCAATTTGTTCCAGAGGCTGCAAATCCTGAAACCACAAAAGTGGGTGTAGTATGCGTTACCTGCCAGGGTAGGAAGAAAGAGGTTATGATTTTGCTAAGTTTTCCTCACTGTCCTTTAAGGTGGGAGCAGAAGCCATTCTCTTACAGTCTCCTGGGACCCGTGTTTGGGATTCAGGTAAGCCACTGTCACCCTGTAGGCTGAGGAGGAATGGAACAGCTATGTATCTATCTATACAGAAATAGATATAGATAGATAGGTATGTATGTATGTGTAAAATACTGGTAAATGTCATGTCCAGAAGGGCCTTCTCTCATTCCTGGTTTAGCTGCTAGAAACCTACTTGCTCTGCTACTTAGAAGCATTTAAACAGTTGTAGTTTGCTACTACCTAAACAATGAAAATAAAATAAAGTATTATTTTTAAGAAATGAAGTATAAATAATATTTTTATTATGTAATTTTGGAGCCTTTCATCATGTTTTTCAGGAAGTCTCACCTGAATCTTTTCTTTCCGCTGGCTTAGACATCCCATCTGAAAGGGAAGAGCAATTTAGGTGATACCAGCTCAGAGATCGTAGCAAACTGACCTCAGATCATTATGATTTCAAGAACATTGATTCTTCATGAAAGTTAGACTAAATATTTAGGACCATATCCTAAGAATGAGAAAGTACTTAAATACCAGAAAAAAATGAACTGCTTAGAAGATAAAACCAGAAATCATCCCCCTTTTTCTCTAGGAAATCTAAATTAGTTTCATTCACATTCAAGATTTCCTTTTCAGTAGTTTGTATTTAGAAGGGTTACATGAAGCTAAGGTTTTTTCCATGATTTGTGTAGTTCCAAGTAACAGATGAATTATGTTCTTCAATATTTATCTGGGGGGCAGTACTTGAATTATTTAAGTAGTCTATTTATTTATCTGGAATTACTTTCAGATCTACTAGCCAATATTTTACCTTCCACTGGTAGAAGTTCTACCAAAGACCTCAAGACAGGACTGGAAAGGGACTTATCCAGTGTTAAAGTCTTGTACCTCTGAAGAGAGATAAATCTAATGTAGGGCACTCCAAAAGACTTTTTCTCTAAGTAGTGTGTTTTGAGTTCAGTCCAATAGTTTGGGCTCATTCTTCATTAATACTCAAGAGGAAAATACATACATACATACACACTCAAAGCACTATCACAGTCCTAACCTGCTGGTGGAGTACTAACTGAAGTGTCATCTTCATCTGTGAAAAGAAATACAAATAAAAAGGTACATAAAGAAACTGAAAGCACAGACGATCATCTGCTTTAAAACAACTACGTGAAAATGCAAAACCTGCAAAAGAAAGGGAAAGAAATCCCAATATTCATAAGCATTCACAATGGAAGCTTCAAACTGATGAGGAAAGCTTTGCAATATTCAGTAGCTGAAATGGTAAACCCTAATGTTTCAAGCAAGTAAAAGAAAAATGAGATGTGGACTGTGATCTGTTATTAAATCGTGAGTTTATATGAAAGCTGCAGAGTGATTCTGTTTGTTAGAGATGTAATCCACAGTAAATACAAAAGATAAAGCCACAATGAAATGAAGGTCAATCACATATCTAACCTGAGGAAGATGCCATTTCTCTGGTGACTGTGTCTGTAATTAAAACGCGCACCATACATGCATTTAGCATTATTGAATCAAGATATGCAAAAGTTAAAAATAGACCCCTGTATTTTAACTTTGTAATTTCTGTATTGGAATATAAATTTAAAATGCAAGGAATAAACAACTAATTTTTTTCAATATTAAAGGAGAATAATTTAAAATAAGGAGAGAAATATTGTTATCATGCTGGATTTTCCTTTTAATCACACTAAAAGTTGACCATTATTAGGTATTAAATCACTACAAGTAATTGTAACCAGGTATTTTAAAACTTTAATCAGAGAGAGTACATATCTACAGAAATCAAAAGCCTGGAAAAACATGAAACTGTCATTAAACTGAAATACTGTAATCATGATTATTAGAAAACTAGTATAAAGTAAAGACTATTTTTACAGGAGTCACTTGAAAATTTAAAAGTCATCTTTGAATTTCAGATCTTGACTAGAAAACTCATTTTCTGATAAAATAAGCAAGAAGTCTTAGTGTCTTAAAAGCCTAATGGTAAAAAAACCCAAAATTACCAATGTATCCTTTGAAAGACAAGAATAAACTAGATATATTTAGGATTTAATACATATGTAAGATAAAGATAACATGTTTTTAATACAGTATCAGGAAATAATCTGAAGGACATTTCAAAATGGAGAAGAGAGTTGAAAAAGAACAACCTTGGAAAAATATTCACCCTCATATTTAAAGTTACTTTTTTGGGGTCAGGGTTTTTTTCTTTTTAAATTTTTGATTTGGGATTCCATAATCAAAATTTATATCTGAAGTTATCCTTTGATTTTGACCTTAAAGTTATAAATTGTCTGTATTTTCTCATGGACAATTGTAGCAACTATGACAAAAGCACAGATAAGTTGGATTTTTGGGGTTTGTTTAACCACTGAAGGTTAATTGAAAGTCTGTTAATAGAATTTAAGTACTCAGCTGTATTAGTTTACCCATTCCTTTTTAACGATTCATCAAACTTCATTTTAGAAATCTCTTGGGAGGAGGATGAGATTTGTAAAAGGTATGCCTGCACAGGAAGGATTAATGTGTTATCTTACAAAAATCTTTTATTATTCTTAGCAAAAAAAACCCCTAAATTCTTTTAATGTAAGAGTTCTCATGACTGGCATCATCCAATGCCATAAGCAGATGTTGAAGATGTTGATTTTCAGTGAAAACACCATAAAGACAAAGTCATGTCAGATGTTTTAACATACTGTGCTAGCAACTAAATTAATGCAAGGATTAGTAAGTCCACTGTAAATTTTTCTCCATATATCATGAGAGCATAAAATGTACTTTCATCTCTTTTTGTCAATAATATCACCATTTTGATTGATGGTGGCTGGAAGAGCCATTTGGCTGCAAAAAAAATAATTAAGATCAGCATAAAGCATTTGATGTGATGCACCCTACATGATGATGTATGATAATCATGTTATGAAAGGACCGCTCTGATTTCTATTAAAAAATTTAAATTAAAGTAATTAAAAACTAAAAAAACAAAAGCATATTGGTAATTTTGCAGAGGTATTGCTGAGGTTTCTCCAGGGTAGTCTGTCATTTTTTGAACAAGATGTTTAACATCAAAGACAACGAAACCAAACCAAACAAACCCTTCAGAAGTATCAAAATGAAAGCACAGTTGAATGTGTTAGAAATGAAAAGAGTATGCAAACAACTATATCTGATTTGCTTTCTGTGATGAATGGTTGTTTATGTTGGCAATGAATTCTATTTAATTGACAAAATTATCAAACCTCTCAGTAGATCATCAATTCACTATCTTTATCTTCTGCAAGTAAACTTTTAATGGAGTATATTTAGTCATCTGTTGTATGCCAAGAGTCATACATAACAGGTTGATAAGATGTATTACTCTATAGAGATCTTTATTCTTTGTCTATGGTACATTTTCATTGACAAATAGGACATTTATGGTTTTTTCCTTGTGTCTAAATGATAACATTACTGAGGACCAGGATGAGCTTCATTAGGAATAGAGTCTTGTTGGACAAAAGAACTCTTCATATCTCAGAAGTATCTAATGTAAAACCTTTTTATACTCACAGTTAGTGTAACCTCAGTATTAAAATTTCTGAACCCTACACATAATATGTAGAAAATATGACAAAAATTTACTGATCTGTATATGAACTGAGTAATTTTGGCTTATGCTGAAATCACTGAGCACAGTAAGACTGAGAGTTTGAAATTTAGTCGACTTCAATTACCCATCTGATTTTCAAAGATTACTCAGCAGTCCCATCCAGGGGACTTGGCACTTTGGAAATGGTCAATGAAGTGCATCCATACAGCAATGGAAGTTTTAGCGGAGAGATGAATGGATAAGTGCAACCTGGAAAAATACAAGGATGACACATGCAAACATTTTAGTAGATGAAGGTTGGGTTAAACCTAGAGAAAAGTATCAGTAAAGCATGCAGAAATTTTAGTTGCTCTCTGAATGGCTGGATGGGACCTAAAAAAAAAAAGGAATGAGCAAATTGATATTAAAATTCTAGTATTATTCCAGCAAGTGGGAATAAAATAATAAAAATATTCAATCTGTAAGATAATGCTAAAATTCAAAACAAAGGCATAAACATTTAAATTGAATGAATATAAGACAATGTGGTAAATTTGGAGGGATTTCTGCTGAGTCACTTTTTTTCTCTGAAAATAAAATGGATGATCATGTAATCTTGAATTCTTACAATATTATTTCAGATATTTTTTAACTAGTTTATTCTATGAAAGAAAATTTTATATCTACTGCTCTGAGCTACTAATTTATAGTAAAATAGCCACAAGATACAAAGAATTTATTGCACTCTTTGCCATTTCTTAACTTTACAGTGAATATAAAGGAACACAAATTTGTAACTTCACACAGACAGTAACTACCAAAAAGAAATAGAACAGCAAAACAGACACACAGACAGTTAAACTCTATCTTCGTAACTTCTGATGTTAATTTTGTCTTAGTAATGGGGTGAAAATATGGACTATGGAATTTACACAGACTACCAGGTTTTCTTTCCTAGATGTGTATATGATTTTGGACAGATTGGAAAAATGAAACCTTTTCCCATTTTGTGAATTAGGCTCACCATTAAAAAGATTTTCTTCTGGCAGACAAACATGAAGAAATCACTCTAAGAAAATATACTTTCTGTAACTAAGTGATACTCTGCAACAAAACAGGAGCTAATAGGAACAATTGCACTAACTGATAACTACTAACATAACTAATTTTTTCAAAAAAATTACTACTGAGTGTCTGGCAATGACATCTACATTGCTTTGCAGAGGTGACAGTTTCACTGGAGCATGGCAGAAGGTCATCTACATACTAGTATTCAGACTTTCACTGGAATTTTCACTGAGGCAGCAGGTACCACCATGGACTGAAACTGGAAACACGTTCCATACTAGGATCCCAAACAATTTTTTTTGGTTGTAAAATCCTCCTAGCACCAAATGGTTCCTCTTAGGAAGAACATTTTTCCTCTTAGGAAATACTTGTGTTCTTCAGTAACTTCAAAACAGAAACATAATAATGTAGAAGGTGATAGAAGTATTTGATAAGTTACCTACCATGTTTTCTTTTTTGTTCAGTAAAACGTAGGCTTATGAGCAGTAGGGGAAACGCCATCCATGTTCAGTTTGGAAGCAAACATTTGTCTCATGTCAAAATTAAAGCAAGCAGAACTAACTGCTGGAATAGCTTGAGGCAAGACTTTCATCTTTTTTTTCCTATCATTAGGCATGCAAATTATTCCTGAATTGCATTTCCATTACCAGGATGACAGATGTGATTACTCACACAATACTTTGTGTGTCAAAATAATTGCTCAATGCAAAGATAACTGGCAAAATAACATGCACTGAATCTTGGTTCAGCATTTTTATTTTCAAAAGGGTACTTGAACCACACACTCTCAGTGTTTGTATTTTGACTTTAGTGAGAAAAGCAGCCATGCATGCCTTTGCCAAATGAATCTGCCAGTATCAAGTAGGCATCCAGTCTATCTAAAAGACAAGATTTTGTCTGGAAGACACCAAAAGCCAGAACCCATTTTCAAGCAAGCCATTTATTGATTTGCCATGAAAAAGCATAACTGTGCCAAATGAAAAGCAAGCATTGCATCAGTTGTAAGTGTATCTTGGTCTGGTTCAGCCTTTTATCAGAATGAAAGAAAAAAAAAGATTATTCATTTCAAAATAATCTGATGGGCTGTTTGATTTCTACTTTGGCAGGGGTCCTACAGAAAGGAATTTGGCCCAGTTTCCTCAAAAAGTGTCTCGGTAACCAGAAGAAATGACAACGGAGCTGGAGTCTAATCTTAGCAGCACAAAAATATATATTAAAACTGGAGCTGATTTTTACATGCATTGCTAGTGGAACAGTTATCTGTTTGTTCACAGTCAACAGCCCTCAAAGACATTTTTCAGAATCTGTAATGAACTCAGCTGCTGGGTTCCTAGTGAGGACAGAAAGATGAATGTGTGATTTTTATTTTCAGATGAAAAAATCTATAGGGCTTTTTGAAAAGTAAAACATGCAATATCAAGTTTCTGTGGTGGAACTGAAACAGCCTAGAATGA
The DNA here is from genome assembly GCA_013397135.1 of Pachyramphus minor. NCBI lineage: Eukaryota > Metazoa > Chordata > Aves > Passeriformes > Tyrannidae > Pachyramphus > Pachyramphus minor. Next base: position 372,696 of record VYXB01009277.1, on the reverse strand, counting down.
CAGCAGGAGACTGTCCACTTTATTTAAAAGTGACCAGTGTGCACAGTATCTGAGTTTTAGCAAGCTTGGTCAGTGCAACTTCCAGGATCATTTAAACATGGCTTTCTGCCCATGCAAATCACTTGCAATCTATTAATTAAACAATCTATATAAATACTGTTGCTAAAGTGTCAGTCTGGTTTGCAGAATTTTTGGAAATATTCACAAGTATCGTAATTTCTTTGTGCTGGCTAAGTCATGCGCGAAAAGCATCTAAGAAGCTTCACATCACGCTTCTGAAATACAACATCAAAATTCTGAATTAAAGTTCAAGCAATTCAGCCTCAGAATTGCATTCAGGAGTGCTACCTTTACTGCCAATTTTTAAAATATGATTTCAGACTTACCTTTACCCTTTTCATTTCCACCCTCCTGCGGTGTTGTTTGTTCTGTGTAGGAAGTACAAGTATATTTTTGAGAGGATCTTAAAGTAAAAAGAAAAACTTATACAGCATTAAAAAATGCAGTCATATTCTAGGTTCTGCTAGTATTGAAAAAACAACACTAAAGAATGATTGATATATGTGTATAAGTAATATACAGTTGTAATCCCCTAAAGCATTTTTCAGTTGCCTTTATCAACACAATTTCCATGTTTTGAACAAGTCATGTAAGATTGATGTTTCTGGACTCAGTGGAAGAAAAATATTAGGTTTTTCAGAAGTAACAATTGTCAGTCTCTTGTTCTGGGGTTTATTTGCTAAAGCTTTTGAAATGAGTTAGGTATCATTGTTAATTTGATAGGAATTGTATCCGACATGAGATACTGCCAAATACTAAAGGCATCCAGAGCTCCATCACACTAATCAGTTTGTCCTTAGGACAAAGTACAGAGATAGTGTATTGAGGGTTTGCTTAATTCTTTATCATCATCATCATCATTATCAACAGTTTTCCTAGACTATTTGTATGTAGTTTTCTGAATCAGAAGAATTGCCAGTCTGTCCTCTACTCTGAGCAGGTGAATGTAATTTATTTTTTACCTCAGATGTATGAGAAACCTTGGACTGTACTTTCAATAAGATAAAAATTTTTACACTTTCTCTCTTTCAGGATTCGACAGGATTCCTGTTCTCTTTGGTTTCCTTCCTCATTCAATTTGCATACAGGGTCATATAGAATCTTGTCAAATCCTATGAATTGTGCTCTCTTCAAGGTATAAACACTCAATACCCTATTGCCTGTGAAAAATGACTTTCTGTAGCAAACTTACCTGTCAGCTGCCTGATAGAACAGGGGTTTGGGTGATGGTCAGTGAACTAACATTGTCAAGATGGAGCTAAGATAATTTTTTTCCATGGAGGAAACATTGGTAAGAGCCAGCTGTTACTGTGATTACCCTGACTTCTTGTTCACATATGTGTAGCCATGGTAACCATGAAAATAAAACTTAAAGTTTAGAAGCCAAATCTACATTCTGAAAGTGTGACAGACTCCTGGATGCTTCTGTCCATATTCCCTAAATTTCCAAGCTCCAGTTGTCGTGTTGTCCATCTTGCCTAGATGGCCAAGCCTGTTCCTTTTTAATGGGACTTTTGCTACAATAACACTTCCTTTTCCCACCAGGAACTGGAATTAGGAGAATTCACTGTTCTTGGCAGGAGTAGAATGTCTACATCCCATCTGAAATCTTCACCAGGTCTAATTATTCCAATCTTGTTGCTTGACATTAAGGCTTCCCAATGTAAGTGGGTACATTTCAGGATGCTGATTATGTCCAATAAACTATTTATATGTTACAGAATTTGTATTCTTGAACAACCAACTTCCCTCTTTGTGTGATAGCACTTGGTAATCCAAGATGACAGCATCTTGAGTCAAGCAGAAGGAAGCTAGAAGTGACTGACACTTCCAGCTTGGAAATACCCCTGTTTGGTCTGTGCCTAACCAAAAAGGCCCACTGACACCTACTTACTTTAGCAAAATACAGGTTTGAGGAGAAGAAAGGGGGTTATAGAAAAGATTTTGTATTTAATCCTGTGTTTTTAAGTAGAAACAAAGATGTTAATTATTTGACTATGTTAATAGATGTTTTTAATGTAATGCTTCAAAGATGCTCTGCCTTTCTGTATACAAAAAGCTGTTCCTCATTTCAGTTCTACTTGAAAGTTAAGATTGATGAAAAGCATGAATTCAAGTACAACAGGCAAGAGCCTCAGTGTGAAATTAATTACTTTAATATTAACTGTACAAATTTTACAGCTGAGTTAGTGAAATATCAATCAACTTTCCTTACAAATATATGCAGTATGAAAGAGTTCATCACATAAAAATAATACATGGATCATTTAAACATGAAACATTTTGTGTCAAATGATACTACTACCTTTGTCATTTTTTAATTAAAACGTGGATTGCTGAAACAAAAGCATCTTGAACCAGCATCTTAAAATGCCAGTTAACAAGACTGTAAGTAAATGAAGTGTAACACCTGTAGAGTATTTGTTTTGTTTGGAATTGCTGTTTAGCTAGCTAGAGAGAGAATCAAACTCACAAAATGATTAAATTAGACATGCATAATGTATATATGGATTAACCAGTATCTGTCAATATAACCAGTATCTGTTAATGCCACAAGGCAAGGGCTTCCCTACCTTTCCAGCTCCTGCTAGGGAGAATGTAGCAGCTTGGCACAGAAGCCCTAATCCTTATGAGCGAGTTTCAGGTCACCTAATTTTATCTTCCTGGAAGTTACTCACCCACTCCATTCTAGACAATCAGGTGCCTCAGGACAATTGCGCACACACAGATATCCAGGGGCATTTTCAATAGGTTATCCAGGAAATGCCCATTGGATGAGCATATATGACCCAGGATCTGCTCCACTGATCATAGGTGGAGCACTGTGGAACTACTTAGAAAAGATACCCAATTTTCAAATGGCTACAACTTAGTGAGATGAATCCCATGCTTGATTCTGTCAACTTTACTCACAATGTACCTTTGAGGAGAATTGAAAGGGAACATTTTGGTAATTAAATGTTGCCCAGAATCAAAGAAGACAGCACATTTAGCTACAGAATTTAACAGTCATCATTTACCTGTATTCTCAAGGACATGTGCAACATGAAGCAAACAACCAGTCTTTCGCAAAAAAAATTGAGTCTGAAAAATTCAGTCAAAGTGAGAACATCTTACTTGGGCAGGCTTTCTTACTTTTCTTACTGTCCTCTTACTTTCAAAGGGACAATGATCACAAATCATAACATGGCCATGCAGTATCTAGTCTAATGCAACTGCTATTCGTGTTACAGCTCAAATTAGTGTTTTTTACACTAACCTGGAGGTGGCGGTGCACTTTCGTTTTCAGTTTCTGAAAAATGAGGAAAGAAGACAGATGTTGAGCTTCAAATAAAAACAAATATTTTTCACACATTTGGTATGTGTTTGTTGACTTTGGGCATAGTTTGGGTTCATTTCATATTTTTGTGCAGTTGTCAAATTTTTTTCTTTCATGCATGAAACACACGACAACTTCAGAGTAGTAAGGTCAGAGGTCTAAAGTATATGCTCTGCAAAGATAGGTCAAGGAGCTTTTTCAGTATGGACATATATAATATTCATAGAGTCATAACATTTTTTAGATTAGAAAAGATCTGTAAGGTCATCGAGTCCAACCATTAACCCAGCACTGAGAAATCACCACTAAGCCATGACCCCAAGCACCACATTTATATATCTTTTAAATACCTCCAGGGATGCTGACTCCAATTCCTGCTCTAGTGCTTGACAACCCTTTCAGTGAAGATATTTTTCCTAACACCCAGTCTCAGCCTCCCCTGATGCAATTTGAGGCCATTTCCTCTTGTGCTATCACTCGTTACTTGGGAGAAGAGGCCAACCCCTACCTGTCTACAACTTCCTTTCAGGTACAACTTTCATGTAGTTGTGATTGCAGGTCAGCTACCTGCATGTATTTATATCAATTGGGCCCCAATACCTTTCAGGACCTCGGCAATTATAGTTTAGGACAGTTCTGGAATATCATGGAATCCAAATTGGATTTCAAGTTCAGGTTTGATTTATTTAAGTCAATTGGGCTTGAACCTATGCTTAAAGATATAACTTACCACATCAATGTGCCTCTGTCAGATAATAGCCTATGTTTAAGCAAAATTTCCACCAACTGATATAATATCTGATATGACTTTAACAGTGAAGTGTAATTGATCCATTAACTCAGGAGGATCATGCAGAGTGAATCCAGAGATCTTTATCTCATTTTTACCCACCATCAGATCTAGAGATCAATGTTTAGTGCAAGCAGAAGGTAAAAAATCAGTTTATCTGCTCTGAGTACGACCTACAGTAGGTTTGGGGTTTCTTTCTTTCAGTCATGGTTTTTAATCTAAATCAATTCCTGTTCGGATGTGTGATAAAGAAACCCGTTTTTTTATCCTATTTCAATGTCATCCTTTTGGGATGACACGTTCTCTCATCTAAAATATAAGAACAACTTGACAAGCTAAAACTTATTTTTAAAACATTAAACAAAGCTTATTTTCAACATTTAAAAGCTTTGAGACTCTAGACTGGTTGAAACCAGCAATATTTATTGGAACTAGTTCATTGACTTACAGTTTAACTACTTACAACAAGCAAAGATGTAAAAGGTTGAAGTCTTTAACTGTAACAGTAGATGGTTCTTACTAACCTATGTCGTGTTATGGGTATTAACATTTGGGACCCCACCTCAGGTCATATTCAGGAAATAAAGTTTCAATCTCTGTCACACAGAAATGGGGGTAAGGCTATTCCTCTGCACTCAGGTCTAAATATAACTAAAACATATTTCACATTCTTAATAAATCCATTTAATGTTTAAAAGGGAAGAATATTTTTAGTGCAAATATAATTTTAAGCTGAGTATGTGAATTTGATATGGTTTAGGAACTTCCAGTCACATATACAGATACAATAGCAAATCCTTGTAGAGGTTCGAAAGAGAAACCCTCTCTACAGGAAAAGAGCCAGTGTTATACCCTGGGTGTACACTGCACCCAGAAAGAAAGGCAGAAGTATATTAAAGACTAGACAGAGCGAACAAACAGTAAAATATCATAGGTTCATAGCGATTTTTTTTTTCTGGTCTAATTATTAACATACTAAGTTTTGTTTTGTAGCCTAGAAAAATATGAAAAATTTTCATATGAAAATATGAAAATTACAACACAAAAAGTATGCCTTGGAACATATTCGCTTTGCTATGATGACATTTGTCACTGCTTCCACTAAGAATAAAATAACATCTCTATAGCATGGAAGTATATTTCTTTCATGGAAAACTAATAGCAGAAAATTATTGACTGTATAATTTTCCTTGTGAAATGTGATAGCTAGAAACAGGGAGTATTCTTATGAATGCTAAATTAGAAAATTCTCCACGGCTCATCAGTATAAACAAAAGCTCAGCAAATAAAGCACTTTCCAGACTCAGATGAAAAACTTACGAGACTTTTGAGGGACTTGTCTAGAATTTTTCTTTCATTTTGAGAGGTATTTCATGGCTACACCAACACAGAAATAACACATCTTTGCTCAGAAATAACACATCTTTCAAGTCCTACCTTACCCAGCAGTAGGCACAGATGTTAATCAAAATCTACAGCGCAAACCAGACCTGAAACACTATTATTATAGTCTAAACTTTGTTTTATACTTGCAGACACAAAAGAAGATATTCAAAACCTGAGTACTCTCAAGGGCAACTGCCTTGAGTTGACCCTGTTCCTAGAAGGGAGGTTGGACTACACAGTTTCCAAAGGTCCTTTCCAACCCCAGCTGCTCTGTAATTCTGTGATGGGATGATGGCTGAAACCAAACCAAGAAGTCAGTGGTTTCTTTCCTAAACCATGATTCTAGGCTGTTTGGACAGTCACTAAGAAAACCGAGGAACAAGGGAGAGACCTGAAGCATAGTGTGTGAAGAAAAAGAAGGGGGAGAGTTCCAGACACTGGGTATGACAGAGACATGGGAGATACCTCAACATAATCTTTTGGCCATGTGCAACCCCTTTCATGGTCATGCTTGGCTTACAGCTCCATTCCTGAGGACAGCCAGGAAAAAAACCATTAATAGCACCAAGTGGTTTCCACTTCCCCAAAGAATGATAGCCCTCTCTGGCTGACCTCTGCAACAGGCTTGTCAGCCAGGAAAGGGCTCTGTGCACTCAACCAGTAGCTTATGGTGGTGCTCCTTCCCTAGAGGCATGATCACTGGAGTCCCCAGATGCCATTCCTGACAGCCCGTTGCCTAATAAGGTGCTCTGTTGAGGCTTTGTCAGGAGTGCTGGTGGTGGAGAAAGTGTTGCCTCCAGGACACAGTCCTCAACCCCTTTGGAGAAGAAGTGTTGTTCACTGGGTTGCAATGGTGCCTCTTGAGCTACAGGGAAAAGAGGTTATTGAAGGTCCAGTTACCACTGAACTGATACCACAATGTCCTCTGAACTTTCTATTGAGCAACTAAAGTTATCTCCTGCCTCTCAGCTTCGAAGACAAAAGGTCTCTTCTTTACAGTTTTTTGTTTGAGAAGGCCAAGAATGTTGCATGTCAGTGGATTGTGTCATGCTAAACACAGACCTTGGGTTAGTTGTTGGTTGTGAAACTTGTAATGCATCTGGCTCTGTGTGATTCTTCAGACAGAACAGGAATTAATGTAACAGTCCTCTCAACATGGCTACTCAGAAAGGAGAGTATAGTAAGACGTGTAGTTAGCAAATAAAGGGAAAGCACAACTGCCACTTAGATAACATCTCCATAAATGCTTTCATGCCTCATCCATGTCATGAGATGCATTCAGGATCCAGTTTGACATAGGATATGAGCACTAAGAGCCAAGACATTTTTATTTGTGATTTATAATTATACATGCGCACATACACTCTTGAACATCAGCAGGAGATGCAATTTGACCCATTACCAACAACTTTGTATCATTGTTTCACATTTACTATGTTCAGTTTTCAAGATAAAATAAGACTTAAATCTCTCACTATGTATACAGGTAGCTAAGCTTAAAATTTCCATGAGCTTACCAATGTGCTAAAGTTATGGGAATGCTTAAGAACCATGTTAAAGTGGGACAATCATTCTTTAAAATGTCAATTCCATTTTAGGTCTGGTTGCACTGGCATCTGACCTGCAACAGCCACAAGAAGCTTTGGCAGGGAACTGCCACCACTGTGTGTGGTGGCCAGTTTTCAAGGGCTCTGAATTCCCACTTCCACTCGCTTCTCTGACAGCACCAAGCATGGAAACTCCCTGACATCATATACATTAATTTTCACAGTGAAGTGTAATCATAATGAGGCATGATGACAGTTCTAAAACAGTCTCCAGGTCCTATCCTACTACTGTGCTGGATGCAAAGCATCTTGGATACATGCAGTTCAGACCATTTAAGAACTACAGGTTATCAACAAGCTTACTTGGGAATGAGGTCTGCCTGGATAACCCTTCTCATCTTGCAACTCTCTACTCATGACCAGGTTCATTTTGGGTAGGTTTAGGAACTTTCAATGATTTTGGAAAATGAGTAGTGGTTGTTTTTTGGGGTTTTTTGGTGTTTTTTTTTTCCTTAGGTAAAGGAAATTACCTTGAGCATGAAATCAGGGCTTACCGAAAGCCCAAAGATAGCATTTCACCATCATTGGCTTGTGCATTCATAGGAAGGAGGAGGAAAGTCTCCTCCACTAATTTCTCCCTGCAGTTATATACAGATCACTTACAACGCAATGAAGAATAGCCAAGGGATTCAGGATCTCACCCAGTCTGACGAAAGAACTTATCCCCCATTTACCTGAAAAGGGAACCAAGACTATGGCTTCACCATCATGGATACAGGTATGATGTCTGTCTGTGTAACAGCAGCATGTTAAAGATACTTTCATATGTCAAAGAGCATCAGGATAGTCACTTAGTGCTTTTTGTCATGAAGACCGGTCAATGTCAACTTGTGTCAAATTTAAGTATGTGGATTAAGCTTGTGGACATAGCCTCGAGGGATCAGACAAATATAACTATTACGTAGGCATTGCTAAAGTGCTGACTCTGCCAGTCAGACAAAAATAGACAAAAGAGGCCAACCCCTACCTAGCATGGCTCACCCCAGCCCTTGTGCAGTTGTTGTGTGTGAGGATTGTCTCCTATGCCTGGCCCCCGTAAGATACAAGAACTGTTGTTGTGGCACATGGCTCTCTCCTGGGGTAGATGCTCCACTGAAATAGGTGGGCAGGGAAGGACCAAGGATGTGGAAGAGTTACTTGACAGACCTCATGTCCAGATCATCAGTAGACAAAAGAAGGCTTTTTCCTTTAATTCCTTATATTCCCTGAAAAAAAGTGCTCTGAAGAAGAGAAATGGCTCAAAATGGCTTAACTATCTTTTGTGAGTCACTTCACCCAGACCAATATGGAGTTAGAGTGGCTTCAGTGATGTGATTAAAAGCCATAGCCTCACCTTTTAGAAGACAGGACCCTGTTCAACAAACTATTGAGATTACCACAGCATGATGAGTATCTCACTGGGAAAAAATACTGTTAGCAGACTTCAGATTAAATGAGCTGGAAAACAGAGGTTTTCGTTCAAAGTAATTTGTAATCATCATTCTGCAAAACCTAAGCGCAGTCATGAAGGCAGGGTCTGCCCAATACCTCATGAGCCTCTAAAATAATCTGGCAACTTCTGCAGGCAGCTCCCAGTCTGAGTGGAAGCATGAAACTACAATACCAGTTGAAATCATTACCTATTTTTATGAATGTCCATGGACATTTCCCATGTTACTCTTAAAAGATGTACAGCAACAAAAACTGTTCTAAAAAGGTTTCAACCCTAAGTCCTGAGATCAAAAGTCGTTCTAAAGATCTAAAGTAAACAAGCATTGATGCTTTGGTGTCTAGCCAAATGGCTATTACTGTTGTCAACAGCGTGATAGAACCAGACTGATAAATTTATTAATGCATTTCTAGTTTCTGTTTCCACTTGTACTGATGGAGTAGACAGATAAGACTGCCTGTTTTGACTCATGACTCTTTATGGTCAAAGATTAAAACAGAAATCTTAGGTTAAATACTGTCTTTTATTGTGACAAAGTGATCAAAGCAGCATATTCACTGAAGCTGAAATTATTTTATATTCCAACAACGAAAAGTGTCACAGTCTGGTGATGCATATCTAGGTAGGGACTGGAGAAGAAATAAAAATAACAAAGAGTTTGCTTTAAAAATTGATTTTCCATTGGATTAAAATTCAAACCCATTCCTAACAAATTTCAGTTTGTAGGAAAAAAACACAAGAAAACACAAACAAATCTGAGGATAATAATTAGTCCTAATTAGGATAATAATATAACTTCATCAAGAGTAGTCCTGTTTCAGAAATAATCTAAATATTTTACATTATAAATGATTTTATGGGCCACAAGAGCAATCAAACCATCATATGCTAAAATGTTCCCTGACTTAAGGACTGAAAAACTGAATGAACAATTGGAACAAAAGTCTGGTGATAGTGAATTCTGGGGAATGGACTAGACACCAAAGAAATAGTTTACAAATACACTCAAATGTAATTGGTGACTCCAGATTTTCTCGTCACTGTCATCCATAATTATGGAAGTGAATAAAGCAACCATTTTTTGTTTAGTGTTTTTTCCTTGCCATTACCATTTTTCTCAAATGATGCTATTAAATCAAATCTGACCACATGTAAGCCTCCACATCTTTTTCATTTCTTATGAGAACTTTGCTTCATATAGGAGTTAATCTCTAAAGAACACTGTAATCATAACCTTGAACAAAAGTAATTTAATAAAATGCATGTTTATATGTCTATATTCTTCTAAGTTTCTTCCTTTGCAGACTTGAAGTTTCATATGTACTGTAACTGGAATCTAGAAGGCTGCCAAGCATTGACAGTATTTAAAATAGATAGAGAAATTCAAAGTTGGTGGCTTCACTCTGGTTATCAAGTTCCCATACATTCTTAAACTCATTTTTAACCTGCTCAGCCCACAAGGCACCAGCATGGAGTAATTAAATTCCATTTCTATTTCCATAGTATCTTTCTTGTCTTACTTTATACCACAGAAAATAATACATAAACGTTAGTTCCTGAGTACTTCAGTATCTAAGAGGAAAAAGAGTACCACAATCATATCTTGAATTTCATAGACCTAGCAGTAGACTACAATCTGAGTGCCAAACTTCATCAAAATTTTTTCACTGAATCTTTTTCTATTGATCTTTTCACGAGTGCAGTTTTCTAATTCATTCCACCGTTAAACATAAACAAAAAATGAACACTTGTGGTTTTTTTTTTTAACTTCCAAAACTGAAATTTTATAATGCTATCTATCCTGCAAATTCTTGTAGAAAAAGTTTTGCTGGTTAACCATCTATATGACAGAGGAATTTTGCTAAAATGTGTTATAACCTTTACTGATGTGACTTGTACTCATAAGGTAATTCAGTTTGCACCTTTACGAGAAGGCTTTTGTCAGCACAGCTGCACTTGCGGAATCTGAGACTATTTGCAGCAATATTGATTTATCTTTTATTCCACACCTTGATGTGTTAACTTTTATCTCCATATTTGGAAATAAAAATATTTTATTTTGAAATATCACTGCAAAACTTGTTTTAAAATGTTGCTGAAAAAATTCTTAGTAGGCACTTTCCTCATAAAATTTACATAGTGAAAACTGGAAATTCCATGCAGAGTCAGCTTCTTACTAGAGATGATAGAAAGTCTCAAATTTATGAGACTTTATGGCACCACCTCAGTTTATATCCCACCAATTTAGTGTAAGTCTGAAATGGTTTGTGACTTCTGCCATTCTGTGTTCCTCACCTATCTGTTCACAGTCACCTGAGCCATTCTTCAATGTTGCTTCATGTTGTGCACTACACGGTTCTGGCTCCAGTTAAAGAGAGGAAGGAGAAGACCAACTGTTTATATATTGCCAAAGAGATGGGTGCTTACGTATAAAGGACAGACGCAGTGCTACTACTTAAAACCAACAGTAAAACAGTCCTGAAATACCTGATCTGAACCTCATAGATTTCCCAATACGGTGTCATACTTTGAAAGCCCCTGCTCTTAGGCCAAGCAGTCAGCACAGATTCCTGTCTTCTGTAGGAGCTGTAGATGTGGTGGAAGCTCTGCAGAATTTCTCCCCTTGAGCTATAGCTCAGCGGTGAGCATTCACTCCTCCTTTTTTATATATAAGAAAGTCCCAGTGAGGTCAGGGAAGAGGATCCCACCGCGCACCGCGTTCGATGCTCTGTGTTGTTGTCGCTCCTGCCCCGCGGGGCCGCTGCTGGGCAGCAGTGACACCGCCCGTGCTGCGGGTCCCTCGAGTGATGCCCAGAGGGCGGGGAGGACTCAGACTCCTGCCTTCGGGGAAAAAAATGAATGGTCTGGCTCATAGGTGGAAAATCAGGGTGTTAGTATCTGCAGGGACAAGAGGCAGCTGGGCACAGAGAGACAGGTTTTGTTAGTTCCAACACTTGGGAACTGAACTCTGTAAATACAAAAGGCAGGAGCTCGGCATACTTCAGATTTCTTTAGTTTTTAATGTGTTAAATTGCCCTTAACATAACGTGGTTTATTTTTGGCAGTAGGTGCTAATGAGAAATCAAGTTTTCAACATTACTCCAAGCACAGCCAAGTGCAATCCTTCTTTTAAATGACCCAAATCTAATTAATCTTTGTTACGTATTGACTAAAATCAATTAATCCACTCATCATTTGATCCCATGTTAAAAAGTATGGCAAAATATAGACTTTATTCTCAGTTTCCTATCCTGCTTGCAAGAGTTTGTTAATATTTTTTCTCTGGAAGCAAATATTTTCATTTAGCTCAAGAGATTCCCTAGAGAAAACTGAAAGCAGAAGATGCCACAATATGATATCAGAGATAGCAGTGCACTGACTAATGGTAACTTCCTTTCTGAGAGCTGCAAAATGTAATAAAGTGTACCACATTATTGGATAAAACACTTCATAAACCACAGAACTGTTACTCAGGAATGACAGTAATTTATTCCTCAAATTTTCAGTGTGTTTTCAATGACAGTTGCACCTCTAATTATAGAATAAAAGTCAGCAATAAAATTGAAAGGTCGTTTATTTCCAGAGATGAGTACTTAACCAGTAATGAACTTCCTTTCAGATTGTCCAGATAATTTCCAAAGCAACTCAGGAAACCAATTTTACCAGTTCGAAAAATATCTTCACTCTTGCTCAACCCAAATTGTAACAGAGTTGTTTTGCTGAGCTCTCCTGGAATATGTCACTCTGAGTCAAGGAAATTGTGTTATTTCGTGAAAATCTCATTATGGATTGGATGTTCTGCATAACTGGAGTGAGTCCCACAAAGGATTAGGTCTCCTGCCATTCAGTGCATTCAGGTTAGTCCTGAGAGCCATGTGATTATCTGCAGATAGTGAAATCATTCCACTTAGAGAGATTGACTCTTCCAATAATGATGACATCAGCATAAGGCCATGGTGGTGTGCCTTCATGAAATCTAACTTATTTCAGCCAGATGTAAGGAAATGTTTGAGACATCCTGATAGGATGTCTCATGATAGGATGTTTCATTTTAACCAAATTTCAGAATAAAACATTTCAGCAATTTAAAATGAAATCCTGCTGGTATTCCCATTCCATGGTTTTTGAAATGTCAACTTTTCTTTGAGGGTCAGGGCAAAACTAAACATGCACATGTTGGGATTTCCCAAGGATTGAATTTATCAGCTTATTATCAGCTCTTTGTCAGAGTAGTATATGCTACAACTAGGTCTAAACATTGTCATGACTGTAACCAAATACCAAATAAGAAAAACATTTGCTTCAAGTGTATTTGACAGTGGGTGACAGATAATCTGATACTCTGTGATCTTTTCAAGAAGGAAGAGCCTTCTCAGACTTCCTTCAGAAAAGAGCAGTCTTCTGTCATCTGCACTTCAGTCCTCAGCCTCCTCTTGAGGGACAATGTCTTATGGAATGGGATTGTAACAGGAGCCTGGACTCAGGGCTGTCAGGCATCTAGGTGATTAGGGATTGTTTCAAGTAGTTAATCACTAATAATCCATTACTTATGTCACCCTGCATTTTTTACCCATCAGACTCATGGAAAACAACTCACTGGAGATGAAAAAGAGGGTAGTAGCCTCCACTTTTTAGTTTACCAGGAGTTAACTAGAATTTATGGGCTGCAAAATTCAGTGGCTGCTACTTTTTTGTGAGTGCTGATGTCCGAGTACATGCTAAGCAAAATGGATTTGTAATTGAGTTTGGAGAAAATTAAAAAAACCCAAGCATAACTCACAATACAGGAAAGCATTGTATCAGAGTTGCAGTATTGCTGATAGTAAACACTAACAATCAGAAATTATCCTAAAACTCAGAAAGTTATTTCTTTACTAGCATTTCTATGTACTGACTTAGAGAATTCTCTCTTTTTGTAAGCTTGTTTGCATATAAATATTTATTTTTGCTCAGATTCCTGGGATTCAACACTGTATTGAAAAACCTTTAGGAGTATTTTGCACAAGTGGAAAGAAAGGACTCTTTCTGTAAGTGAAAATTTAGGAGATCTAAGGTGCCAAAGACCTGTGGCAACAGACAAAACTTTAGTGTGTCCTGCAGCAATAGTTATGTACAGGAAAATCATGTATGTCCTTTTGTGGGTGTTCAGCACACAAAATTGCATATATCCCTCTGTGTTAACACTGTCAATGTTTTCTACCTCTCTATCTCATTTTGCATCAATGAAGATAACTGTGAGAATTATAAGGCTTCACTTTAAAAAAAAAAAGTCACTTAGCTTTGCCTTTAGGGAGTGTTTGCACACAGCAGGATGTTTGCAGACGGACTGTGGGGGTTTGCATCAGTAAATCAGTAAGTGATAAGTATAAAAGAAAGTTCTTACAAAGCATGACAGCAAAATGCATTTAAGATGTTATTGTTTATTACAGTCACAGCTCGTTGCATATGGTTTCTCTCCAGCTAAGAAAGCTCTTGGGTAAGAGAGAAAACTTTATTGCAAAACATGGAAATACAAAACAAGGGCAAAGAAAAAAGGGGCACAGGACAGAGGTCAGATTTCCCCTTTAAAAATAGGGCTAAGGAAAGCTTAGATGAAAGATTAGTAAGGCTGGAGGGAATGCCATGGAAAAAATTGCATCAGGCATCTGACCCTCTGTGCCTTCACTAAAGTCTGCATCTGTGGAGGAGTGGCAGCCACAGTCTCCACTGGAATTAGGCTCTTCTTTTGGGTCTAAAATAAGGTTTTTGGCCTAGATACTACGTTCTTATAAAGACACAAGATACCAAATGTGCTACAGGGTGTGCATGTGTATCTCTATCTATGTGAGTATCACAGGATGAGACACAAAAGCTGTTAGTCCATTAATTACTCCATCTGCATGGCATTTCTCATGTGGTTGTTCCTGGATATCTCAAGCCACAGATACTCTCCACATCACCAGGGATAAGTGGTTTGTGTAACTTTTGTTAGGAATAGTGCTTCAATGGTACTGAAAATGAATAAAACTGTTAAGAAAAGGATAGAAATGCAGTGTGTACATCAAGGTGTGCAAATAGTTTGAAATGTTTCATTTCAGTTCAGAAAACTGTGAAAGGCCCTACCACACACGCACAATAAGCTCAGACTGATACGAGGACATTTTTCTTCCTTCTAGAACTGTTGGAACTGGTTCTAGGTGCCAAAATTTGTGCATTTTTTTCCCCATAGAAAAGATCTTGTGGCAGAAAGCTATGAAAAAGAACACAAAAATATCCAAAGGTTGGACTTCAACAATTGTTCAAGGACTATGTCTTAGTGCTTTTTCTAGTCCATGAGCATACTGGATTAGGTGACTATAAAGGAGTAAGGTCTGCTTCATCAACTGAGGCAATAAACTTTTGATTTAGGGTCTTCTTCAAGTTTAGCTGCATTTGTATTCAGTTTAATTTCATCACAATGTCAGGGCTTTGAGAGAAGAGAAAATCTGGAATAGACTTTTGGACTGGATTTGCAGGCTGTCTGAGCAAAGCATGACTCCCCTTCAAGAAAAAGGTGTTTGTTTGTGCTGATTTGTGAGATGCTTTTGCTCAGCCACTGCCCATTCTGTTGCATCCAGTTGGTTCAATACAGGGAGCAAATGTCTCTGAAATTAATGTCTATGCACAGAGCCAAGATTTATAAACAGATATCTGTAGGAAAAGAGAATCTTCATCTATGTTTGTGGTTGATTTCAAACTACTCTTGGCATGTATAACCAAAATTAGGGAGTTATTCTGAACCTACAAAGACATGATGAGTGTATTTTAATACAGATCCATCTCAGAAAGCATAATGCTACTACTGAATAATTCTTTCAGACGGTCACTGAAACCACCATTTGATCCTACGGAGAATTAAATTAGAACAGAACTTTTTGTAATAATCACCTGATCAAAATAACTTGCTGGAACCATCACATATAAGGACAAGCACCCTAAGAAGTAGATCACATGCTATTTTCAATTAGTAGTAGGGCCAGGGAGAGCAAATTATGTAAGAACTATTTCCTAATGTCCAGGGAAGGGAAAGCAATGTCTGTCTTAAACGTATTCCATTTCTGCAAGATACAGCAGGGCTCTGTTCTTGGTACAGTGTCTGCATAATTTTGGGAGCATGGAGATGGTACATAGGGCAGAGGGGGCAGCTCTAAAACCTGGAATGAGTCACCCAACCATGCTCCCACATCCTGGCATTACACATCCCTGCACTGCATAGAAAACACATGCAATGACCAACCTGCAAGTTATCATATTTATGAGGGCCCTTGCTGAAACAAACAACATTATTCCAAGGCAGACCTTGGAATGAAGCATTTTTTAAGATGGTGGATTTTTAAAAATTTTTTGAGTTTTCTAAGATTGCACCCTATTTGACTTTCTGTTCAGCAACCCTTCAACATTATTCTAGGAGGTCTAATATCCTAAATTAACCTCCATCTATCACAGAGAGAGCAGGGTGTTCAATATCCCAATATTATGACACCTAACACCACCATGACTAACTGCAGCAGAGAACACAGGTTATTTTGTCGCTTTGAACTGCAAATACACATAAAGACACTTGGTCAACCAGTAGAGAGGAAAGTGGGTGCTATTGGTCTTCAGAAGAGGCTGTTCTAAGCCATGTGGATGTAAGGCATCCTGCATCACTTATCCTTGGTCCCACTGACTCCTCTGTGGAGAGGCTGTTAGCAATGCAGGCACAGATAATGGGTGAAAGAAGTCAGAGAGAAACCACTTCGTTTTGTGGATGTTGTATTTTTTAGGGTCTGACCAGAAATCTGTCTTCATAGTTCTTGAACCCAGAGAAACTTTCTGTCCCTACAGTGTATCAGGAAGCAGTAAAGACTGACTGAAACCTTTCCCAAAACACGCTTGCTAGAATGGCTTCCTAGGACACAAAATCCTGTTAAATATAGAACTCTTTTCCTGTGAGGTTCTTCATCTTGGCTGAACATCTGCTAGTTCAGTGAGCTCCAGGAGCTAAAACCACACCTAGCAAATTAGAGATAGTAAATTCCAGAAATAGGAATTCATGGAGATTGCTACATCTGCATGTTTTTTGTTAAACATTTCATAGAATATTCAGAAACACTGTAACAAAAAAAGTGCTTGTTCCTCATAGGTACAAATATCACTGATGTAACCAGTCATTCATCTAACAGCATAAAGCTGTTGGAGGAAGTGAGAATAAGCTTGAATACAAAGGAAGTAGATAAATGAATATTAATTTGAATAGGAATTCAACTTTCTGTTTTCTCTCATGGATGCAAAGTAGAAATTTAATTTTGCATCGATTTAAATGCTCGGCCATGAAATGAAATATATTAATTCCTTTTCATAAAAATAAAACAAGTAAAAGCATCAGATTCTGGCAAATAAGAAAAAATGGCAGTAGAATATTATTATTATTTTATTTTATCAATGCAGAAAACAGATTACAGATTACAGAAGGGTGCATTCTGCTCTAGTGTGAACTAAGAGTGCAAGCTGCTGTTATAATCAATGGAATTAGATTATTTTTCCACCTTAAAATATCTGCTTATGGCCTAATTCATTTTCTTCATCATAGGTGATCAATGACATTCAGATCCTGTAGCATAGCCTTCTGTTTTCTAGCTGCTACTTTATGGTGTTGCAGACCTCCTACAGGTCCTGAGTCATATCTGCCAGCCCATGATGGGTATTCTATGTATCCCAGGGCATCCTATATGGCAGTAGGGCACCTATGTTTAGGCAATTACTGCCTGGTCAGCTGAGTAGCAGCAGACTGGGAACCTCTGACTTTAATGAGCTGCTATCCCTGATTCCACTGGGAGTGGGTACACCAAGTTCACTTGCACATACTTCCATTTGGATATCTGGTTCCTAACCCAGAGGTCCTCTGTGACAGTATAAAGACTATTGATTGATTTCTAGGATTGCAAAGTTACCAAAATGTTCAGTGATCTAACATGGACTTTCATGTCAGACAACTCAGTAACTCTTAAAACACCAACAACTCTTCAAAACAAAAGAATAAAATCTCACACTGCCATAAAGTGAATGATGACAGAATGATGGAAAAACAGCTTCAAGTAGTGGTTCCCTAACAACAGTGAAAAAGAGAAACCTTTGCATCTGTCTTGTGTTTGAAGGCTTCAGAAATAGCACTTCAGTGACTGAGAGCAGAAAGAGAGGGCTGGGTGGGAAGAGAGGGTGGGAAAAGAAGAGAGTGTTTGTCAGTCGTGCAGTTCCTCAGGCTCAACAGACAAAACTGTTTGCAGTGGGTATGAGAAAACTCTAATGACAACTAAAGTTCACAATCCTATCCATTTGCCTTGTCCTTTATTTTACAGATTTTTGCATTCAGTGAAAAGTCACAATAGTGTCTATATGAGAATCTTTTTTTTCATGTTTTACTCTAGAGCAATTATTAACTAAGGACTTCCAACTTAGTTAAATCTCTGCATTTCCACGAGTGAGGAGTCTAGTTTTTGTTCCTATCCCAAGGGAAATTTCCACAGGCAATTTATTTTCAAACGTTTGCTTTCAAGGAACACTCTGGATGTCCACTGACGAATCCTGAAGTATGTTCTACAACTTATTTCCAAAGACCATTGATGTGTGGGGCAGCCACTAATGTTTTGACAGCTGAAGACTCACCAGATGTCTCTGCTGTTGTTTTGTTATGTGACCATCTTGTTTGATAAATCCCTGAAACTAACATGAAAAAACTCTTCCAGTTTTTCATGGAACAGAAGAGTACTGTAGCATGGTTGGTTTTTTTAGAGCTCTCTCAAAGTGATATATTTAGGAGGTATGAGGGGAAAGAACTGGGCAGGTCTTTATTTATCTTCCCAACAGGTGCAGTATAGGGAGGCACAAAGGCAGCATTTGCTAATTTCAGTTTTGCCAAGTACAAAGTACCCTCTGATCTGCTGAAAGACCATTCCTTTCTTACCTCCTAAATTCAATGATCTTTTTATTTTAGAGTGATAATATTAAATACTTTTTCCTGTGCATAGATGAACTGTTTTTACACAGTGTAGACAAGCTTTTCAAGTAGGAAAAACGTTAAGTAAGACAGGTCAAGCTTGCATTATCCTCCTACACGAGTATTAAAATAAAGTCAATGCATTGACTAAGAAAAAAAATCAATGTAGTGCCTTCAATTCACACCATAATGAAACAAAGCAAAACATAAAAGCTCAAAAATAAATCAAGGGGATTTTTCTTTGCCAGTGTAGGGGTGTTTTAATCAAATTAATTTGATGGCAAAAGTAGTCTGAAACTTAGCAACGATGGGGAGGAACGTCAAAGAATAAATCTGAGATTATCTGGTATCTTAGAAGGAAGTGTGGGAGCAACACTGAGAAGTTAGCAATGGGAGGGCAAAGGCAGTCTAAGAACAACTCGGTTCCCAGCGTGCAACACGATCTGCGCAGGAGGACGCCGCTCCGTGGGGCTCAGGATGGGAGCACAACCCACCCTCACAGATCTAATTACAACAGTTAGGCGTAAGTTTGCTTTCCATTTGTGGAGGGATTTTAATTTATTAGCTAGAGGTGATGAACAGAAACTTTCTAAAGAATTGAGAGGGAAAATAATTTAAGGGGTCAGGGTTTCATCCTTCCCTCGTCCACCAAAACTCATTTACTTGTGACTTGAATGATGTGCTTGGAAATCATATATATGAGCCTGACTTGGAGTGTGATTTAGCTCTGAGACTGAAGGAAGTTAGAAATAATGGGAATGCATTTTACAGTCAGTGCTGTGGAGGGGCAATGATGATGGCAGAAGGTGGATGTCTGTATGCCTTTCTTTTCCCTCACTATGCAACAAGGAGACCAACAGCTGCACTACCCAATGTGGTGCCATATGAAATGATTATACAGGTCCAGTCTCCTGCATGGAAAGCACTAAACAATGTGATAAAATGTTCACATGCTTGGTTCTTGAATTTTCAGGAAAACTTTCCATCAGTAGTGTTAATTTTGACACAAGCCAACTCTGTATAGTGAAACGGAATTCCCATTCAACTTCTTTTTCACCTCTGAAAAACTGCTTAGCCCTGAAAATATAATATTAGAAGGAATCTGACTTTAATTAACTCTTAACCAATCTTTATGCTTACACTGATTACCTACTGGAATGATACTCTATGTGTTTACCTGTATGATTTATATGACTAGGTGATTTCTTTAACAGTGGCTATTATCTTGATACACCAGACTGTGGTGTTGGTTAAAATATTTTATATATAATTCAAATTTGGTGATAGAAAAAAAAATCACACAAGGAAACAAAATCAGTCATGATTAAAAGCCAATAGAAATAAAGTTTGTTTCTACAGAGCATCTGTACATTGGTAACATCGGTATGGTAACATTACCATATCTCCAAAGCAGTCTCAATTACTATGTCTGTATATCTCCTTTCACAATTTTTTTCATGTTTTAGAGACAACATATGCACATAGTTTTCTTCACAACTTTTATATGTATCCTGTTTATAGATTGAATAAAGTTTTGCCAAAACTCTGTCCAAAGCAGACACACCGACTTTTAATTTTGATTCCTTGCCAATATGTGGATGCTCCAGGCCAGTATTCAAGCAGAGCTTGCAAACCCTTACAAAATAAAGTTGACAGACAGACAATAAATGCTTTGGCTCAAAATTTGGAATGGTCGCTTAACTCATGGCCGTGAGTTATTTCCTAGATTGGAGAGAATAAATAAGGCAAATTTACAGAGCTGTCTACTGGGGACAGACTTGCACCTGTCACTGTGGGATGATGCCCACAAATAGTTTGAAAAGGTTGCTCTTGAGAGGCTTGGCACTTTTACAAAAGCATATCCAAATGCCATGGCCTGTGACAGCTTAAGAGGGCACCTAATTAATGAGCAGCTCTTATGAATATTGGTTAAAGGAAAGGGGGGAGAGGAAAGATTGACTGAGTGATTGCAATAAATTACAGGAAGTAATTATATGAGGGAGGGTTATTTTATTAGTCACTGGGAAAACTAAAGGCCGTTGAATTTAAATGGACCAGTAAAGGTTTTTGGCATCACAGTCGTATCCTCATCATCCACTGGGATCAGTTAACCCATTGATGTAAACTTCAACTTGCAAATAGGGTATTTTGAACCAGCTAAGACAAAACTGCCTTACAGCAGCCTGATTATTTACTGCAGAGAAGCCACAGTTGATATTATATACAGGTCTAAACTTTTTAGTAGTACCATAAAGGCCTTAAATCATTAGTCATGAAAGCCTGTTTCTACAGTGACAAATTCCATCAGGCTGAAGCTCTCCAGCAACCTTCTCTAAGCTGAGTGGTGTGTTTAATTTGGTGATCCTATTTGTTAAGAGCACTTTGTGAGGCTACACTCTCACCAAGTCAGGAAATTTCTCACTTTGTTAATCTAATAATCTTAAAATAGCTCAAAGAGCATTTGGCCTGAAAAAAAAGCCTGGGAGCTTGCTAGAGCACTGCCTCTGAAAAATTTAGTTATGCACTTCAGAGACTGCAGAGATAAAAAAAAAATGCAAAGCTAAGATTTTTTTAACATTCAAGTGTTAGGCAGTTTCTGATTTCTCAGCTGCTTGCTCTTGTGTGTTCTAAGTGGCAAGACCTATGGGAATAAAAGGTATGGGATAATTCAAGTAAATTGCTTCTTTTGGAAATGTCAGAAGAGCACTGCTCAGGTGCTCATGTGATGCAGAAGCCTTAAGCCTCTGTTTTTCCTCTCTGCTTTCTATTGTTGTCCTCCAACAAGTTCATCAAAGGTTTCTCAGAGAATCCTTCCAGTGGCACTTTCCAGAATCAGTCAGTCCGAGGTTCACCTTCATTAATTAATTGCCTTCAACCCTTCACACCTTGGAAATTACCTTGAGAAAAGGCATTGGATGAACATGTCAGGTTCTGAATTCTTCCTGGTAGACCTAGTATGAGTAGACCCAATACGAGTAGTAGCAATGGTATTGTATTATCATTGGAACCAAATCCTCCTGCCATTGAGATAGTAAGTACTCATACTTACTATACAAGTACTGCCACCAGTTCAGGTGAGTTCTTGATCAACAAAAAATCCTTAGGAAGCAACTAATCTCTCAAATACCATAATATAAATCTGTTATTACACTGATCTACTGGCTGCAAGACCAATTGTATCACTTCTCCAGAGTTCATTACTGTTTGTGAATTCTAACCCTATCAAGAGAGAATAATTTTTAGATCCTGAATATTGACTCATCAAAAATCCCATTTATTACACTATCAAGATAATGTTGTTCAGAGTTGCTAAACTTATTTTGTAACACAAACACAGAGCTGCATTGGTAGTCACTGCATTGTGACAATATCTTTGAAACAATCTAATTTTAAACAGAATCAGAAACATGAGTCTCCAAACTAATTTTCTTCTTTCTTTTGAAAGTGCATAAATACTTTGGTGTTTTTTTTGGTTTTTTTTTTGAGTTGGCAGCCACAGAATGCATTCTGATTAAAGTGTGTAATATCCAGTCAAATAACAGATCAAATAAAAAGGACACTTAATACATGTGTAAATAATTTGAATTACAAATAAGACACTCTAGAAGGGGCTTGGCTCTAGGTTTGATACAGAGGATTAGGCTCTTGTATTAATACGTGCACTTGGTGTAGCTATTTTAAGAAGGATACTTCATCTATCATTGTCCTCGAGCACTAAGGAGGGCCAGTAAGTAAAGTGATCACACTGGTCTGTCAACACTACTTGCTTAAGACTCAGTCGTGCAAAAAGTTTAGTTTTCATATGTCCCCAATCAAAGACGGTGCTGAACTGAGTAATGTTCTTGACAGTGGTTCTGCTCTCGCCTTCCACAAAAGCAGAAAATATTTCAAAAAGATGTTTAAAATCAAGCAAATATTATGGACAGATCAGTGTTAAGTCTAATTTACTTACTCAAACTACAGACAAGGGCCTAGCAGATCTTTCAGAATTTATGGGAAATAAAGTCCATTTAATGACTTCTATTCTTTCTACAAGATTACCTTAAGGATTAAATTCAGTCTTACATTTGGGAATGTGTTAGACAATCTGTCTTTATATCTTTATTTTGCCGATATTTGCAAAGCATACACAGCCTGTCCATTCACAGCTTTGCAAAAGATATTTATATGGTCAATCTTAAAAATAAATTATCAAAAATTCTTACCAAAACATCTAAACTTGAGAGAAAAATAAAGGAAGGGCTATAGAAGTAATGTAAATAGAAGAAGCTTATTTAGTTTATATTTTCAAAATGGTAGAAAAATAAAATCGAGCTTTCAAAAGGTTATTAATTGACTCCAACCACTTTGCACCTTTTTGTGCACCCTCCAATGTACAACTCTGTAACTCACTACCAGACTATATACTCAGTTTCTTTGCTATGAACTTAATAGCACTACAAAAGGGACCATTATCAGTACCTTTAACTATCCTTCTGAAACATAAAATACTAATTTCTGTAGTATAGCAAAATGAATGATTCCAATTCAATCTGTACAGAAAAACTTACTACGTTCTTCACTTATGCATTAGATGTATATAATATATTTTCATCAGAACCTTAACACTGTTTCATGAACACATCCTTTCCATTCAATAACTATGAGAAAACTGTATGAAAAACATATCAATGTCCTGGCTTTTTAAACCATAAGAAAAGCTTATTCCCTCTTTTCAAGAATCCAGTTAGCTTAGAATAGAGAAACCACAAGTTGCTCTATGGAAATCCTGCAGTCCTTAAAAAACACAGCATTTGCTCAATCAAGTAGTTTCTCAATATCCATTCAGTCACAGTTTCTTGTCTAAAACAGTTTTGTGCTATATGCCTGCCTGAAAGTAATTTCTTAGTTTAAAAGGATCAGTGATATCTAATGATATAATGATGTTACATAGCTATTGTTCTTAGATATTATTTGTGGCTGATATATGTAAAGTGGTCTAAAAGATGTTTTGTGTGTGTGTGTGTACTCATAATTCCTGTAATTAAGAAACGTTCAGGTAATGCTTGTTATGCTTACCATCTTTCTTGGTGGGTTCCGGCATTGTTACAAGAATTCTTTATTCCCAGTGAGTTTCAGCCTTTCAGATGCAGTAAGTAGTAGCCCCAAGTCCAGCTGAGAGAGTATGCAGATCAGTATGACAAGCAGAGGGTAAGAAGAATTCCTCTGCTTTATATACCGCGGCTGAAATATCAATCAAAATAGCACCTCCTCTCTTTTCAATGCAAACACTTTGAAAATTGACAGTTATGGGAAACCCTCGCACATCTGTTGTCTGCAGCCTCTGCTCGCTTGGCTTTTGGAAGGAATCTCTGCTGCATTGCATGGGGCTGATGAGAACATCTATAACTTTCTAAATTCAGCTGCAGAGCTCGCTCTCTGTGTCCTCTCTGCAACATGCAGACACGTATACACATGCAGATAGAGGTTGAAAAAGTGACTGCCATGCTAGTAAAGAGCCCCTCCTGCCTGCAGAACTTATATGAAATGCCTGATTACATTTGTGCATTTTTCCACAACATGAAAGTAAAAAGTAGTTACAGACAGTATGCCTGCAGTGAAACCTCATTTTCTTGTTTTAAGAGAAAGTTGTGTGCAAAGACAAAATGAAAAATACTTTTCAGTATTAATGAAATAAAAACTGTTTGCAGCAGTGAAGAACCTTCATATCTCCATTCTGTTTAAACTCACTACACTTTCTTGGGTCCTTTCCCTGTAGCCACCCTCATTTCAGCTTAGGTAGACACTATAATGTTCCTTTCAGCACGACTATCTCATTAACTGGAGATATCAGTGCTGAGAGTTGAGATACTCTCTTTTCCACGCATCCAGGAGATCCAACACTGCTTGCCTTTGCCAAGCCAGGAAACTAAACAGAAGGAATGGAAATCCTATCTGTAGCACACGCACAGAGCCACTAAACTAAGCCACTGGGTTGCCCTCCTCTTAAACTCCCACTTAAACTATGAACATGTAGGCAATAGAAATGCAGGTCAAGTTAGTCAGAGGGTACTTTCTTACACTCTTTTTGGATTTTGAATCAAAACCATAGTGACTGTAACACAATAGATGAAGTGGTCCTTGAAGGTTTCATGGTATGGAAACACATGTTCATATCATTAGCACATATCAATAAGAACTAGGCTACTAGAAAGACTGCTCAGTGTATGAATACACGCAAACATTATGGAAAACATCTTACATCTTTGAATAGGAGAAGGAGGTGTAATAGCGGTCATGTGCCTGGTTATTCTATAGCCAATATATGACAGCTTCCTCTGCAATACGTTGTTTCCTACCTATTTAGACTTTTAACAGACGTCTTATGAAGGACAGGCATTTCATTCCTTCTGGTTTTTAAGAGACCAGACCACCATCTGAAAATTTCCTGCTCTACTCATTGTGGTGTTTATCGTTTGACTGATTCAGTCAAATACAGTATTTTTTACAGTGCCTGTAAAATAGAGAGAAAAGGCAAGACTTCTGTCTGCATGAACTTGAACAAGGAATATTAACACTATTTTCCTCCTTTCATATCACTATCTAGGTAAATCTCCTCATGTCACTGTAATAATTCCCCTCTTTGGAAAGCAAAGAGCGCTGCCCTGAAAAGGTAGCTGGGGATTTTGTCCCTCTGTGTGAGGTGGCAGTGGGGTGACAGTGGGGAATCAGTGCATGAACAGACTCAACAACATTGCAGAGATCGCTTTTTCCTGTTCCCCTTTCTTCTACTCACATCCAGGCACCGAACACTGTGATGGTTGGAACCAGAGGGTGAGGAAAAGCAACTGTTGATGCTCTCCAGCGTGGTGTTTTCTTAGTGGCTCTTTTGTAAGGGCTTTGCATTCCACCCATCACGTGCCAAGAGGTGCTGAGAGCTATGCCTCTGGAGATCCCTGTTAATACAAACAGGATTAAATATGGTCACACTCTAGTAGTGATGGGCTAGAGAGGACCTCCACTGCAAACTTGCAGTGAGAAAGAGTTGATTGCAGGTGCTTATCCTTACAGCCTAAAGGGCTTTGTTTACAGCAAGAGGAAGAAGGATATTCAGGAAGACAGAATCTCATTTATAGTCAAGCTTTATGCTACTAAATAAATCAGTACTGAGACCATTCACTGGACCAGAGGCCAAGAGAAAGTATGCAGTTCTCACCTGCATCACAAAACTCCTCCTTCTCCCTCAAACTGTGAGACTGCAGTCAAAATCTGTACAGGGAGTGGTTGCTGGAATGTGTCTGAGCTGTGCTTAGGCATAGATGGGAGAATGCTAGTTTGGCCTAAGCCAAAATATTACCAGGGAGCATGTTAATCATCCCCACAATTATGATCACAGGACAACATTGCCCTAGCCCTGTCTTATTTATAGGTATAGACATAGAAAAATGAAATTCTCTCTATAACCTCTGCTAGGAGCAAGGGACGAAAAAGAAAAGAAATCGTAAAATACTATAGTTGCCTTTGTAGGGAGCTGAAAGATTTGTTCTTCTTGAGATCTCTGTTTTGTAAGGGCCAGCTGCAAGTGCAAACAAAAGGCTCTTCACCTGCACGAAATAAATAGAGGAGTAGCAGCCATATGAAAATTTGCTCATCCTTTCACTCTTTCCTACCCTTACAATATACTTGCATAATTCATTGCATTTCATGTTATGTTCTCTTTTACTCTGATACATTCCTGTGTTGCAACTCTCCTGTAATGTAATTTTTAATGGAAGGTGCCACTGGGTTAGACTGCGATATCTCAGGGTACCTTAGCACCAGAAGTGACAGGAAAAGTATTTTTTTCCTAAGAAAGTAATCCATATTATATTTGTTTCAGTCTAATTCCCAGCTAAGTCTATGCCTTAAGCACCTACAGACTTCTTACTCCAATCAAAACAACCTAGTCATAGCAGTTTATTTTTTCCCAACACAAATATTGTCACAATGCTGACCCCCATCTTGCTGCTATTGGGACTTTCATTCTTATACTTCTTTTCCACATATGCAGAGTGCATGGTAGTCATCAAACTTGCCTTATCACTGCATAGAAAAGAGGAATTTGTTTTAGCCAGTAATTGGCCAAATTGCTTTAAGACTGCCTAAAGAAGAAGAAAAAAACTGTAAAGAAATTCCTGATGGTCATCTCTAATCTTTTGGTTCTTGGATTACAGAGATGTCTAAACACACTTAAAATTATATATCCACCCAACCTGTACACCCAACCTGTATATAGGTGATTAACCTCTCTTAATAAAGGTGTATACTCTCTGCTAACAAATACATTTTTCTACTCATTCTATGAAGTTTAAATTTTTAACCATATTTTTCTGCAGTCCTTCTCTGCTTCCCTGTATATGGAGACTACTCAGCTTCCCTGTATACGGAGGTTGCTGCAGTTCATCTCGTGAAGGAGCTGAACCGGAAGAGGAAGCAGTTAGCTCCTCTGTGCTGACTTCTGAGCGAATGGAAGGGCCATGAACCATGGACTCAGCTGCCAGCCTACTTGCCAAATGACTGAGCCAAACCCTTCACAGAATCTGTGAGTTAGAAAGAGCTGAGCTCCACCTTGTTTCTAGCCTTCCTCCTGTACTTCAGTAGATAGAACTAAAGGCTGTGCCACGCCCAGTCATCCCTTCATTAACTTATCCTATTGCTAAAGCGCCCCTATTTGCACAGGCTGCCTCATGTCTCTGGATGGAAATATCCCTTCTCATAACTTGGTACTCTCCTTCCACACATTGGCTTGTGACCTTGTATTTTATCCTTTCCATAAAGTGAATGTCTTATGAACAAAATTTATCTTCATCACAGCATGGCTTTTGTGTACCACTACAAGCCTTCTTCTTCCACCACCTCAGAGGCCAAAAATGCCAAGCTCTCTGAGCCTTTCACTTCCATGCCTGCCCCAATTAATCTTCTGTGGTCTCTTTTCAAAGCATGACTATCCTATTTAAACTCTGTTCAGCTTCTTGAGCAGTTTCCAAACAGCAGCTAATCAAGGCGTCGGGTAATTAAATCATTCTTTCATCTGTTTTTAATAAATTCCGTTGGTTAAACATCCAAAGCCCTTATTTGCACTTGCAGCTGCTAGATGTTCATTGATAGCTTCATATTTGCTGCTATTTCAAGGACTGAACTCTCTCCCTTACTTCAGTTTCTGAAGTAATTGTCTGTTTGTTACCAGAGAAAAATCTTAATCTTGTCACCAAGCCAAAGGGTCAGGACACTCCCAGAAGACCTCAGAGACAAGTCTTTAACCAAAGTATTTAAACAAATGTTAGTTGTATGCTTTAGTTTTAGGTAGTCCTGTGAGGAGGAGGGGGTTGGACTTTGTGATCCTTATGGATCCCTTCCCGCTTGAGATGCTCTATTTAAAATTTTCCCACTGAAAAGTTTAACTGATATTGAGAAAAGCTGATCAACTGAGATAATAATGCAGGGCAGAAATATCTGTTTATGTGATAATGGGAAAGGATTCCCATTCCCGAGCTGGAAGACCACAGACTTTCACACACTTAGACTGTGATCCCAGGGGATCCTTAGTTTGGGTCCCTCCTTGGAGGCATCTAGCTCAAGCTGTCATTTTCTTGTACCCTGATTAAACCATTTCAAGGATCCAGACATCTGAGACTCTGCTATGGGAAACCTGGGGTTGATCCAGTGAGAAAACCTTGTCCAACTGTGTGAGGCTGGTATGTATAGGGAGTCAAGCAAGGTACCCATCAGTCACTGGAGCCTCCTGCTGCAAAGGGTCCCAGCTCACGTGGTGAGGATGTGACTGCCAGAGTGGCTCCTGGATGGTCAGAAAGGAAAGTTTCCTTAATGCTCCATGTTCACAGCAGAAATGCATCATAGGATGACATTTGGTGCTCAGATTCTGCCTTTGTCACATGGTCTTATGAAAATACGACATTGTAGATTCTGGTGAATTTATTTATTATTATGGGTGGTATTTCACTGGTAATCTGCAGAGCATTTTTTTCTTTTTTACCAGTGATATAACAAATCCATTATTTCAATTTTTACCATGCTGGCAAGTGGAAAGCTAAAAACGTACAAATGAAAAATGCAGAGCTTCTATTTTTTCAAGAGAAGAATGTTTTTTATTTGGAAAACTTTTTAAGTTTCCATCTAATTTGTGAAGGTAGTCCTTTTTGTCTGACACCTTTGCTGAGCTTGTTAGTGTTGATGAAAGACACCTGGATTTACCTGTACAGCTCAATTTAACCACAGCCTTGTACTGTAGACCCGTCAGGAAGAAAAAAGCTTTCCTGCCCTGTCACATGCTCTACTTTTCAGCCATGTAAATGACACATGACCTTTGCTGAGGACTGAGGAGAAATACTTTCTGTATTGATGTAGCATCCACAAATGGGGTCTTACTCTATCTAGCAAGACGAGGGAAGATTAAACTTTAGAGCCTGCATTGCTTTTTTTTTTCCAAGGCAGTCGGCTTGGAGACACTTCAAGGCATGTACAAGATGTCGTTGACAGATAAACACCACTTCTCAGCTTTACCTTCTGCCTTACAATGACCCAAAGGGTGACATTACTGTGTAAGCAACACATGCCCCATGGTGTCCTATAGCAGTCAGAGTGTTTCCTTTCTGGCAGTAAATTCCAGTGCACTGAGACACTCGGCACCAAAGTCAAGAGCCAATCCCTAGGTCAGGGCAGCAGGCAAAACAGCAGGAGGAGGAAGGAGAGCAGCTTCTTTCTGTCAATTGCGTGGCTGGATCACTCAGAAAAAGTTAAGATGAGGGTTGCTAAGAAAGGAAAAGTGAACTTTACCACTGCTCCTCAAGAGAGCCAGGGTTTGTTTCACTCTGGTTTTAGGAGGAAACATGGAAGACAACCTTGCAGATAGGAGAGGAGAGAGATGTTGTAGCTCAGGCTTTTGTTCTTACTTCTGCAGGTGAAACTGGGAGAAGCTCCTCACCTGAGCTATGTCTAGGTAAGCAAGACCCATGCCGGCTTTACGTGCTCCGTTGTGCTGGAATCTGTGAATGACTAAAGCAGGATACCAAGCAGAGGTTTCTGTGGCCCTGATTGGATCCCTTAATTGAGCATGGGAAATTTACCTCCGCAGCTTAAAAGGAGCACATGATTTGACCCAGCAGATTATGGTGTGTCACACTGGTACTCTGTCACCACCACTGGCCAATGATGTCTGGGATGAAGAAAATGTCCCTTCATCATTATAAACTGAGAACTCTGATCTTGGGTTCTGTCTGAGAATTGAATTTTTTTGGTGTTGTTGGTTTTTTTTTTTCTGATGTGAATATGGTATTTCACCATTGCGGTTGGTGGATTAATTTAAATTACTTTCAGTTTATTTGATCTGTCTTATTAGCAGTCTGCAAAATTTCAGAAACACGGCTG
This sequence comes from Pachyramphus minor, assembly GCA_013397135.1. Lineage (NCBI taxonomy): Eukaryota > Metazoa > Chordata > Aves > Passeriformes > Tyrannidae > Pachyramphus > Pachyramphus minor. Next base: position 342,708 of record VYXB01009277.1, on the reverse strand, counting down.
TAGAAATTTAGCCCTGAAAATTCATGAAATCCATAACTACCCCAGCAATAGCACAGATTTTCCCAAATTCTTTTTTCTGAGTCGTTTCCCTACTGGTTACAAGTAGCATGTTCCAGCATCAGTATGCTGCAGGTACCTCTTATACCCAAAGATGCACACTCTCTGTATTGTGGGAAATACTTGTACAGGGCCTCCAAATGGAAGTATTAGAAATCCATTTATACTAAAAATCCTTATTTTGTCTCCTTTAGAATTTTAAATATTGTAGTCTTACGAGTTTTAGTACTTCATTGAGGTAGGTGAGTATTTAAAAACCTGAGAATAAATTATATAAATCCAACTGTCACAGTCCATTAACATTCAAAGAAAAACATCCAAATCCCAACACAAAGGGAGTGAAAAGTGAAATTAACTATTTGATAGCCTGGAAATATTGTTAAAGTGGTCATTTCCATTCAGATTATCACCATGTAAGGCTACCCTCACATTATAATAATCCTATGGAGGTGTGTAACAGAAATACATTCAATTCCCAGATATCCAAAGGAGTTCACACGCATCATCCTAGGCAGCTTCCTTAACTGGGACATACCTCAGTTCTCTCTTTGTAAATTGGGGTTGATGGCCCATTAGTCCCTTTAGCCTACAGCTATCATTATATCTTCTTTGCTTCCTCAGAGAACCTATGGAATGTGCATCAGTATTGGTTTACAGAGTGGAACCTTAATCTTAGTTGCTATTACGATGTTATTACTATTTACAATGACTAAAAGATACTGCTGGATATGAAGAGATGGAATAATACTGGAGCTGGTATTATCTTTTATCTATAAAATCATTTGTTCCTAACATAACTACAGTATAATTATAACAGTATCATACACTAGGCTAATTGGTTTGACATATTAATTGTATAGTTTTCTGAGACACGGAATCCAGTGCTGCTGTGGACTGCTGCTGTCAGGATGGGTCCATTCTCCTCTCCCTTTTCTCTTCCTGTTTCCTCAGTCAGGAGGCCTTTTTCCCTTGGCTGTGCTGGCACTATGCAGGATGAGTCAGTTCGCCTGACTGATCTGAGTGGATCCTACTCTTTTGGAGCAGGAGGTACACTATTTCTGGTGGCTGAGCCGGCTGAAGCAATGCCCTCTATCAGCCCTGTGATTGCTGGATGTGAGGCAGTGGGGACACACGGCAGGGAAGTGGAACTGTCTCTCTTAGCTGCAACCTACACACACATAGTGTTAGGTTTAACAGGAAATTATACTCTCGTTGTGTCCAAGGTCCACAGTTTATAAACATCCACTTCCCATTCTGGAAGATATTTGAGATACGTGTGAATTACTGCATATCGATCTCTTAATTCCAAAAACATCTGTCGTGTGGAGAGATTTTCTTTAATTTAACCAGATCTTTTTTCTTTTGTATTGGATGAAAAAAGTCAAATCCTTTTCAAACTTCAGGGGTCCCCTTGGTTCACTGAGGAGAGTGAACAGGGCCTGCAGGGCACATGACTGAAAAGATGGGATCATCCACTGGGAGCACAAACCAAACCTGCAATAATTAGCTGTGAACCTCTGCCTTGGTGGAGGCCTCCACCTTTTCACTAAGAAGGGAGGCTTATTAAGTTTTGTTCACTTGCTCTATGAACCCTTGTAACTTTGTGGTTCCCCCTTACCTTGACAGATGGTGATGATGTAGCTTCTTCCTATGTCCACTATGTAATGAAAGGAATGACTCCCTTTCTGTCTAAAAAATGTCATCTTTTATGTGACATACTTAATACAGCTGAATGACAGCAATGTGGTGGCAACACCTTAACTTCGTTTATGAACACCTACTGGCATTAACATGGACGGCCTGTTTGTGCTAGTATTTCCAAAGTCTTTGTTCTGTTCAGTTCTCAGTTCAGTTCCAAAGTCTTTGGAAATACTGTCCACTCTGTGTCAGCAGTGGGCTGGATATTAGTGACATCTTTTAAATAAGCGATGAGATTTCCTCAGGGAAAACCCTGTGCGTAGAAGATTCTGACTTGGAGTTTTTGGAGATGATCCTGCATTAATTTTAAAGGTAGGCTGCTTCTCAAAAAATTACATGAATTGGTAAGATTAAATATTTAAAAAGACTGTTAGAATCAGTTAACAAAGACTTATTCAGTAATTAGCCTCACAAACAGCCTGGTTAAAATAGGCTAGAAAGAATATTTTATATACAAAAGAATAAATAAAGACAAGTCATGGTGTTTGAAGATCTGTACGAGAACATCAAAGAACAGGAGCCCAGAGATCTGGTTCTCAGCCTTTTTCCTTGGCTCCTAGTCTGAGGTATATGTTGCTTTCTGGATCTTTGAAACCTGAAAGAGAAACCCCAAGGGGATATATTTCACTTTTGCCCTGGGCTGCACATATGGCATTCAGAACAGACACCTCTTTTGGCTTTTGGGGTGGCATCCCTTTGTGTTTAAGTTTTAGTGAGTGCATCTGAACTCATCTTTCCCAGCCGTGGAGTCAGTGGAGTTTTAGTCAGAGGTCTCAGTTCAGTTACTTGAACATGATAACACGCAGCCATGTCAGAGTGCCCTCCCATATCCCTTGTGGCCTCACATTGTCCCTGCAGAGCATATGGGTCATAGGGTCTGGTGTCATAAGTCTGGTGTCAAACCCTTCTCTTTCATATGACTAAGTACTGCAGGTAGCTCTGATGGCACTAGACACTTATCTTCAGGGACCTAAACTAAGCCCTTAACAAATGGGGCTTACATGGCAACAAAGAAGTGAATTTTAGGATAAGGTATTGCATATTCTGGAATTCAATGGTGATGCCCCTTACAGTGACCAGCCCATACGTCGATGCTCCATCGTAGATTTCCAGAGGGCCCTTCTCAATGCATCTTTCACAAGGGTTAATGATTACGAGAGATTTTTAGGCTCATAACTTCAATAATTTACCGAATGCCCAAAAGTAAGCCCTCTTATGTGCTCTTCCTCTCTCCCACCTGTTCCTCACAGCTACCTCATGTACCAAACCCCAGTGCTTGTGCAGCTTCTCCCTGAGTGGCCACAGTAGACCAGCTCAGTTTGGTGTTTCACCCTTGCAGTGGCAGTGCACCCACAGAATTGTGTGTGAGCCAAAGTCTTTTATCTGTGCATACATGAGCCTCATGTATGATGCATCATGATGATACTCATCATCTCTTCTCTACCTCCTGGACATGCTGTTGTCAGTTCAGAGCATCTCAGTGTTCAGACATTACAATTCCTATTCCTATCTCAATGGTACAATGATATTTTGGGCCATTTTTAAAAACTTAAGTTGTATGGTTTATAAAATAAAAAAAAAAGGTTGATACTGTAGGCACTCTTCTATGGGAAAAATTCTTCTTCCAAAAATAAATCCTTCCAGCTCAAGTTAGAGCCTGAGGCTTAGGGTATTAGCAGTCTGGAACCATAACAATACAAACATATGAGAAGCCTAAAGAGGGCCGAACAACAGTTGTGCACTGTGCTATCACTGCTTTCTTGTTACTAGTTCAAAAACTCTTCTGGGATTGCTTCCACAGGGTTTTTTGCCTGAATATTAACTGCATAAGCAGGAAGACTGTGTGCTATCTGCTGGTGCCTTAGCAAACATAACAGTCTTTTTTCTTTCAAGTGCTAAATTTAAAAAAAAAGTTCTGTGGCTTGAAAAATATCAGCAGTAAACTGATAATTTTTATGGTTGAAAATGCTTTATTGTATAACTTTCTCAGGCAGGCAGTGTCAATCCATCCCTTGCCCTGCCCAGAAAGAATCATCTACGGTCCCACTTGTAATGCTTCTTCTTCGTGAATCATACAGCAAATCTTTCCTATGGACATTTTGACCAATTCAGCTGGACAGTGCTCAAGACTCCCTCCACTGCTGCCTTCTCATAGGTGTGGGGTAGCAGTTTAAGCAGTTACTGTCATGTCAGCTACTTTCTTCTCACCCTCCCTTGGCTTCAGCACTGATTCGAGCTAGGGATGCTAACTGCACACTAAAGCAGACCAGGAGCACTCTCAGGTTCTGTTTCATATTCTCAGGCTGTCTCAGGCATTTGGGATTACCTGAAAATGACTTCTTCTCAAACCCTTATGCTTGTTTCACCAGCAGCGATCTAGCTAACATGTTGAGGGGCTTCCAGTGTGTTTGTTCCAAGAGAGACTGTTACTCCTGCTCAGTCCTATCTCTTGTCTCAAATCCCTCACCCTCTCTTGTTTCTTCTGTTAGTGTTCTGCAAATTGTTGTCTGTCATATGCTTTTGCCAAGGATCAAGCTGCAGAGAACTATAAAAATAGAGGGAATAAACCAAACTATCAGATTTCTGCAATGTCAAAAATGTCAGTCAGTAGGTTCTGTGTAGCACTATCATTTTTCTTTGACATTAAACATTATGAACAGGGATAAATGTCACATTAGTGAATGTCACATCATTTTCTGGATATGCTTCTGGTTGGCTTAAAAAAACAAAACAAAACAAAACAGAATTTAAAGGTGGCTACCAAACCCAATATTCAAATTTTAGTCTAGATTTCAGAAGCCCTAAAATGTCATGAGGAGCAGCTGCATTCTACGCAACACTGTTGAAGTTCATCACAGTCATCTAAATACAGGCTTAAGAACCCAAATTCAGGTTCCTAGTTTTTAAATCCTAGTTTTATTTTACTGAAAATGAGCAGATATGCCAATGGAGTAAATACTACATAATAATGAATATGCAGAGCAGAATTTCTAAACCATCCCCTATCACAAAACAAAAGAAGCCAGGGTAGTGTTCATACATAAAAAACAGAGGAAAATGGGTGAAAATCTCCATGTCCATTTGTCAGTGATAATGAAAATCATTCGCTGGGAGAAGTTGGCCTCTGGCTTCCTCATCACTGAAAGCCTCTAGGCCCAGCAACTGGAGTAGACATGGCATCCTCAGGAACTGAGCAACATATACAATGGATTAGAAAGTTAAAATCCTGCCTACCTTCTTCCTGTTGCCATGCAGGTCTGTGGAACACCACACAGGTCAATTTTGTCCTGATTTGGGAGTTGCTTTGTCCTGACAGTCAGACATCTGTAAGATGGCTACTAGTGCAGTCTTAATTCAGAGGGAGTTAGTCTTTTCAGGACAATAAGAATTTGAAGAACATTTTAAACAGGAAGATGAAAGACTTATGAACTACAACTAAGATGTAGTTCAGTTTCTATAAGACATCTCAGAAAAAGAGACAGAAAATATTGGGATGTTGTGATAGGTAGGATGAAGGAGATGCAAGCAAAGAAAGCTGAGTCTGGACTATGGCACCTTCAGGGTTTGGAAGAATGAGAACATGAAATGCAATCTGGCATGATGAAAAAGAGAATGCAGTGAAAAGAATCAAAGTGATGTAAAGTATGAAAGAATGGAGTGATTTTACAGATAAACTTTTATTGAGTTACAAATGAGGTTAAGGCATAAAGGGGTATTTAGTCTGAAGATTATATGAGTAATTGAATAACTGAAATAGTTCTAGTGTAAGCCACAATTCTGCCAACCAACATATTGGATTAGCTATACTCATTTACACAGTTATGGTGTAAGAACAAACATATTTTCATAAAGGTGTATTTCTCCCCAAGTACTTATCCCACTGAACAGCAGTGTGCCCTGATGAAAGTGCTGGTGGGAACGTATGAAAACGCCCTCTGGGAATTCAAAGAGAATGCAAAAATCCATCATACCCCAAAGAAACTCTTGCACGCTCCAGGTAAGGGTCTGATTTCCCAGCACTTGCAGGCAGAAGAGGGAGCGGGGGAAGCTCTTGGTTCTTGCATAGGAAGAAGGAGTTTTGACAAAACAAATTCAGCAGTCTCTGAAGGTGCACATTTCTCAGAAGTCTAAATAGTGTCACCCACTGTTACACAAGATAAAAAAATAAAGTGTTTCCAGATGTTAAGGAACATCCAGCTGTCCACACATTTACTTAAATAAAATTTGAACTCTCTGCCTGTTGGATCTCATTCTAGCAAACTCTGCAGACTAAATGGTGCAGACTAAATGGTCTGCAGACATGATGCAGGGTTCTTGTGTTTTTATAAAGCTGGCTTCTAATCCTGTCCTAGACACTAAATTAACCTTTCTGCCCTTAGCATTTTGGATGGAAACACTGACTAACTTACTGAGGAAAGGTCTACTGTAAATAATACTAGCCCTTAATTTTGTCACTATTTAGTAAATGGTGCTAGCAGGAGCCAGCAAACTCTCACCAAGTACTATTTTACTTACTCAGCAACTGAGAGCATATCAAAGAACAAACTATGCTTGCTAGAGATGATTGGGGGATCAAAATGTGTTCTCTCTCCTCCTTAATAACAACTTCATATCTAAGTTTGTAGGAATCCCTATCTGGGATGCCCTTTGGACATTTGCATATGTATCTCAGATTATATTATTGAGTTGCTTAACAGGTTGCACGTACCGTTTGATAAAAAATTATAATGCTAAGAACCGAGATACAGTTTTCAAAAACCTCATAATTTTCTAATATTTTCTCTATAGCAAAGGTTACAGGATTGTGTCTTTAGATTTTCATGAGTTCAGTTCCCTATATGCTGTTCTGTTATTGATGGAATCTATCACAGTTACTTTTTACACTTTCCCTCCTCTTTTTTTGTTAAAGTAAAAAATCTCCATCTTAAAATCTGCTACCCTGGGTGTGCAGGCCCCCACTTTAATGCTACTCATTTGTCTCACTTTTCCAGTCTACCCCAATTTCTATTTTACAATGTTATATGAAATGAAGCTTCTGGAAGACTCAGAGGATGTACCTCTGAGTCAATGGGGCTCTTTGGACTTGCTGATTCTCCTACCAGTAGACCTGCAAGTCTTCAAGCATGTTCTCCTGTGAGCACTGTGCAGCAGATGCAGTCTGCCCATCCAACTGGTGAAGCTGATAGTGTCAAACCCAGATGAACAGATTTGTATCTACTAACTTCTCTTCAGGGGGATGTAGCTCCTTTCTTGAGATCTGTCACTGTGACATATTTTGGCTCAACCTTTCTAGACACCTCCTCTTCACTGACATTGCTTTCCTCACTGGAGGTATCACAGAGGTTGTATTGCACTGGCAGTATCCCTTGGCACAGTGTCAGTCTGACTCATCTTCCATTTCATTACAGGGTCTGAAAACAGCTGCAGCTGTCAGAGGTTTGCAGTTACTTTGAAGCATTATGATAAAACTGTGCTTATGAAATTATCCTGGTAAGTGCAGCCTCCATGGTGTCAGAAGGAAAGTACAAAAAATGAAGTCTCTTGTAATGCATTATGGTCACGATTCCCAAGAATTGCCCAAATTTGAGCACTTGCGCAGTAATCCACAACTACAAAACAAAAGCTAACACCCTGCTGCATGGTGACAAGAAAAACAGCTAAGACAAAATATAAGAGAACTACAGAATATAACACATATATATAATAATATAACGCATATATACTTGAATTCATTTTTCTGTGCAATGGTAGTATTTCATGAGTATAATATTTTTTCCTTTAGTTTATAATTTTTTTGTTAAGAGGACAATAACAGGCAATACTTCTTACTTCAGCATAATTCCTGGAAGCCTTAAGATCTCCGTTTTATGCATGGTGACTACAATTTTTTCATATGAATCAAATTTACAGATATGCACATGTGAACTCTGCAGAGTGCTGACTCCTTCCTTCTGCTAAAAAGAGCCCCATGTACAATATCAACACCTAGTGAACATGTAAGCATGTGAATAACTTGGCTTTCAAGAATAGGTCCACTAACATGAATGCAAGACATTGCACCATAGTGATGAGTGCACTGTGGGTCCTGCCATGTAAACCTATCCTTTTAAAGGATACGCACCTGTATTTAAACTGGATAGTGGTAGCAGATTTAGCTGTGGCAGGCAGGAATACAGTACAGAATGCAAAACCATACAAGAGGTTGGATAGATATTTGGGGTGGGGTTGCAGGATATACAGAGCTCTGTGTCACTGTGACTGTACTATAATCAGTCCTTGAAATAGTTTTCTTAAAACTGCAGGCATGACAGGGCAGACTTAATCTCTGAATATCTGGTGGTTCAGCTCTAATCTACTGTTTCTGCACTACCCTAAGAACAAGTAATGAATCTGTATCCACCATCTCTGTCAGAAACTGGAAAAAAAGAATGGATGTACTGCCAAAGATAGAACACAGAATATGTCTACTTAAGAGGTGACTTTTGAAACTTGAGTTTTCATAAGTGCACTCTTTAAATTAACTGGATTTCTCATGTATAATTATTTATGCAATTTCAAACTAAGATAATTATGGAGTATCAAACACATCTTTCCATAAAAGCAACTCATCTTTTACAAAATTGTTGAAGGTGTTTCAGCAGTATAATAAGTCTTTGTTGGGGCATACAAAGATTCCTATTTAATTTAGGTGATTTTATACATTTTTCTGCCAAGGAGAATTCAGTCATTCAAGATAAGCCTTGGGTTTCCTTTCTAATGTTTGATGAGAACACAGAGACTGGCTCTCACTTTTTTTATAAACCACCTTCTTCAAAACCAAACAGTGTCTCAACACACCCTCTGCACTGTGGGAGGCAACAACATTTGAAAAACCTAATTTGATTTTGACTGTTACTTACGTTGCAACACTCTATTTTTGTTTAATTTTACCATCATTTTAATTTGCCCAGAGCTCAGTTGTAGGTTCAGAGCAATGCTGTTTTCTCTCAGTGTGCTATGTGCAGGCAGCCAGTTGACATTTATGTTGCTTCGGAGTAATATATCACAAGGAGAACAAGCAGTTGCTGTTCCTGATGATGTCAAGGTGATGGCACGATGGAAGTTTTCATACTATCCCTGGAATTGCAAGGCAGGAGACATCCCCTGTCTGGGCAGCCGAGGCAAGGGCTACTTTGCATAGTAGTCACTGTGCTCTTGGAAATCAGAGAGGATATATCCAAAGTCAGATAAAACAGGAGTGGGTTCAAGCTTTTGCAAAAGCCCTTGGTTTTCCTGCATGCCATTTTAAAGATCTTTTTAGCTTTTGTTTATCTCTTTATTCCAAACTGATGGCTATGGTCAGAGCTCTGGAGGAAGGGCAGCTGTTTCCCTGCTAGAAACTATAAGCACATACTGTGCCAAATCACAGTATTTCTATTTCATGGGATGTTTCACAATAACTCCAGCCAAGACTTGAAAAATCACTGCAGCTTTGTTACTTATCTAAACTATAACTGGACACTTCTCTAACTATCAAATTCAGCGTTAACATCTGCACAGAGAAATGAGAAGCCTTTTCCACACAACAGGGGCCGTTGGGTCCATGGATTCATAGAGCAGCCTTCCATAGGGCCAACTTGGAGCTGGGGAAGAAGACACAGGCAATGTCTGGCTCTGTCCCCTCACCACTATCGTCCATGCAGAGTGGCTAAGCTAGCATGAGAAAGCAGATTAGTGACAGATTACTTCCCCCCTTCTCTGTAACTCCTGGAAGCAAGGGTGATGCAAGAAGGATCCTCCTGCTCAGAGGTTTGCCTCCAGTTCAGACTGTCAGCTCACTCCTGCCCCAGCCCAGCTTATCTACCACCTGTTTCTCAGAGCTGTACCCAAAAGTTGCAGTCCAGTCCAGTCACATAAAAGACAGAGGGAGAAGAAAGATGGACACTCTAACATTGTAGAGGAGGAGAGCACAGCACAGCACCGATGCAACAGGATATCAGCAACAAGAGGTTTAGAATTCATCAATTCTTAATTCTTACAAGGGCACAATAATGAAAAAAAAAACCCTAGGTTATTTTTGAAGAGGTGGTAGCATACAATCAATCTAGCAACACTGACACTTCTGCACATGTTCAGAAGAAAGCCTAAGCTTCTGTAAATGTCAAAAGTTGGAAAACAAACTGAAAGAACAGAAATATTGCAATCCTTAAAAAGTCTACAGAGAGAACTGGGTAACTCTAGGTCTGGCAGCCTGACGTCAGTTCCAGGTAAAATATTAGCAAAACCTGAGAGGAGCATCTATTTTTACTTGGATAGAGCAGACAAACCTATTGGCTTAAAGCCAAGCAGGATTTGTGAAAGAGACAATGCCAAAGAAATCTGATAGCCTTTTTTAATATGGTATCTGCGTGGGTGGTTTTTTTACAAAAAAGACATGTGCCACATGGAAACAGTTTAAATAATGCCTGGATAAGAATTCAGTAAAGTAATGAGCAAGCATTTACATATGTGCTCTGTCCTTAGAGAAAGTCCTTGTACTTCTTTAAAGCGTATCTTTTTACCCAGGTATTTTCTTCATAACAAGGCAAAATGTATTTTGATCAACATAATTCAGAAAATAAACATGGAATAGACACAGTAAAAGACAACAGACCCTCCTGCTTGACATTTCTACTTCTGTTTTTCTTTTCCTGTCTTTCTTGAATCCTTCTCTTTCAGCCATTCTCTCCCTCTTTTACTATTTCTCCTTTTCTTTTTCTCTGCCCTATTTACCCTCTCTCATACACACCTTGCATACAAACACATGCTTTCATACTTACTGGTTTGTTTGAGGTGCTGACTACAGGCTGCTAAGATGAGCTACGCTGAAGGAGCACATTTAGAAGAACCTTAAAAAAAGAGAAACTCAATATTCCGTGTCTCAAGAGTTGGAACCAGTGCTCAATTTACTAATGAATTATACCCCTGGGTTTACTGTGTTCACACCAAATGTTTTCTAGCAATAAACCCATGGCATTACTGAAGTGCCTCAAAATTGAATTAGAACAGGCCACTTCCACTCTACTATGTGTGGGATGGGCTTGGTGGAAAAGGTTTCTTGGTAAAATCAGGCATTATGTGTATGCCCCTACATGTGCATGGACAGAGCTACAGCAAATTTGGTTTCCTTTTCCTTGTGCACGGGGTTTGAATTCAAAATGATAAACAGACATAGTTCTTCTTGCGTGGGACCAAAAGAAATTCTTCTTTCTTTCTATAAGCCAATAAAACAATGGAATGGTAATGTCTCCTCTTTTTTTCATGTTGGAAGATATTAAAACCACTTTGCTTTTTTTCTTGCAGTTCTAGGGGAGAATGCATTAGAAACTGCATGCCAGGAAAATTCAATTGAAAAGGAATGTTCTGGCCTCAGCTGCTGCCATAGCTCAACCATGAACTGGCTAATTTCCCTTCCCCAGTCTCCTCAAACAAAGTGTTACCTATTTGCTGTGGTATAGCTTTGTGCCTCACACAAAGCAAGCCAGCAGGCCACTGGGAGGTTGCCATTCTCTCTGCTGTGCTCTGCCTTGCTCTCTCCCTCCTAGCAATGCAAGGCAATTACACATGCATTTGGTCAAGATCCAATAACTTTTAATAAGACTTCCTTTCATATATCTGCAATTTCCCTGACACAACCTATTTGCTCTAATAACTTTGCTCAGGTAGATTTTAAGAGCTGAATATATTTTTCTAGGATTTCTGGGTACCTCTAATGGCTAGATGGATGGGGCCACAGGCAGACTTTCAGGAGAAGAGCAATGCTGTGCATTTAGTCATGTCTCCACTAGAATGCACAGCAGGTACAGACAGAAAGGTTATGGAAATTCTAGAAAACCCCTTGAAATGTCATCATTGCTTTTGAATTTGTATGTAGAAATCTAATACATAGAGACTGTCTGATGAGGCATAGTTCTGTGCCTAACTGCTGCCTATCAACTTCTTTGCCCTTTATGATCTAAGAAAAAAAAAAAAAGAAAAGAAATCAAAGGATAAGATTCTAAAATTTTCAGTGTCAGGCACAGAGAATTTAATCCCTGCTAGCACTGCAAAATGTATGCAATCACTTCTGTGAGCACTGTGCAGAGCTGCAGAAAGTTCTGAGAATGATTCTTCTTGGAAGAATGTTCACCTGGGCTGCTTCAAGCACCAGTTTTACTTCATTGAGGACAATCCCTTGCAAAATTAGCTTTAATGACTCCATGGCCATGAGTATGTTGAACAGAGCAACTGTTTGTAGGGTAATTCTCTCAGTCTTGTATTTATTGCAGAACAACAGTGTGAGTAGCTGTCACAGCTGTAACATATGCAAGAGTACATGAAGAAAAGTTGGTTCTGTCTGCTCTGGTGGGAACACACAATCGCCTTCTTTGCTTAGCAGTTTCAGAGCAGGACTTGTGACTTAGTCAAAACTGAGAGCAACAGTTCAGGCTAAATGCTGAGGTCAACACTAAATAATTCTCCATGGATGGAGATTTTATTGCAGAAATTGGGAGTGAAGCCAAAGCAATAATAAGCTGGCAAAAAATTTGATGTTTTTCCCCCTCCTAGAAAATCTTGCAAACACTTGAATAAGAACACATCATGAGCCACACAGGTATGCTGCATTTCCTCTCTCTTCCAAGGCTCCCTTAATAATTTCTGAGCAGCAGAATCGTTCATTCACACCATATTGTCACCTGCAGAGACTAATGACGGAACTTAAATTCTCAAAAGCAAGTAGAATCAGGTTGCTTTCTTAGTTTTAATCTAGTAACACCTTTCCAAATGACTGAATCTTTATCCCCAGCTGATTCCCAAGTGTGCATAAGCAGTTAGAGCCCTGCCAGATTTAACAGAGCCTCCTCTCATGTGTATTGCACAGCTAAATAGAGCATGGCCTTAGCATATTTTGAGGACAGAAGCAACATTACCCAAATATTCATTCCTCCAGCCTATGAATTGACAAGTTAGTCTCGAAGGTAACACACAGGACCTGTGTTCATACAGTTATGCTCTAACACCCAGTCTAAATAAAGATCCCTATCTCTATGTACATATATTGTATGTATATTACACATATATATATCAATGGGTGTTTAGATGTAAATGGAAACACCACTAAGTTTCTAATGGTCTCCTCAGAATTTTATTTCAGTTTCCAGTGGGAGGATTTAATTTAATTTTAATTTCAACTAAATAAGTTACACTCGTAAATCATTTTATTCTTTTCATAAGTTTTGCCACTGTTCCTCTTGTACCTACAGATTTCAATGGTTATTGACAGCTCCTATCCAGAAATTATTATTTAATATTACTTATTACTCATATAAATTTGAAATGCTATAACACAAAATTGTGAAAAATTAAGGCTAGAGGAAATGTCAGAAGACTATTTCATGCAGGTCCTATCCTGAGGCAAAATCACCTACCCTAATATGATTCCTGTTTTCTAACCTGACCACAAACACCTCCAAGTCTGAGGGATGTGTGCACTTCCTAGAGATGTACCATGTTGCTTCATTGTCCTTACACTCCCAAAATTTTTCCTAAAAACTGGGTTGAATCTTGCTTGCTAACCTACTTGGTACTGTAGTGGCAAGTGCTGAATTTTAAGTGCTGGAAGTAATATTTTCTGGAGAAACTTATAGAGGAACTATGAGAGAAATTAACTCACTCTTTATCTCAGCATTGTGAATTTATTTTTATATAATTTTTATTGTTGCATAAAAGGCCTGACACTTCCATGAAGATTATTTTTTCTGAAGTTTATGTTATCACTGGTGACATTTAATGATGGTGTTGAAACAATCTCAATAAGTCATGTCACACAAGGAAATTAAAACTTTTTTTTATTTATTTTGGAACCGTCATTTGTTTTGTTCCTGCAGGATTTTCAGTAGTTATTGTTATTACAAATGAGACCTTGATACTCCTAATAACACCAAATGTTATTTTGGGCATCCATTCACGTAATACTTTTGTAAGAAAGAGCTATGCCAGATTACCAGTGGGATGTGATTTGATCTGAGTAATTTATCAAGAACTGACATCAGTGTTTCTATTTTCATTGCTGAAAAATTTCTATACAAAGCTATAAAACATTCATGTCTAGCAAGAGGAAACAGATGAAGTATACCTTACACACAGATATGTGGTGCAGTTACTGGAAAAGTGAAAAGCTGATATGTTAACATTGCTAACACACTGAACATGGACTTGTCCTGGATTAAAGGCATGCTAAAACTTTCTCTGGGTCCATCCAATGTCAAACATGAACCCATACCATTGAAGGCTAGTATACATGGAGGCTAGAAACTTTTGGAAGGACTGCAGAGAGACAACATTATCAAGTGTTGGGTGATGGGAACACGGGACTGGAAAGCACCAAAGTGTGGGAGATGACCAGAGAGGAGCAAAAAGAATGGAGGGAAAGGCATTAAGAATAATGTTAACAGTACACTGAGCTGAGCACACATTAGCCTAAGGTTCCTTACAGAAATGGGATATATACATGAACTTATGTTCATGGACACAGAACACTACCACAATTGCCTTATACCAAAATGGGAATCTTTCCTGTCCATAGATCTTTGTGTCTTCAAATCTCTGGAATAAAGCTTTGGCAAAAGTAAGCGGCATTGTTTGCATCTTATCTGTCCTATGTATTGGACATACAGTAGAACCAAGGTCCCTGGACAATGGTTTCTAATGAAGTTCTCAACTCCCTACAAGCAGGAGTTGTCAATTATCTGGCATCTCAAATCTTCTCCTAAAGAGGAAACAGAGCAAGTCTTCTGTCCGTGTGAGTAAACCCATCTTTTAAAGCTAAAGCTTAAATTGCATACAAAGAACATGAAAGGAATATTAATAGCTCTACTGTGATCTAATTTATGCTCTTTATTTGCAGCAGCAACTCATTCTGATGATCAAATGGACATTAACCTTTAAAAAATGAAGCTTTAACCAAAAGGATTTAAAGGGGTTTAGTGTTGAATTTTACAGGCCTTGCCAAAGTGTAATCTGAAGTCTCACATTTTTGTTCCCAACTACAGCATGCCAAAACTTGAATCATAAAGTTAACACTCACTATCTTGGCTGTGGGTCAAGATCAACTGAAGTCACATGCAGGGTAAAGTGGTGAAGGTGACATTGCTTCTACCTGGCTCAGACAAAAAGGTGATGATCTCTGCAGCAACCTGTTAAGGACTTAAGCTCATAAATTTGTGACAAAGACTCTGATTCTAGTTTTTCCACATCTAAATACTCTCTTTAATATCCAGAGCAAGAAAGTGTCAGACGACACTGGATGTAAATCCATCACTGACCTGGGACATACAGTGCTGAGCTCTTTGATCATATGATTGACAACTGGCAAGAGCCTGCATTGTTTCTCTGTTACCTAGTGAGTATATTTGCAAGGTATTAGGAGCATGACATGTGTTGGTACAGGGTAGGAGAGAAAAAGGGTGAAAAACAAATAGCAATAAATATTCCTATCCAAAGGAGTGCTTCAATGGCAACATTAAGCTGAAGAGAGGATCAAATGCAAAGATGAATTTTTAACACTCCTCACTTTCATGGAGTACAAGGGAGGTGGGTCTGAATACAGACTTCTCAATGTGCTCATGCCTAAACAGAGCAGGCAAGCTACACTGCTTTTTGGAATTTGAAATGATGATTTTGTGACTCCTAGGCCAGACTAGTCATAACAAGATAATTAAAGAACTGGGAGTATTCAGATCATGATCAAAGCAGTATATGAAACCTTGCATGCCGCTTTATGAAATGTTCTGATGAAACACTTCTAACCGCCCTGGGATTGGGAAAGAACTTCAACCCTCCCACAATGCTGCAGCTACCAAATAGCACCAAAGTAGAGGTGTCCCCAAGAGGCAGGCTATTCTCACCATCGACCACTGTCAACCTTTTTGCACCTTTCCCCAAGATCTCAGCATGGTACATTGCTGGAAACTAGAAACTGAAGCGGCCCAGAAGCACCGTGGATTTCTGCAATACCTGTCACGGGAGTTGATTGCAACATGAAAAGGCAGTCACAGCTGCTGACACAGGATTAAAAAAAAATAAAAAAACCCCCTGTACTCCTGCATCCTAACTTGCAGGGACTGAACCCACTAGGATGCTTCTGGGAATCTCAGTGTCCTTCCTCTCTCACAGTCCTGCAGCCACTGCACGGCAGCTCAGGGTGGGGAAGACTTTACCTTCACAGGTGGATGCATAAAGTTTGGGAGGATATTTACCAAACCCGGTGTTTTTTCACAAAACATGCCCTGGACTTTTGGTGCCTACAAAAGACTTAACTAACTGGAGCAAACTCCCACTTCTATTTTAAGTTTCAGGGTCTGAACAAAAGTCATTACAAAGCATTCTGGGGTTCAGCTCACCTTGTCCTCAACACAGTGTTGTCCCAACACTGTTCAGACCTCTAAAATTCACAGAAACCTTCTCACCTCTGGCAAATTGTGATGCCGTTAGACCTGTCCCCTCAGATGTGGGTGACTGGAGTCACTTTGGAGCAATGCAGGGCCTAGGGAAACAGGAAATAAAACTGAATTTCCCAATAGGACATTAAATCACTGCAAAGAATCCAACTATTTACCTACGTTTGAATCAGGAAATAAATACGAAAAGCACAAATTTTTTCAGATATTTTATCTACAAGGTAGTATGAGCATGTATGTTATGCATCAGTGTGGTTCCCTTACAGAATTCACTAAGATCTCTTCTATCCTGCATTTGAGTAAAATTATTTCCAACCAATTCAAAGCAGCACTCTCTTCCACTTCTAGGCAAATTATACATTGTTTTATTTCAAACTACCCTACAAAGCATTTATTTATCTATTATCAAATATTAGCAAAAGTATAGCTAGAAATAAAGTTTTGCTGCTTTAATCCTTTGGTATTATAATGCAAAGCCCTCAAAACAATTAAGACAATAACAGCTCTGAGAACTACTAGAAGTTATAATGAGTGTCTCTACAGACACAATTCTCACTACCTTGAAATTAAAAATTGATTCTGTCCAAAACACATAAATCATGAAAAAATTTAAAAATAGACTCATTTTCAAAGGGCAACATAATATGAAAAGTATTTTCATGAGATGCAGGTCATTTATCTGATGAACCACTTACATGAAACAGCAGCAAACCTTTATCATATTAAAGGGTTAGGAGTTCAAATAGCCCGTACCTTTTTCTCTTGCTGTTTCAATCTATATAGCAAAATTAAATGTTTACTATATTGGTGCCCAGTAATCACACATAAACTTTTATGTGCATGCATATGTACTGCATTATGTAAATATATAAAAACTTTGGACACTAGACATTGAGTGATTGAGTTATGCACATATACATGAAAGAAATTTCATGTTTAGTTGTGTAATCACATATTTGTTGAGTTCCTGACCAGCTGGACTGCATTTAGACAATGGATCTCCTCTATGCAAGCCTGTGCCTGGAAGGACTTACAAGAGTTTTACAGCAAACAAAATAAAGAATTGCAGACTGAAATCCCTGTAGAACTGAAGCTTAATCTACCTCCCCAGGAAGCACTGCAGCATTCCAGGCCTCTGAATATCTTTGAACAGCTGTTGTTGAAAAATTAACTATGACACAGTAGTACAAAGGCATATGTTCATGTCCAGTTCCACAGCAGGCAGCTCATGGCCTTGGCAGACTGAGACTCTAAAATGAGGGTCCCTCTACTTCCAAATGGTTCTGACCCAAGTCTCAGGTTGATGAGTCATTTCTCTGACCCAGACCCCCCATCTGTACCTGTTTCTAGGCATAAAAAAACATAAGAAAGGGAGATTTTTGTCACTGGAAAGTAATAAATTCACCTTCCTCATGGTATAGAGTGCTTCTTCTTTCCAGTCTCAGAAGATCATTAATATAAGAGCCTAAGGTAATTGTAAGCACTTTTAAAGGTGTTTTTTTTCAAGTGAACTAGGTGTGTTTTTTTCTTGCAATTAAAATGAATGGAGAGCTTTATGTGGCAACACCTTTTGCACCTAATGCTGGAGAGTCAGGTTCCATGGATATTTGACTTCAGCCCAGTAGAGGGTGGCAAAAGTCTTAATTTCAGCAAAGGAGAAGATTAATGTGGATAGCCTGGAACACCTGCTGCTGAAGCCATTAGCGTTTGGGGCACTCTCCTGCCTACACTGAAGCCGGTGAGAACTGTCGTCTTGCCCTTCGCAGAAAGAGAATCAGGATCTTACTGAACAAGATTAATAGGAGAAAGCCTACCATTGATTATGTGCTGCTGTCCTCACCATGCCAGGGGGCAAGCCAATGGGTGAATTACAGCTAAAATATGAGAAGAAATAAAAACTGACAGATACACACTGGAAATTAAAGAAAGCTCTATTTGAGAGAGGTCAATACAGAAAGCAGAAAGACTTATGTTTCCATAACATAACAAATCTTCCATGTTACTTGCAGTCTGCAACAGTCCAAATCCTGTAGAGCTGTTTCATTAAAACATCACTATGCTTGGTCCAGATAAAGAAGTTCTGCCACTTACACCACTGACATTATACTCACATAATGCTTATTCCAGAAAAAAATGTGAATTTGGCAGAAACCCAGAGGAATAAGAAAATACCAGCATAACAACAGTGGTTTAAATTCAAGGTTCAGCACATAGCAAGAAAACTTCCCTCTGTAGACATGAGCTGTGTAAGAGGTGGGTTTTTTTGCAGAGAGGTCAGAGAGAGAATCAAATGCTTCCCGTACACCAAAGAATACTCTGAAGAACCGATTAGATACTATTTTCAAGCAATTCCGTTTCAGATTGTGTTTCATTACACTTCCCAGGATGTGGTAGTGTCATTTGCAGCCTGGCTGCCCTTGTGTCCATGAGCAGCAAGGGTAAGCTACTCCACAAGGGAAAGGGAACAGGATGCTTAGATAACAAGGTGGACCAAACAGAGAAACCAGGTCAGACTCAGTCAAGTGATCACCAGATCCATAGTGATGAGCAATGTCTGAAGAAATGTCACAGAGACAGTCCATGGATCAGGACCAACAAGATACATGGCCAGGCAGGGCATGGGCGCATTACATCTCAGGCAGGATCCAAGTCAGAACAAATGCAGCTCTCAAGAAAAGAGCAAGAGCCCTTGCTGAGGTTTCTTTCAGCTTCTTCTCAATCAACTCTTTCTTCACAACATTTTGAAGTCCAGACAACTATTTCTCAAACTGATTGTGCACCCAGGCAGCCAAATCTGTGATAGAAGGGAATATGCACTCAGGGCCCTGAAGCTCTGAGTCAACCCAGCATTTTCCATTTCTAGCATGCTTTTCATGGGACACAGCATAAAGTGACCAAGTGAAAACTGCAGTTTTCCTGCAGGACTGCTCTTAGTAAGAGTCTCGGACCTTTCAAGGTCTTTTGAGGTGTTTAGTCCTGATTCTCATCTGGTTTGAATACTGTGAACTGTTAAACCAGTGTAATGGACAATTAGATTCTCTGGATTTTGTCCCAGCATACCAAAATGCTGCCTAAATCCTATACCATAGTCTATGAAGACTGAGAGACTTTGCAGCCCTCAGAGGTCCAAACTAAACCAGCTTCCTAAAACCAGCCAAGAGGAAACCAAGAGCAGTAGCAGCTGGGTGAAAACTCATCTGCCCCTGCAACTGCACAAACGTCCAGTGGCCAGAGATCATCTTGCTGCTGCACTGTTTTTCCTTCATCCCTATCTTCAAATCAATAACCACTTGTAGTGGATGGGTTTGCCTCCATTACAAAGCAAGTTGATACTTGTGCAGAAGGTGAGGTGTTCCTCTTTAGTCTGCATCTCTCTAAATGTGCTGTTTTTCCAATAACTGCTGCTTCCCAGCCTCTGGTTTCCCTTTTGAAAAGAGTGTTAGCCTCAACATTGCTGGGTGCAGTGTGGGAACCTAAAACCAAAAACGTTAAAAACTAGAAGGCAAACCAAGTTATTCAAATATTATTATTTTAAGCTGATCTCATTATTTTTAAGCCATCTCCCGTGCTTTCTGGTTCTTAGCATGACTAGAGAAATTAGTCAAATCTGTAAAGAATTGTATCTTCTAATTGTGACTGAATACTGCTCCAACAAAGCAGAAAATTCAACCTAGATCCTCAGACTACTACACACTGCTAATATTAGAAAATAGATTTGCTGAGTTTTCATTTCCTCTGAAAGAAAATATTATATTGCTTCCCAGCACTCTGCTTGGAGACAGTACCATAATGATTAGCTACATTCCACTTCAAACTGTCATTAATATTCCCCATATGTAATTAAAGCCTCTAATTCTACACAGAGATATCATGACAAACAACCAGCTGTCTATCTTTTTATTTCATTGTGGTTCTTGAACTCTTGGCTCAGGTTATGTGCTTCTGGAATGTCAAATAAGGAATTTACTTTTCCATCCATCAGTTTACACTCTGCATGCAGTTTGATGGCATCTTGCTAATACAGCCTGGTTGCACTGTAATTCACCTTATAATCCATTGTATCAACACTGACTGTTCAATGTGTAATTTCCTAACAAGGTGGCTGGTGCCTCTTAGCCGCTATATTGCCTTGGGAGAGTGATATTTTAAAATGTATGTCCAGGATAAAAGCTGCCTGCACAGAGGTTCCCAACTATCAAAATTAGATATAACTTCCTTCACTAGAAAAAAAAAATACTCTGCTCATGCAAAAAGGTGTTTGTAAGACAAGAGGAAATGGCCTCAAGTTGCTCCAGGAAATGTTTAAAATGGATATTAGGAAATATTTCTTCACTGAAAGGGTTGTCAAGCATTGGAACAGGCTGCCCAGGGAATTGGCTGAGTCACCATCTCTGGAGATATTGAAAAGACATGTAGATGTGGTCCTTAGGGACATGGTTTAGTGGTGGACTTGGCAGTACTGGGTCAATGGTTGGGCACAATGATCTTAGAGGTCATTTCCAACCTAAACAATGCTATGGTTCTATGATCCCACATTTCAAATCTGATGTGTGCTGTTGAGTAATATGAAAAGCCTATGCTGCTTCCAGGTGTGCCGTATGTGTCAGTGGAGCACTGCTCCCTTCCCTTTTGGAAATGTTCAGTGCACAGACTGGATTCTGTTAATTATTTTACTTATTTCTTTTGATGTCTCAGAAACATCAGGAAACTGGATCAGCACATGCTTGGCCTGACTGTTGGCTGCAGGACAGGCTCATCTGCCACTGAGTCCCTGCACATCTGACCACACTTCATGTATGCTCTGCTCTACCTGCAGATGCAATGGTGATAATGGCACTTTTACAGAGCCCTTTGAAATCTACCAGTGAAGGCCAAGGTGATATAATAAAAGACAGGATGAGTCTGCTATACCATGAGATAAGCACTGTGTTGCTGGTGATGCACATTTATAAACCAAGGGTGAGTCCATGGGGTACTGCTGCCACTTTTTGCTCCAAATTATGCCACATGAAATTCACAGCAGCTAAGACAGATAGAAGTTGGGTGAAATAAGATCTAAAACAGTGGCAGATTTTAGCAGAGGTCCTTACACACTACACTGCCTGTGTAGTGCCACTTACAGGAGACCAGACTGTAACTCACAGGGAGCTCTGCTGGACCTAAGAAACCCAAGAAAACAATGCATTTTGGCAGACGCCCTCTGCTGTCACTATCAACAAGGGATTTCTCTACACAGTGCACTGACTATGCAGTTTTCCAGGTCTTCTAAAATATATGTGAGCCCTTAATCATGTTGTTTAATGGAATATTACAGCAAATATTTCAGTCTGAAATGCAGACTGAAAGCAGAATTGAAGACCATGATAAAAAAAGTATTTAAAAAACAAATTTTGTTTTATGATCCCATACTCTCTCCAGATTCTCAAGTAAATCAGTTCATGAAGACAGAAGAAGACACATGCGATGTTTTTGCCCTCAGCTTTGGCATGGGTGTAGGAATCTGCTCCTGCAGTTTAGAGGCAGTCTGGGCTTGACCTTTTCCATAATAGAAAGTTCAAAAACTAGGAAACTAGGAAAATTTCCAAGGTCAGTGAAACATAACCAGAAAATAGCCTGAGCACACATACAGAGCTCCAGTGTCACCCTGTGAGTTCACCAGTGAGTGTTCACAGTCAGCCATCTATTAGGCAAATAACTATATTTGTTTAGGTGTTGCCGAGAATGAAGGGGCAGCTCTCACTAACCAAAAAAAAAGAAGAATACATAGTTTTGTTTACATTTGGCACTCAGGATGCTTTTCAGGAAAAAACCCATGGGGTAGTTTCTTGAAAAAAAAAGCTCACCCCTGTTTGTAGTATTTTCCATCAATTTTATACTCGCTAAACAATGCACTAATGATAAACCTACATATGCAGATCTGTGAGAGAATAGAAGATCTTAGCATTGAAATAGTTTGAATTGTTGACCCAATGTTCTCCAGGAGATAGCATCCATCTGCACTTGGGATGGTAGGACAGTCGGACCCACCTGCCACCTGACTGCACATCTGGTAGGTGTCTGACAAGGT